>OW964827.1:34594075-35039075 GCA_943142095.1 Ophonus ardosiacus | reverse complement strand
TTAATAAATCTAAATTACTATATCTTTTGCTATAAATTTTACTTTTTCAAATGTCCCCACAAAAAGAAATCGCAAGGGGCAAGATCGGGGGATCTTGCGGGCCAATTTATTTCACCACCTCGACTAATCCATCGATTAGGAAAGATGAAATCTAAATATTCTCTAACATTCAATTCAAAATGAGCCGGGCAGCCATCCTACTGGAACCAAATATCCTGATCTAGTTGAGCAACATCTTCCAATGCAGGACCAACATTATTTTGTAGAAGTTCCAAATAACTGTCTGAATTTAAATTTCCCGTAATTTCGAACGGCCCTATTATTCGGTTGTTGAAAATCCCAGCCCAAATATTATTTTTTCATGATATTGGCTATTTGTGCACACATACAATCGGGGATTTTCTGTGGCCCATGCTCGAGTATTATTTGGTTCATTGTTCAACGTGAATGTGCATTCGTCCGTGAAACAAATAGATGAAATAAAATGTCGGTCACGATTTGCCTTTTGCTGCATAATTTCGCAAAATATATTTCTACATTCAAAATCAAGTTGAAGAAGTTCTTGATGGGTGTGAAATTTATATGATTTATATCCATGCTTTTTTAAAATGTTTTATAAAGAAAGTATGACAGTAAGTGAATGACGATTATTTTTAAACATTTGAGTCAAGTCATGGCTGCTACTACTTAACTTAATAGAAATTTTGAAATATCTTCTTAAAAAGACATGAAAAACATAACAAAAAATGCAAGAACAGTTTTATACTGAACTTTTAATTCTGAACATCTTAGTACTCTTCAGTTTTTGTCGTAAAATGAACAGGAGAGCAAAAAATTGCAAAAAATTGTGTAATGAATCTAATAACCTATGGAAACCAGTTGAAAAATTAAAATGTTTGTAATTGACATAATTGTCAGTTTTTTTTTTTTTTTTTCAATGAAGTAAATATGAAAATAAATTAGTTTTTATGGCAACTTAAAAAATAATTATGAAGCAACGACAAAAAATATTATATTATAGACTTTCTGTGTAAAAAAATTTCATTTAAAGGGTGATTACACTGCTTGAATATTTATTATAATATTTCTTTTGTAAATATTCATTCCGCTGTAAGGTGGTTAACCTATGAAAAAACAAGGTTAAATACCTGAGATAATCAGAAAATCGACTACTAAAATTATCACACGAGAACAAAAATTCTTTCGTGAAAAACTGTGAAATGAGAAGAAATAAAGTGCACATTCATCTGACCAGAACGGCAAAAACCTGATAAATGGTGCGTGATATTGAAACTGTTCTGCATAATAATTTATTTTTTAACCTATTTCATTGCTACTATATTAGAATAAATATTTCCCTACCGGTTTTATCCTTGATTAAATTAACGCACGCAACCTTGTACAATCGTAAAGGTCTAATATATTTCAATAATACATATCGTTAAATATGTAAAACAAATTTTAGTTAGCTTTTAAAAAGTAACAAATTTCATATACCAAAAAAACTGATGTGGCCAGCAAATTATATTCCATTAATTGTATGTATTTTATACAAGTTCCATACCGAAAGTTCCTTGGAAAAGAAAAAATTTAATACGAACATAATATATACTTGCTACATTTTGTACAAATACCATACCGAAAGTTCCTTGAAAAAGATTTTATATATCCAATAAAGTTATAACACGAACATATACTATGTAAATTTCATTTGACACCGGCATCTGTAAATTAGAATTATTTGAATATATCAGCAGTTTCCATGGTTATAGGTTATAGCATAGCTGGCTGATATATGAAAATTAATCCCTTTATAATTCTTTAACTCTATTGAATACGGAGGTACGAAGGAAAATGCGTAATTAAACCGTATAGAAAATACAATACCGTCAGTGTTTTTTAACGTGAAACATTGGGTTTGTCATGTCCATGGTTACGATATGACATTTGATTGACAGCAATGTATTTGCGTGTCCCATTTAAAATGAAACATAGGGAACGAATTTCACAGATGTATTATATTATGTAAGAAATTTAGCCAAGTCAGACAACCACTCGAGAGTACTAAACATACATATTTCGAGCACAAGATGCACTCAATATTTTTTCTGAAACTAAATTTGATTTTTAGAAAACAGGTATAATTATTTAAACAAAATTAACCTCTAATGACGTCTTGTCAATATGACAGATAACCGCTGAATTTTCCTATAAGTTACGACTTGACATTTGATTGACAGTAATGTATTTGCCTGCCTTATTTAAAACATAGGGAATGAATTTGACAGTATTATATTTAAATATTGTAAAAAATTGGCCAAGTCAGCAAAACACTCGAGCCCAAGGTACACTAAATTTAATTTAGAAAGCAGGTATAATTATTTAAACAAAATTAACCTCTACTGACGTCTTATCAAATGTCAAATTCGTTCCCTATGTTTCATTTTAAATGGGACACGCTATTTGCGTGTCCCATTGCTGTTAATCAAATATCAAGTATTAACCATGGATATGACAAACCCAATGTTTCACGTTAAAAAATACTCACGGTATTCTTTCATATTCATAATAATATAAAATCAAAAAATTATATTTAACTGCGTTTTTATCAAGAAAATCTGTTAAGAACTTGAAAAAAGGGTACTTCCGGTTCAACAATTACAACCAAAGTTCTTCAATGGATGTAAATAAGAGGATTGCGAAAGAATTATATATAAAAACTAGTAAAATCATATTCTAGGGACCCCAAAACGTGCTTATTCATTAAAAACTCACCATCTGATTATTTTACCAAAGACAAACCTTCCTCACCTAAGGGTGACGGCAGGTAAAAAGATTCTATTCATTCCAACGAATGAACTACGGACAAAATGAATGAAATCTTAAATATTTGTAATGCACATGTCAGTACCTACGCACGTATATTTCTCATGTGGACGATATACATATACACATTTGCTTCTTACTACGTTTATAGTACTAGAGATTTCAGCAACAATATATCTCTTGCTTCATTTTTACAACATAAATATTTTGTCTTTAACTGATGATATGCCATACATACAATAAACCGTTTCTTTGTCCTTGACACTCAAAAATTCCGCCTATAATAAACTTACATTGTTCAAAATTCGGGGAATCCCCGATAACAAAATCCTGCGCATAATCGAAGTCAGTACCACTATCGCTGCAACGGGTGAAAAAACCCTTGAAGGGTAAGGCATTTACAGTTAAAGAAAAGTATACAGGGTGTCTCAATAAGCTTGCTCACTATTGGTAACTTTTTTATTTGAAGAGATACGAGGTTGGTTAAATGAGCAAAATTTGGCCATTTTATATTAGAAAATTGGTCATGTAGACAAAATAAATATTGTGTCAGCGGTTTCCAAAATTTGGAGCAGAATATATATTTTTTAAATGGAACTATATATTTTTTATTATCTTATCAAAAAGAGAATTTTTTTCTCTTTCCAATAAGGTAATGTTGTTTATGTACAATTTTTTCAAATAAACGAGTTATTTAAGTTTAAAGATAAAAATTATCTTTTATTAGTTTAGGTCAAGTAAACTATGGAAACAATTGTCTTTTATAAAATTATTATTTTATTAATTTATTTTACAGTAATAACAAAACAAAGAAAATATTCAAATTTAAAGCCATTATTTCTTTCGCACATTTAAACTCTTTTGGAAAGAGAGCCAACCGTTCTACGTAACTGGTGTCTAGATATAACTTTCCATATAGCACGATCATATCTAACTTTTCTTCATTTGTAAAGTTATTAAACATTATTAAACACAGAGAATTTTGCAGGAGAACGTCAAACAAACAAAGAATCAATTGTTTCCATGGCTTACTTGACTAAAAAACTAATAAAATAGTTTACAAAATTTAAATTTTTAACCGTAAATAACTCGTTTTTTTGAAAAAATTGTACATAAACAACATTACCTTATTGGAAAGAGAAAAAAATTCTCTTTTTAATAAGATAATAAAAAATATATAGTTCCATTTAAAAAATATATATTCTGCCCCAAATTTTGGGAACCGCTGACACAATTTTCTAATATAAATTGGCACAATTTTGCTCATTTAACCAACCTCGTACCTCTTCAAACAAAAAAGTTACCAATAGTGAGCAAGCTTATTGAGACACCCTGTATTATAAAAAAAAATGGTACAAGGCAAAGTGAGATGTGTCACCAAATGATTATCTAAATCAACAGTTGATACAATTTGGAAGGAAATGGATAAAATAGTGGTTGTTTATGAACGTGATAGCACTTGTTAGTTCACGCATTCGCAATGGCGCGCTTGGTTTGAATTTCAAACTCGTTGAATAGGTTGTTTCTTTAACTTACTTTTTAATATACTATTCTATAACAGTTTCATACTAAATCTTCAATTCCTTTTTTTTTTCGAAAGTTCTTCGATTTCGTACATACCAGATTCTTGAAATGTCGTAGCTTTTCATCGCTTTCAATCGAACCTCAAACAATAGTACCTGTTGCAAAAAACTAAAAACGTAGGTATGTTAAACTTTTACTACTTCTTGTACATAAAACAAATTAATGTATAACAAATTTTGTTTAATATTGTGCAGTACAAAATTCTAATAAAAATAATCGACCAAACAAAGCACATATTTCTTTGTTAAAAACTTAATGAATCCCGATTAAATTTTTTTGTGGTACATTGTGCTAAGCTAGAAATTTGTTAAATAAAAATCTATCATAGTATCATGAACCCAGATTTCTAGATGAAATAAGTACATTGTAATTCAGAAATTGTAACCAGTTAGTAAGCCGTTCACACACTTTAGTGTTTCTTAAAAATCAACAATATTGTATCCAGGGCATCGAACCCGAACCTGAACCGAACCAAAACCGGAACCAAATCGTAACATTTTAGGGAACCCAAACCGAGAACCGAACCTCAGATATATTTTTAATTGAACCTGAGTCGAAGCCGAACCGAGTATTAAAATTCAGGTACGGGGTTCAATTCCGGTTCAGGTTAATTTTTAGTTCGAAAAGTAAATGCAGCCGATAATCGACGTCTTAGGCGTCTGCGTTGCTGTCTGGGCTGACTTTTCGTGAAAATTGTGATCGTTTCTTGTTGCGTTTTGCATAAATTCCGGCTCTCATTTTACATTATTTCGAACCTGAACCGCGAACAAAACCGCAAATTTTATTAATGTTTGAACCAGAACCGCACCCGAACCAATCTTTCAAAAAACAAATTAACCTGAACCTAAACCGAACCTAGTTTTTAGCGGGTTCGATGCCCTGATTGTATCAAAACTATTTGTTTGATTTATTGAATATCACAATTATAATTTCAACATGTATTTTTTCATTGTTATATAATGCTTAAAATTTAAGTAAAAACGGTGCAAACACAATACTTAAATATGTTTATTAAATTAGAAATTCAAACCGAGAAAAAATAAATCGATTTTTGAATTATTCATTCATAATTTCTAAATTTACAATTTACCTGGCAATTTACTTAGTAATTAATTAAAACTAAAACACTCATACTTCTGAATATGTATTAAGAATTTAAAATATTGATCGTTTTCATGACATTTCCACTTGTTTCTATAAATGAAATTACAATAAATATTTTATTTTATTTTAATATATACTACCCAACAGTAAAAACCAATTACAGGGTAGCAAAAACAAAAATTTACACAAATAATACAAACTGCAAAACATTGTGAAAGATTTATGTCAGTTAAATATATGATTAATAATATACATAAATGAACTAGAGAACAAGTCTAGTTTACTGAACAATATACACATATACGAACTATAGGTAGGCTGACCATATGTACTTATTTTAATAGGACAGTACTTTCTTTTTGAATGATATCCTACTGTACTTAAAAGGTTAATTTAGTACACGTAAATGTACTTTTTTTTAGAAAAATAGTTTGATCGAGTCAAACAACGTAATTAGCTATGTATTTGTAAATATATATGTTGCGTCTTAACACTGGTCAGATTCGGCGTCGATCGAGTAAAGTATTTTTCGTTTTCCCCCTTATCACCAAATATTAGTTCTAACATTTATTTAACCCGGCATTACTCGCTAATTCGAGTCTCTCGGCATGACTCGCGCGTGAGAACTTTTCTCACACTACAAAAATCATCTGAATTTAAAGTGTAAACGAAATGAAATGAAACTGCCGATATATAATTATACGTTGAATATGTTTATTAAACATTTTAAACAAGACAAACAAAATGTACATGAATAATAGGTAGGTATATTTATTTTTTTTAGGGATAAGTATTTTTTAACAGCAAATATATAATTAAAATTTGAATATGTTAAACATTTTCAACAAAACAAATAAAATTTACTACAATAATAAGTGGGTATAATTTAATTTTATAAAAATTATTTTTCAATTGTTCTGTCTCAGTATTTTGATCATTTTGTTCACTATCAGCATCGCTACCTTAATCTAGTTGCTCATCCGCACTTAGATCTTCGATGATGGTTTCTATCTCTGTGTCTATAAACAAAAATATGTAAGAAAGATAACAGAAATTTAATAATATATTGTTCCTTACCTCTATTGCGAAACTTTTTTTGAGTACTCGCGTGATGAGAGAACTACTCACACAGTCTGCAGCAATTACAAAAACCTCACGTAACGCTGCCACTATGCACACTATACCCTCAAATGACAAAATATAATATGATGCCCAAAATTGGACAAGAGCATAACTGAGACGACATGTACCCCCGCCAATTATTGTTAAAGATGTGCGCGTTTTTCTGAAAATGTGAGAGAATCTCTCATATAGCTAGTAACGCCGGGTTAAGTATTTTATTCATTTCTGACTTGTTTAAAATTTTAAAGCAACAAAAAAAAATATTGTTTTAACATGTCAGTGTCTCGACAAAAGTTTTATTTCAATCTAGAGTTCATTTTTTGTTTACCTGGGACACGCGCATCAAATGCTGAAATACTGAAATGTTCTATTTACTCCAGAGCAGTCTTCAAATTTTAAAGGCGATTTTAAATTCCCAAAAGTACTGGTATCAAAAGACTGGTACAAACATGATGCGGAACGTAATAGGATTTTTTTGTAACAATCAATTTTTGTATTATTTTGTTATATTCTATGAAACATTATGTTTTACTTGACTTATATCTGCTTATTATTAATTACTTTTTACATCAAAATTGAACTAAAACGAACTAAATTTCTCATTTTTATTTTCAATTCTGCTTCTAGTATTTTTTGTACTTTTTTTTCTAAAAAAATTATGGTCACCCTAACTATAGGTGATTGAGAAAGCAGGTTCGTCCGGGCAGAGGGAAGATAAAATATATTTTTCGTACCTCCGTTCAATTTGACTAGTATTATAGAACTCAAAATCGTCCAGAAATGCGCTGTTGCTGACCTAGGCCAGCAAAAGGAGTTGGCATTACTGTTTTGGTGATATGTCAATTTAAGATTATTTTCAACACAAGAATTAGCAAAATGTTAACAAATTTTAGGGCTAAATCTTTAATTATTATAACTTAAATAACTAAATTTTGTCATAAAAATTATAATATGCTGTCATCTCTTATAAATGAATTATAAGTTCCAAATTTAGGACTAGTTCGTTTTGTAACTACAAACTACAACTAACTTCACGTGAGTTTCCGCCATCCGTCATTGAAAATATGCGAAAGTATAAAAATATATATAACTAATGATATATTTTCAATAAATATAAAATAATTACGCATTTTAAGCTCAAATACGAGTAATTATAATTAAACTTGCAATGCAAAACCGATAAAAATATATGTTCATTTTTTCAGGTTATGAAAAATAGAATAGTGCATCACACACTCAGAAAATGTTTTGCGAGATCTCGTAATTTGAATGAAAGCGAGGCCTGTCAAAATAAACACGCCCTCGCAAATGTTCAGTTTCTGGCCTAGTGATACAAATAACTATGACAATCGAGTATAAAATGAAGGAACAAAGAAATTTGAAAAGCTGAGAGAATTCGGATCATCTATAATTGACTTAACTTATATAAATGTACAGGTGTCTCATTTTCGATGTTTTTTAAGGGTATCTCGGGAAAAATTACTGATAAAGCAAAATCGTTTGCACATTTCAGGGTCAACTTTTTGGGAAAAGTTTAATAGTCACCACACAAACGATGAACTCTAATAGTTTTTTTCATTTGTTTCTTAATAATTTTGAATTTTTTTCACCCCAAAAAATTAATAAATCATCTGTTATTCATGTGTAAAACAAAAGAGTTATAGACTTGTTAAATATCGGTGAAAAGCTTATAAAATAAACAAAAAGATGAGGCTATTTTCAACATTGGTTGCCATTTAAAAAATCATAAGTTTGTGTTATATCTCGATAATTATAAAATTTTCAAAAAATCTAATTACCCCATTTTATTTTCCCTGAAAAACGGTACAAAATTGGTTAAAACAATTTTTCTCTAACTACCATAATAAATAAGTTATGAGATATTTTCGAAATGAGCGAAAAACGAGTTTTTACCTGTAGCTCAGAAACAAAAAAAGAACGAAAATTCCTGTGGTGACTATTAAACTTTTCTCAAAAAGTTGACCCTGGAATGTGCAAACAATTTTGCTCTATCAGTAATATTTCCCGAGATACCCTTAAATAACATCGAAAATGAGACACCTGTACAACTGCATAAATTGAACGTCTGATAATGATTGACAATTGCATATATTCAGTAATAATTCATATGAGACCCGATGATCGGGATATGTGCCAATTATTTTAAAATATACCTACATATTTTAAAAATTTCTTTTAAACTGATTCTATTAGATTATTGTGAACGTAGTATATAGGATTCCATATCAAGAAGCAATACTCTCGTTTTGATCTGACAAGAGGTGAATATGGTCTGAATATTTTGAAAATTACAACTATTTCTTATTACAAATCCAAGGATTTTCATGACAGAAGAAGAAATCTACAGTTGAGTAACATCTTAGTAAAGCTTTGTTGGAGATACGACACTCAAAATTTAGGTGTATACGACAATACCTTACAATTATATATATTCAAATCAAGCTTATATTAATTACGTCATTGAGATAGAGAATGAAGATCACTTTGCAAAATGAACAGTCACCAGAATCAATTATTTGACGAATTATTTTAAATCATCGGCAAATAACAAAACAGTACTTTTAAATATATAAGAAATATCGTTAATGAAAAAAAAGTAAGTGCCCTAAATATGATCCCTGAGGGACTCCTGAAGCAACGTTAAAGGAAGAAGAGTTATGTTCAAGTAACTAAACAAAGAAAACACGATTTTTTTAGATCGGAAGAAGACAGGCTGTAGATAACGGTAAAGAAAATGATTGTAGTTTTTCAAGAAGAACACTATAATCTATCTATAGGCATTTACGAAAATTCTACCGGTAGATACCGCACCTACCGACTGCATTCGAAAACACAAGTGGTTAATAGTTACCGTGTTCGAAATACCATATCTACCAGATCCATCTACCGGATCCATGATTTGTGGATCGAGTAATTCAGCCGGTAAATGCGGTAAATGAAGAATCTAACCTCAAAAAAAGGTAGAGATGCCAAGCGAAATTGGAATCAGAAGTTAATTATGTTAATACAGAAGACGAGACGAGATAACGTTTAAATACGTCAAATTTCAAATCTGTTTCATCTTTCAACTGCATTTCATAGGTTATAAATCTACCCTGTGTATCACTTGCGTTCTTAAAGTATCTATCCTGGTAGCTGTAACCTGATGACCAACTGTTTACCGGTATATACTGGTAACAGTTCACCGGTAGGATTTCGTAAATGCCTTGTACGATCGAAGGCTTTTGAAAAGTTCGTGTAAATAGTGCCCATTTGTATATTTTTATCAAAAGCCGAAGAAACATAGTGAGTGAAAAAACTTACGTTAGTTGCAGTGGATCTCTTGGCTACAAAACCGTGTTGATTAAAAGATATTTGATTTTTAATCTGACCGTAGATATTTTTATAAAGCAAACCTTCAAAAATTTTACTAATGTTTGAGAGAATTGCAATTGGTCGATAGTTTTTTATGTTGGAAGAATCGCCAGATTTATAAATAGGAGTAACCCGTGCCTGTTTCCAAATGTCAGGAAAAGAATTAGTATTCATCGCAAGGTTAAATACATAACTAATACAGTGCAATAGACAGAATTGTAATAGAATAAGAAAACGATAGACCTGAATTAGGCTTTATTGAACTGAATTGTATGCTAACATTAACAATAATTATTTTATGAAACAAAATATATTGGCAGATGTCATAAACGAAATTATTCTAAAAAGGATCTAGTTTACATGTTTTCTATGACATTCACCCCCCACATAGATAATACAGTCTTGCAAATAAGATGGAGGACGTCGTTGTCGTGTACTTCGTCTTAATGGTTCTTGAGCTGTGACTTGTTGTTCTAATGGGGCCGAACTGGACTGATTACTATCCCCATTTTCTTCTATTTCTTTTTCAACTGAACCAATTGGGGGATGAGTATTATCTCTATTGTCTTCTACTTCAGTTTCTACATGGGCAACTGGAAATTGCTGTGCATGAGTTTCTGGACTTGAATCATCGAGAGTAATTCCAGCAGGCATAAGATGTCTAGTAGAGACAGTTGTTTCTCTACCGTCAGACAGTCTCACGTGTGAATATTCAAAGTTACCTTCTAGCAGATACACTTCTTCGACGAAAGGTTCATATTTAGAGTTACGAACGGGCCGCTTCATTAAAACTAATCCTAGATGGCGTTGTTGTTCCATTACCTGATCTTCGAGTAAATTTGAGCATCCTTTCATGTGGTGTAGCGTTAGTTGAAGTACACAAAAGTGAACGGACTGAATGTAAGGCTTCCTGTAAAACTTCTTCCCATTTCGATATGTGCAAATTTCTATTTTTTAAAGCTAATTCAATGGTTTTCCAAACTATTCCAACATAACGTTCTCCTTGCCCATTACCTTGTGAATTATATGCCGTAGTTCTACTAGTGGCAATACACAAAGTACAGAGAAATGACTTGAGTTCTTGAGACATGAAACTCGTACCCCAATCTGAATGTAAATAGGCAGATACACCAAAAAGAGAGGAAAGTTCCTTTAATTTTGAAATTACAGTGCTAGCAGACATATCCTGGCATGGGAAAGCGAAAGGAAATCGCGAATATTCATCAACGAGAATCAAAAGATAACGATTTCTAGAAGATGTAGGTGAGGGGCCTTTAAAATCCATATTGATTCTCTCAAATGGCTGTGTGACTTTGATAAGTTGACCTTCATGTTTATGAAAACGTGGTTTTATTTCTACACAGACACGACACAAAGAATTTATTTTCCTAATTTCTTTTAGTGAAAAAGTCAAATTTTTACTACGTACCCAATGGTACATTCGTGTCTCTCCAGGCTGACAAAGTGCTTCGTGCAAAGATTTTAATCTATGTAAGTTTCCTCCCATTGAGGAACATATTCGTGATAAAGTATCAGCAGCCTTGTTTTCTTTTCCAGGCCGGTATATAATTTCATATTTATAATTTGAGAGTTCGAGTTTCCATCGCATTATTTTTTCATTCTTGATTTTACCGAGATGATTTTCGTTAAACATAAATGAAACCGACCTCTGATCAGTTATTAGACGGAATTGCCTGCCAAGGAGGTAGTGTCTCCACTTTCGTAAAGCTTCTACGATAGCATATGCTTCCTTTTCAATCGACGAATGATGCTGCTCAGATTTAGAAAGGGTTCTGGAAAAGAAAGCAACCGGTCGATTTTCTTGAGATAAAGTAGCTCCAATGGCGTAGTTAGAGGCATCCGTCTCTACGGTCAATGTCGATTCATTGTCAATAGAAGACACAACAGCTTTTTCAATATCTAATTTTAGTTCTTCGAATACTATTTCTATTGAGACAGCGTATTTTCTCAACAAATTTTGGGATAAATTGTGAATAATGAGAAAACATACCAAGCGCTCGGCGGAGAGAAAAAATATTCGTAGGAATAGACAAATTTCGGAGAGGTTGAAGACGTTCCGGATCCGGCTTGATAGATTTATGACTAATAATATATCCCAACAGATGAATTGATCTCTACACATGATTTTCTGCTTCCGGAGTGGATTTCTCCGAATTCTCTCGCGAACAGATTTGATGGCTGCTTGATTCCTAGTTGTGCGTGGCCGACCTCTTCTTGGTCTGTCATCAATTAGTAACGTATCGTTGTAACGTTTAATGGTCCGGTAAACAAACTTCTTCGTAATTTTCATCCAGCAGTGGGTTATATATCGTGATGATTTATTTATTTATATATTTATTTATTTATAAGCCAAGGAATGTAGGGAAAGAAATTTGTACTTATTAATAAATGGTCACAAAAGTAACTTTAATTGAATCCAAATATTGATTACAACAATAAATTTATACTACAATAGTTTATGCAACATGAGTAAAAATTATACTCTTATATCATGAATAGGAAATCCTATGAGTGAAATAAGACCAGAATCAGGGCGGAACAAAATTGAATTGTCAGATGTAAAGGTATGGACTTTCAAAAATTGGAAACAGTGTATAAATTTCAAATTTCTAGACCATACTCATTTGACTGCAACTATTATAGATTTTAATAATAAAAAGCGCAAAGCTCGGCGCAAAGCAACATAAAAGCTGACATCACTAATAAGAAATGTCATAGTTCAGTGTTCCGAACATACTAATAAATATTCCTAAATAACACTAAAATTAAAACACTTGGTAGTAAATTTAAAACGCAACTATTTCTAATAATATTGTTCAAACACATAAATTGTTATCTGCTTTTAGCAATGTAATCACCTGCATACCAAACCGTAACAATATTGTTAAGCTCCTTATTAAGAGATTTTATTTTTTAACAATATTGATAAGTTAAGAAGAAGGCTGATGATATCGATATGCCCATGTCTTCTATCAATGCTTCTATCTGGTTTTTGCATTCAAACAAATAAAATTTGGCATTACCTTCTATTTATTAATTCTTATGTAAATATCAGTGGTACTTCCGAAATAAAAAGTAATAGCTCTTTTAATAGCTCATTAATTTGCACGAGACCGCAATGCTGAGATTAAAATTACCATAATTTAAATTCATGGAATTTTTTGATGTCATAAATCTAACTTTTAAATTTCTACTGCTAATTTAAAAATAGAAAAGATTCTTCGGAAGAATAGAAAGCGCAACCCACATAATATTTTAATATTAATATTTTACGATTTAATACTGAAAATTCAATTATATTTTCTTGAAATTTTCATTTTTACCTCTCGCTAAGGGAGGTACTGTGTAGCAAGGTGAGAATGGTGAAATAACAAGTAGATAACTTTATTATAAACTCTTCTAAATTATAGTTTCAATATCAACATTTTAACTCTATCATCTTTGTAAGTCAAAATTCTGTTTAGAAATAATAATCATTTTTCCTATATCTCTGTTTAGTCTAGATGTCAACCGCGTAGACATTTATTGTTTTGACAATTAACCATATAAGTTATTGCCTATGATACGTGCAGTCTTGTTATTTTGCTATGGATGCTACACCCTCGCACCCTTCATCAGATATACGTCTGAATCTGAAGAGATAACCCTTTTTTTTAAGGCAGTCGAGATTAAGGACTCAGACAGGTCAGACATGTAGTCTGAGTTTAGTTATTAGTTTTTGGGCGTTTTTCGCCAGTACTCATAATTAGATTACAATGTAACTGTAAGAGTATAGTTTTGTTTTAGTAGTTTAGTGTAATTAATAATAATGATTTAGTATTAATGTAATTATGTAAATAAAGTTAGTTAAAATTAGTATAAAAATATTGTGTGTGTCATCCATTTAAGATGTGTTCATCATCTATCATCAAGTGTTTAGTGATAGTGTGAGCGTAAGGGTGTTCCGTCTCAGTTAAGTGGTGGGCAAACCAACTAGCGTCCACCAGTTAGAAGAAAAAGTGTCATCGTTGGGGTGAGAAGAATTAAATTAGAAACTTAGGGACTCCCCCCCCCCCCCCTGTCGCAACTGGAATCATGCAATTCGCATATCCAGATTTTAGTGGATAAGCACGTTTTAATGTCTATAATCCGATTAAAACATGTTTACGATGATGTCCGTGTCCGTCTGTATCCGTGTGTGTGTGTCCGCGCGTGTGTGTATGTGTATGTATGTATGTGTGTATGTATGTATGTATGTGTGTATGTATGTATGTGTGTATGTATGTATGTATGTATGTGTGTGTGTATGTGCATGTGTGTGTGTATGTATGTATGTATGTGTGTGTGTGTGTATGTGTGTGTGGATATTGGAACCACGGTTTCTCAAATACTGTAAGACTTAAAAAATATTTAACTGCAGTTTCCTTAATCTGACATTCCTGGGAAGAGCTGATTAGATTCTGGTAACAATTGGACAACAATAGTTTCTTTTAAAAAATCTTCTATATATTATTTTTTGAAAATTTCTGTTATTACTATTATTGAAGAATATAAAATTCTACATCTGATACATTTAAATTTTTTATTATATCTTGTATAGATTTAGAGATAAAGGCACAATCGCAGAGGCTACGGCACTAAGGAGGTTTTGGTAACAATCGAACAACCGGAAGTAAAAGTTTTCAAAAAAAATTCTTCTAAATATTATTTTTTGAAAATTTTTAATAATTTTTATGAATGCGTATATTGATGAAATTAAATGACAAAATTTAAAGCTAGCCTCAGCAGCCATGAACAAAATAACATGCGTAAGATTTATACACATCACATCAAACTTATGCATCTCTGCAAAAAGTTTTAATTTCCGGTTTTATAAATTTGAAATTTCAAGAAAAAAAGGTGAAGTTTCTAGATTAGTAAAGTATAAAAGGTGAAAATATTTTGCGATTAGACTTTCTACGCTTCCGTAAAATTCCACCTAACTTCACATAAAACTGTATCGACCTGAATATAACACTTTTGCATCCTCTTCATTTGCATATCCAATCCCCAAGAAAAACAGTTAAATGTGGGGCTATAACTTTTCTAAATATTTCTTCACATCACCTAATCTAGCACACAAACACAAAATTCACGTACCTACTCAAAATTCGGAACTGCATAAAACTGTTCTCAACCTAACTAAAACACTTTTGCATCCTATCCTCTTCGAATTCGCATCCAATCAACAGGAAAACAGTTAAAAGTGGCGTCCTAATTTTTCTTCACACTAAACTCACTTCATAAAGCTGATGTCTTCGATCTGAATAAAAAAAAAAAACTATTGCATTCTATCCTACTCATTTTCACATTTAGTCAACAGAATGACAGTATAATAACTTAATTTCAGGTTCAAATTCGAATCAGTAAATAATAGTTTTTCCATTAGCATAAATTGTTGGGTATCTTTGTTCTTGATAATGTTATCTATTTAGCCATGAAACGAAAAACAACCGATCGTATTTTTTACGTACGTAATGTTACTGTAACGTCTATTTGCTTATTTGTTAAGTTTGGTTCAAATTAAAAGAGTTTTGCAATTTCTGTAAAAGTTTGAAGTACAAGAAAATGAGTGAAGTGAAACAGCATTATATTTTTAATGTTTCTTACAAAAAAGAACAATTATGAACAGTGAAATTATACTGTGAGCAATAGGCGATTTTTTTTATAATAGTATAGGATCATAATTTTTAAAAAATTTATGTATTACTCTAGGATGAAAAAATAGAATTGGTATTTTTAAACTTTTTCAATAAAGTATCACATACTGAGAAAAAACAATTATGAAATAAATAGGCTACAGGAAGTTGGTATGCCAAACGTTAGTGATTAAACAGAGATAATGTTTCCATGGCGTAGAAAGAGACAAATATAAAGGCTCATTCACAGCTACGAAAATAAGAAATATAAATAAAATTATAAATAAGACTTTGTAGTTGGTGTTCACAGCTTCGAAAATAAAACGTAAATGAACACACTGAAAGAAATTTTTACTTTATTTTCAAAATAGTATGTTTTCATTTCTAAAATCTGCAAAAATGAAAAGTTTTGCTATAGTTTTAAAAAAAATGCAGGTAAAATTAAAAACTTTCGGGAACACGTACTTTTGAAAAAAGATTTTAATTCAAAAAATTGGATAATTTCAAATTAAAATCTTTTTGCAATCATTTCTAATGTAAGTGATATTCAGTTATAAATTTATTCTTTTAAACTTAACTAAACTTTAAAAAATAAATAATATTTTCATTAGTTTGAAAGTCATATACAATTATTTTAAAATATTTTACGTCGCTGTTTTTATTTTAATTATTTTACTTTTGATTCAAAAAATCAATATTTTGAATTAAAAATTACGGCATTTGAAACGAATAAAAAATATTACATTTAAAAGCATTATTTTTGGTGTAAAAACATTTTACTTTTGTGCCAACAATTTTAATTTCAAATCAATATAAAATAATTCATGATATAATGCATTTAATTTAACAGTAATTACTTTCGCTTGAAAGATCAAAAACAGAAGTAATTTCAAAACAAATAAAAACTTTGTTGGATCAAAGTTGAATGCAAAATATTTTGATTTTACCTGCATTTTTTTCATAATTAAAGCAATTTTTTTTTTAGTGCATCAACTGTCATTTAATATATTCATAATTAACAAGCAATAATAACAACTTCATACTTTTTAAAGCATTGTACGCAATCATATATGCGAACCTTTGTATTGAGACAGCTTTTTAAAAGTATATTTAAATTCAAATCCTTCTGCCAGAAAGCAAATTGACAGCTCAAATGACAGTTGTTATGCTTGTGCTTATTTTTGTGTAAAATATTTGCAAATCCTTGCGTTTATGTCTTATGCTTAATTTTATTTTCGAGAGCTGTAAACACTTTCATAAGAATCTGTTGTATATATTTTTGTGATTCAATGTCTCAGTTTATTGTATTCAATATTTTATTTTACTGTGAATCATTAAACGTGCATTCCAAGGTGCACTCCATAATTCTTTAAGTCGACATTTTTGTTTTAGCAGCGCGTAAGCCTGTCATTTTTACTTCTAAATTCTAACAGCCGTATTCATAGTAATCGAATGCTAATTTAAACTAGGATTATCTGGGTACCTACTCAGACATGCAATTTTCCCTATTCATAGTTGCGGTTTAACGGTAGTTCTAGTTTAAGTTAAAATCATGTCCAGTATTTAAACTTGACATCACCCTAGTTTTACACTTGTCTAAGATAGTGAAACGTCAGTAGTAGAAAGCTTGTGTGGTTAAATAATTTGAATTTCATTTTATGTGTACAATAGTAAATAAATAAATAAATATAACATCACGGCATATTACCCATTTCTGGGTATGCCAGTATCTACAACACATGTAGACATCGGTAATGATGACGATATATTTTACCGTGTGGACGCTTACCAGGCGTCACCTCACGGGCACTTATAGCTGGTGTGGAGAGTGCACCACAGGGGTCACTTTTGTGCCATTTAAAATTGGAAATATTTGGTGTCTGTCGGGTTCAAACCCGGTTCTCCCGGGTTCGCGACCAGACACTCAGGCACGCAGCCACGGGACCCCACAATAGTACAATAGTAAGTATTTATTTACGTTCTATATTTGTATAACACTTAGTTTTGTCAAAAATAAAACAATTTTCAACAAGACAATTAAACCTATTTAATTATAACTTATTTTACATATATTGGAGAAAGTACAACAAACTGATTAATTATTTAAAGAAACATACAAGATATGTTCGATAATATTAATGACGTGTAAGATGTCCAAGACGTGGTTGAACGTCGAAGAAAACAAAAAATTTACATTCCACATATCAACCCCTTTGAAACACAATTCAGAAATATCAAAGAATTTTATGGTATTTGTCAAATGCCAAATATTGTGGGCGGAAATAAAAATAAAAAATCCGGGAGGTGCATATCCATTATTATTCGTCAATAGAAAAGGATTATTTTCTCTAAACGTTCAAGTAATGAATTTAATAAATTTTATTAGTAATGTGGTGATAAAAACAAGGTTGCAGGTGGTTTGAGATGCAAATGCAGTTATTCGTGATACAGTAGCTCATTGGCGTGGCAGCGTTCGCGATTCGAGAATTTGGAACGACTCTAGTTTAAGGGAAAGGTTCCAGAGGTATTTATATTTCATCCTGATAAGAGACAATGGATATCCCCCCCTCGAATTTTTATTAACTCCATTACCGAGTCCATTACTTAATTCTACTACAGCTGCAGAACAAGAATGATGCACATATTAGAAGCAGAAACGTTGTGGAGAGATTATTTAGCCAATGAAAAAATATGTCATTGAACACTGCAAAAGCTAATATTATTGCGTTGGCGGTTCTCCATAATTTGGCAGTAGGTAGTACAGAGATGATGATCAAAGTATAGCTTAATCTGTCTATAATATTGACGAAAGTTCGGATAAAGAAGAAAATGAAAAACAAAATGAACCGAGACACGGCAATGATCAAAGAAACTATTTACGCAAAATTTTAATTAAAATGATTGTAAAAAAAAAAATCTGATGTGGCCAACACAAAACCTCCCGCTATTTAATTTTTATTAATTTATACATACCTACGTATTTTCGAACGCTGCAAACTGTTCCATTGCAGAAAACTATTGCATTATTTACTATTTTCTTTTTAAAATGTGAGTATTATTTATTTGAAGTAATTAGTTTTCTGACAGTGACATTTACTGTCAGTTACATTCATTTGAAATATGAATTGTGTAACAAAAGAATTGTGTTTATCTCAGGCTTTGCGAATAATAAAAAAAAAATATTTTTAAATTTATCTTTAAAATATATAGAAAAAGTATTAATGTATTCCTGTAAAAAATTCAATAATCTTTAATTTTCATAAGACATAAAATGCGAAAAATGGCATTTAATGGTATTTTTTGAAGAAAAACCATTATGAGCTTCAGGTAAAGTGCTATTTCCGGTTATCCGATTTACACCAAAATCTAATGGCTTCTATTCCTATTAGAATAGGGTAGAAATACAAGGTTTCAGAATTTTCTGAATGATAGTATATGAGTTAGAGTGCAAACAAAATTTGTACACATACACACACACACACACACATACACACATACAGACATCATCGTAAAAATGTTAAAATTGGATTCTAGGGACCTTAAAACGTGGTCATTTACTAAAATCTCGATATGTGATTTTTAGCACGATCCCTATACCTCCCTTACCAAGGGTAGCGGGAGGTAAAAATACACATTCAAACAAACATAGGTTCCAGTGAACATGATACACCGCTATGAAATTTGAACATCGTCAAATAATTCTGGCTGCGTATATTTAGCAGGCCCTGTCAGCAGAACCTAACGAAAACTAGTGCATATTTTTTTTTGCTATTTATTTGGCAATTAATTACCACAATGCCATATTAATTGCCACTTTAAAAAAAAAAAAAAAAAAATAGGGGGGACTGCTAGCTTGAAGATAAAATTAGCAGTCCCCTGGGCTGTAATGCCATGCAATCAGTAATATTAATGTGTAGGAACTAATTGCAATCTAATTGCCATTAATTATTAAAGATTTAAATAAATTCATTCAAAAAATATTCAATTGATTAGACAAGGCTATCTTAAATGATACGTACCATATTTATTAGTGCGTATACATATAAAAACCATGTGGATTCATGTAGTACCGATGTAGCATCAATATGGATGTGCAAAAGGAAATAAAAATGGTTCCATTTGGATCATTATGGAAATAAATTGATGCACATGAATCCATCAGAAACATATGAAGTATAAATCATACGGGTTTTAATTATCACTAACTAACCGGTTAAAACAATACTATTTTAGAATGAATCATAAACCGTATTTTTCATGTGAATTTAAGCTTTGTTATTTAATTGCCTCAGCAGACCCTTGCAAAATGTATTCTACCATAACCTTTGGACCTTAATAAACCGATAATTAAATCATACGGGTTTTAATTACTACTAACTAACCAGTTCAAATACCGTACTTTTCATGTGAATTTTAGATTTGTAAATTAATTGCCTAGTGTTTAATTGTTTAGTGTCATATTTTTTATTTGCATAATTTATATTTTGCAGTATTGTAGATATTTTATACATTGCAGTGCTAGTGATATATATTTATACTCTTTCGAAATTAGAAGATTATACGGACAATCAAGATATTTGAATTATTTAAGCAAAACTCCAAAATTCTATAATATTTCAAAAAAATGACATAACCTTGATTGTCAAATTATGAATGGGACACGGAAAGAGCCTCCCGGTGAGTGTGAGAATACATTCGGGCGTCCCCTGGACAACGGTACGTGAGTGCCGGCAAATCTTTCCGCAACTGCACTACATGTCTGATGAAGAACTTTGCCTGGAGCATGTCTTGACATTTACATTACATCAAGCAAGAATTTAATTTAAAGATATGTACTTAATGCAGATACGAATAAATAAATAAATAAATTAATTGCCTTAGTAGACCCCTGCAAAATGCATTCTAATATAATTTTTGGATCTTAATAAACCAGTATAAATCATACGGGTTTTAGCTGCCGCTAACAAACCGGTTAAAACAATATTTTAGAATGAATCAATACACCGTACTTTTCATGTACATTTTTATGGTTTATACTGATTTATTAAGGTCCTAAGGTTATATTCGAATGCATTTGTAGGGGTTTGCTGAGGCAATTAATTTACAACGCTAAAATTCGCATGAAAAGTACGGTATTTTGATTCATTCCAAATAAATATTTTTTTAGCCGGTTAGGGGCAGTTAAAACCAATATGATTTATGCTGGTTTATTAAGGTTCATAGGTTGTATTACATTGCATTTTGGAAGGGTCTGCTGAGGCAATTAATTTACAAAGCTAAAATTCACAATTACGGTGTCTTGACTCATTCCAAATAAATATTTTTTAACCGGTTTGTTAGTGGTAATTAAAACCAGTATGATTTATACTAGGTTTATTAATGTCCAAAGTTTATGGTAGAATGCATTTAGCAGGGGTCTGCTGAAGCAATTAATTTACGAAGCTAAAATTCACATGAAAAGTACGGTTTTTTTATTCATTCCAAACAAATATTTTTTATCCGGTTTGTTAGCGGCAATTAAAACCAGTATGATTTACACTGATTTATTAATGTTCAAAGATTATAGTAGAATGCATTCTGCATGGGTCTGCTGAGGCAATTAATTTACAAATCTTAAATTCACATGAAAAGTACGATATTTTGATTCATTCCTAATAAATATTTTTTAACCTGTTTGTTAGCGGCAATTATGATTTAAACTTATTTATTAGGTCCAAAGGTTATGACAGAATGCATTTTGCAGGGATCTGCTGAGGCAATTAAATTACAAAGCTCCACCTGTAAGCGTTCCTTATACGTCACGTTCAAGATGTACTTTGTGCCCTAGGAAACATGATAAGAAGTCCAGGATTACATGCCCTACAAGTGGAAAACTATTTGCAATATATGCAGGAAGGAATGAAAAAAATATTTTTATTTAGACTGCAAAAAATTGCAAATGTAGTATTTTTTTTTTTTTTTGTTCAGAATTGGTATTAATTTTAGTTATTTTATTTTTATTATTTGTATTTTTTGTAAATAAAAAAAACTTATAATAATGTTTTCTTACATTCATTTTAACTGAAACTTAATATAAAACGAGTAAGGTATAAAAAATGTAGAAAAAATCCTGGGGTAACTGAGTTATTCCGCACGGTCTGTAACGCATGTACCAAGAGCACGGTCCGGAGAGGTTTAAAATCACATGAAAAGTAGGGTATATTGATTCATTCTAAATTAATAATTTTTTAACCGGTTACTTAGTGGTAATTAAAACCAGGACGATTTGTACTGGTTTATTAAGGTCCAAAGGTTATGGTAGAATGCATTTTGCAGGGGTCTGCTGAGGCAATTAAATAACAAAGCTCAAATTCACATGAAAAATACGGTTTATGATTCATCAACATAGTATTGTTTTAACCGGTTAGTTAGTGGTAATTAAAACCCGTATGATTTATACTTCATATGTTTCTGATGGATTCATGTGCATCAATTTATTTCCATAATGATCCAAATGGAACCATTTTTATTTCCTTATGCACATCCATATTGATCCTACATCGGTACTACATGAATCCACATGGTTTTTATATGTATACGCACTAATAAATATGGTACGTATCATTTAAGATAGCTTGGTCTAATCAGTGGAATATTTTTTGCATGAATTTATTTAAATCTTTAATAATTAATGGCAATTAGATTGCAATTAATTCCTACACATTAATATTACTGACTGTATTGCATTACAGCCCAGAGGACTGCTAACTTTATAGTCAAGCTAGCAGTCCCCCCTATTTTTTTTTTAAGTGGCAATTAATTTGGCATTGTTGTAATTAATTGGCAAATAAATAGCAAAAAATATGTTCTAGTTTTCGTTAGGTTCTGCTGACAGAGGCCTGCTAACTATACGCAGCCAATAATTCTAATAATTTCAGGTAAAACTTATTAACAGTATTTTTATTAGTCTTCTTACAAATAGTTTTTTTTATCTCTTGAAAAACTGTACATAGCAAATACATTTGTTCTACTCCTGCTCTGAAAATACAATTTTATGGTTTGTTGTTCATGCTGAAAGTTACTCTGCAGCACTCGTCGGTATCCTAGCAACGAATTTTATCTACGAATGTTGTAGAGAATATTTGTTGTCATAGATATGCATCACATTTCACATATATAAAAATTGACAATAAAAAATGTCCAATTATTAAAAAATAATAATTATTTCTTTATATTTTTATCTTGCTTTGCTCAGGCTGCAACTTTCGTTTTTATTCGACGAAGAAAAACTTTCAGAACTCGATATAACTTATGTCGTCGTCCAGGCTTCAGCTCTTTTTACAATTGCCATGGAATTAACAGTTTGTTTTCGGTGATATTGGAATAGATTTTTAACCGTTCTAGCAATAATGTCTTTTCCTCTGGTGTCCATTCGCTTCACATTTTCCCATTTCTGAAAATTTTATTTATATACTATAGATACACAAACTTATATTATAATTAAAGGCTTCCACTGATTAATAACAACAACATAAGTAATAACATAGTCACACAATCCAGAACACATAAAATAATAGTAGATAATATGAAAAACATGAAGTATCGGTATTATTGATTACTTGCTGCAGCAATATTGTTAAGACATAACAACTTTTATATAAAATAGAGCTGAATTTGAGGCAAAAATTATACAAAATGCGAACCTCCACTGATCTGGACCTCCTTACAATCCTAACAAAATCTAAAAATGTAGATTTTATATTAAATACCTTGTAATCCGGACCGACCACGAATACACTAATCCGTATCGCAAGTCGTGTACTGTTGTATAGACGCCCCTATATCCGCAATAGGGCTGCGAAAAAAATCTATTGATCGATCTTTTCTAAAAAAAAAATCTGATTGATCTTTTCTGAAAAGATCGATGAAGTGAAAAATCGGTTCTTTAAAAAGACCACTTATCCGTATTCCGGAAAATTGAGCTTTCTAAAGGTATCGATGTTTTAGATTCTGAAAGATCGGTTTGTCTAAAAAATAGATTTATTCAAAATCAATAAAAATAAATTTCAGCAGATTTGGCATTTGAAGCGCGTTAGACGTTACTTCGTGATTTGATGTGAGTATGCATAGTAGAATCTTTTTGGCAATAAAGATCGATTTTTTGATTCTTTATTAAAATCGAATTTTTGATATAGTATTACGATTTCTATTAGAAAAAAATCTGTTGTGGCCAGTACAATACCTCTCGCCATTTTCATATTAGGCTATATAAGTATTTTATTTAACATTTCTGGTACATACAAAAAATTCTAATTAGATATATTCTTTATTTTTCAATTCATTCTATGAACAAGTTTCCTCCTACTCTTCTAAATGTTCGAGATTCTTCCAATTCATTGACGAGATTAACGGTATTTCTGAGTGGTATATGATGAATTATATGTGTAGTAAGTGCGTGTTTACTTGACATTGATACTGTACATACTTTGCCTTATAAATGAATCCCCTTTCTTTTTACACCAATTTTAGATGTTGACGGAGTCTTTCTCATTATAACATCATATTATAATACTATTATATTTCGACTTTTTCATGTACGAATTCTATATCTATCTATAATTTTAAATATGTAATTAATGATAAAATGAGAAATATAAAATGTACTACCCAGAAAAAGTCCTCAATAATGTCTGGATTTTTGACACAAACATTTTAATTTTCCATAGGCTGATTGATTCATTATACAATGGATTATTTTATATATTTATAATTCAGTCTATCTCTAAATCTATAGAAGATATTATAAAAATGTTCAATATATTGGATAGAGAATTTTATATTCTTTGATATTTGTAATAAGATAATTTTCCAAAACATAATATTTAGAATAATTTTTCTAAGATACTAGTACTTCCGGTTGTCCAATTGTTACCAAAATCTATTCAGCTCTTCTCAGGAATGTCAGATTGAGGAAACTGCAGTTAAATATTTCTTAAGTCTTATAGTATTTGAGAAACCGCGGTTCCAACATCCACACACACACATACACACACACGGACATCATCGTAAAAATATTATAATCGGATTATAGGGACCTTAAAACGTGATTTTCCACTAAAATCTGGATATGCGATTTTTAGCATAATTCCAATACCTCTGTTAGCGAGAGGTAAATACCGGTCTTTTGCGATTGATCGATCAAATCGATCAATCGCGACAAATCGTTTTCATCAAAAGATCGAAAATCGATTTCAAATTTCTAAGATCGCAGAGCCCTAATTTTCAACCAATTCTACAATTCCATCTAACCATATTTCACCACGCAGTACGCAGTACTACATCCATCTTTTGGCTTTGCAGAACAAAATATCCACCTGCTTCACAATAGAATAATGTATCAATATTTTTAAATGTCATTCTCTTTCTTAACTACTTGTGGTCATCCATAAACCGAAATCGATTATCATAAATATTAATATTTTTTTTACATTTAATTTCAAAATGTTAATGCACACTGAAATGGAGTCTTACATCAAATTTAAATGTTTTAATATTTATTATGCATTTATATATGTTACGATAAAACGCAAGTTTCATATCGTATAGTTTTTAATTATGAACAAGAGAACAAGTTTTGTATTTCCTCTAAAGTTAATGGGTAACTAGAGTAAAATTAAAAAATCTGTTGTGGTCAGCACAAGACCTTCCGTCAATTCGATGCATTTTGTACAAGTCCCATACCAGAAGTTCCTTGGAAAAGATTCTGTATATCCAATAAAATTGTACAACGAATATATACTATTTTTAAAAAATTCCATACCGAAAGTTCCTTGGTAAAGATTCTATAAATCCAATAAAATTTTAAAACGAACATTATGTAAATTGCACTTGACACTGATATTTGTCAATTAGAATTTTTTGAGAATATAATTCATTAGTCACGTGACATTTTTCCGCCAATCAACATTCAGAATTTCCCAAGCAATGATAAAAAAACAAAGAAATTATCACCTTATTCACATTCGTTACTAAGGGATTTGCTTTCTTTATTTACAACATTGACAGTTGATTTTAACAAAAATTCATTGTATTCTCTCACTAAATATAAGCTCGTAATATGATTAATAATTGAAAATATTGCTCGTGAAACCGAAGCAGCATATTTCACTCGCAAATATCATCGATGATAATCATATCACTTCTTGTATTACGTATGAATATATTAGCTGTTTCCACGATTACAGCAAAACTGGCTAATTTATTAAAATTAATTTCTTTGCAATTCTTCAACTCTATATCTATTGAATATAAAGGAAAATATATAATCAAACCACATAGAGAATAAGATATTCTTTCATATTGATAATCACCTCAAATGTCAAAAAATGATATTTAAATGCATTAAGAACTTAAAATATTTGAACTTCCGGTTGACCAATTATAACCAAAATCTAATCATCTCTTCATATGAATGTAAAGAAGAGGAATACGAAAGAATCATAATTTTTAGAATTGTAATATTGGAGTTATCGTTGGAGAAAAATTTGTCACACACGGACACCTACAGACATCATCGGAAAATTAGTAAAATCGTATTCTAGGGACCCTAAAATCTGCTTATTCATTAAAAACTCATCACCGAATTTTTTGACCAAACACAATCCTTCTTAAAGGTGACGGAAGGTAAAAACGTAAAAATAACATTGATTTCCCTGTTTAGAAGATTTCAAATAGACACCGGTATAAACATTCAGAAATTGGCGAAAACACAATATTATTTGGAAAGATAAGTAGTAAAATCAAGAAAATTATGGTACTATATGCGTTTATATATACAGTAAAGTCTGGTTGTAGTGAACCCGCTAGTAATGAACTTTCGTTTATTATGTACTGTATTTCATCAAGTAACGAAATTATTTCTATATATGTAATGTATATTTTTACTGTTTATAGTGAACCCGCTTCTAATGAACTTTCACATAAAGTGAACTAAATATTATTTAAAATGAGATGCAATTTTTCTTTTAAAATGAACTTTTCGGGGATTCCTCGATTTATGAGCTATACCTATATATTTCGCCACGAACTTGCTTTATTTACACGGGTTGCTTCTTGTCTGTACCAGTCGATTCTTGGTTATTAGTTTAAGTAGGACAACTTCCTTTTATTCCATTACTCAAAATGGAAAAACAAAAACGCAAAGCTCTAACCCTAAAGGGCAAGTACAAAAAATACAAACTGGTGTTAAACAGCGCGATATTTGCCAGGATATGAATTTAATAAAATCTACTGTGTCTGATATGGAAAAAAAGAGAAGCTATTTATCTTCGTATGGTATTTTAAGCTAAAGAACTTTTTGTTATGTATTTTATACTTTATTCACAAAATAGATTTTATGTTTTTTCTAACGTAGAAGTATAATAAATTGAAATTAAATAAATGAAGTTTTTATTTTACCTATTATAGTGAACATCGGATATAATGAACTATTTTTGTTGCATTTTTTGAGTATATTATAACCGGACTACTGTATATTAATTTGTAAATTTAGATCAAATATGATACGATAAAGTAATATTGGCAAATATCACTACAATAGAACATTTTCTTATTCTAAATATACCGTCACAGAAATCTATATACTGCTATTATTTCCAAAAACAGAACACATTTTATGATTTGCTCATATCAATTTCCATTATTAAAGTCATACTACGTACTATCGGATTTTCAACAAAAGGCAGAAAGCAAAGGCAAATGTCATGTATATCAGAAAATATGTTTCCGTTACATTCTATCCGGCAGTACTTGTCCGCAAAAGGAAAACAATACATTACTGTTAACATCGGAATGTTACATTCAGTTCTTAGTAGCCATGCATGCATGGCACTATGCACTTGACACTTGGGAATATACAAGTAAATATAAATATAATCTATGTCTACATATACAGGGTGTCTCAATAAGCTTGCTCACTATTGGTAACTTTTTTATTTGAAGAGGTACGAGGTTGGTTAAATGAGCAAAATTGTGCCATTTTATATTAGAAAATTGGTCATATAGAAAAAATAAAATTTGTGTCAGCGGTTCTCAAAATTTGGAACAATATATATATTTTTTAAATGGAACAATATATTTTTTATTATCTTATTGGAAAGAGTATTTTTTTCTCTTTCCAATAAGGTAATGTTGTTTATGTACAATTTTTTCAAATAAACGAGTTATTTACGGTTAAAAATTTAAATTTTGTAAACTAATTTATTAGTTTTTTAGTCAAGTAAGCCATGGAAACAATTGATTCTTTATTTCTTTGGCGTTTAATAATTTCTCCCGTAAAGTTCTCTGTGTTTAATAATGTTTAATAACTTTACGAATGAAGAAAAGCTAG
The DNA here is from genome assembly GCA_943142095.1 of Ophonus ardosiacus. Classification (NCBI taxonomy): domain Eukaryota; kingdom Metazoa; phylum Arthropoda; class Insecta; order Coleoptera; family Carabidae; genus Ophonus; species Ophonus ardosiacus. Next base: position 35,011,019 of record OW964827.1, on the reverse strand, counting down.
ATATGATCGTGCTATATGGAAAGTTATATCTAGACACCGGTTACGTAGAACGGTCGGCTCTCTTTCCAAAAGAGTTTAAATGTGCGAAAGAAATAATGGCTTTCAATTTGAATATTTTCTTTGTTTTGTTATTACTGTAAAATAAATTAATAAAATGATAATTTTATAATAGACAATTGTTTCCATAGTTTACTTGACCTAAACTAATAAAAGATAATTATTATCTTTAAACGTAAATAACTCGTTTATTTGAAAAAATTGTACATAAACAACATTACCTTATTGGAAAGAGAAAAAAATACTATTTCCAATAAGATAATAAAAAATATAAAGTTCCATTTAAAAATATATATATTCTGTCCCAAATTTTGGGAACCGCTGACACAATTTTTATTTTGTCTACATGACCAATTTTCTAATATAAAATGGCACAATTTTGCTAATTTAACCAACCTCGTATCTCTTCAAATAAAAAAGTTACCAATAGTGAGCAAGCTTATTGAGACAGGGTGTCCACAAAACATTTTAAGGAATATATATACACATTCACTTGTAAAGTTCTAATCAATATTAAGAATTTAATTTTAATGTTCTATAAAAGTTTTTTTTATTTTTGCTGAACTTCAAGCGACTCCAAGTAGGTACCTACCAGATTTTTTTTGTGTGAAGAATTATATTTTTATTATAAATCAAATGGAAATGATATTTTATTAGAAATTTTAATAGTTTAATTTTGATATAGCACTTATCTATGATACAACAAACTGTAAATAGATATGAGATAAATAAATTTGTTTCATAATTTTCGCCTCAATAAATTCATAAACTCATCTTTTATTCACCTTTAAAACAAAATAATTTACAATACAGACAAGTTACTTGTTATAAATAAAATGTTATAAATAATAATAATTTCATAAAATCAAAGTTACCTAATAAACAATATCGTAGTGACTTTGAACAAACGAGAGTAATGTCATGCATATAAATAAAAATAATATAATTTAAAGCAAATAACGATAAAAACGAAATAAAATTTAAATTTGAGGAATTCACCGTAAGTAAATTAATATAAATACCCATGTGAATCTTTGTTCAATAAAATATTTATTTATTAGGTAATTTTGAGCGTCGTCAAAATTCAAATACATTGTATTATTCTAATTTACGTCAATAAAGACGCTGTACGCTAGAGTAAACTATAATTTTGAATTTGCTGCAAAAACGGTGTAATTTTAACATTACTCATACCTAATTTAAAAGCATGTAAATAAGAATACGAAAAATTATGCGAATATTTTCAACATAGGTTCCCTGGTACAAATAATGTTTATGTTTACATCTTGAAAATTATTAAGATTTCAAAAAATCTAATTATATATAAGCATACCATTTTATTTTATTTTTATTTATTTATTTTCAAAATAAACGAAATCAAGTTCTAACTTGTAACTTCAAAACAAAAGACGAATGAAAATTCCTGTAATGACTATTAAATTTGTCTCAAAAAATTGACCCTATAAAATATTTAGGAAAATAGTTTTGCTCCTCAATTAATATTACGTCCGAAATACCCTCAACAAACATAGAAAATGAGACATCTGTACATATTAAGTCGCATATTTTTTGTTGAGTCATCAAAAAAATTTACAATGCATAGTTTTTTTTTTTTATTAATAAATTACATTAAATTTTTACCAGAATTAAAATTAGTTAGAAGACTAACCATTTTTACTAATTTAAAGCTAAGAACAATATGCCTATTGATCATTCATGCACTAATTACTTTGCCACTTCACTTGCACATCACTGCTCTAGTTCAAGGGTTTTTTTTTGTAATCTTCTAATAGTCCTTCGTTGTCCACTAGTTGGCTGGCTTCGGGTTTGGTATCGCTGAGGAGCCGTAAACAATTCAAAGAGAATGAAAAAATATCCAAGCAGATGGTAAACTCCAGGATCAACTACTTTATTATTGTTCCGATTATAGTCTAAGGCCGATATAAAGCAAATAAGGGACGCAGTTGAATATGCCAAGGCCGCTATTTAGGAACCATTTATTCATTTTCTTAATACCCTACCGTTACTTATTTATAAATTCTCCACAGCTCTTCATGATGAGATTTTTTAGAAACACTTGAACCGAATTGCAGGGGTCCATTGTAGACACTTTTTCACGTTTGTTGTTTTAGTTCTGTTAACTCATGCGCAGTAACGGTATGGTAATACCAAAAATAAATTTCATCACAGAAATACATTGGGTATATCTCGAGGTCAGTGTCAAAAATCCAGATGCATTTCTGAAGGTTTTTTCTGGGAAGTACATTTAATATTTCTTATTTTATTATTAATTACCTAAATATTTAAAATTGTAGATACATATATTACATACACCCGTCAGAAATACTGCCAATCTCGTCAATGAATTTGAAGAATCTCGAACATTTAGAAGAGTAGGGGGAAACTTATTTATAAATATATAATATAAATATAAAAATATATTAATAATAATTAGAATTTTTGCGTGTACCAGAAATGTTAAATACAATATGTACTTATATAGCCTAATATGGAAATGGCGAGAGGGCTTATACTGGCCACAACAAATTTTTTAAATCAAAATTTTGCTGGCTTGGCTGCAAGTCAACAGAACCACTCCAACCGCTCAAGTTCATTTACGCGAAAAGGTATGTACTATGAGCTAATTAAATGTCCTAATATCGAATTTCGGGCTATTACATTTTTGTTTTTAATTAAAATTTTGCTAGTACAGTGCCATGCCAACTTGTTATATTATAATAAGGTATTACACGATTTATTTTTTGCATTAGTTGATAGAAAACTAAAACATATTTTCACCGTATTTTTTATTTTTATTCAAATTAATCTCTAAAAAGAGAAAATAATTATTAAAAGTGATTCTCGGGAAAGCAGCAGAATTGCACTCCTTGTCTACCAACGGGTACAAGCCAATAAGGTAACAGGATAACAGTATGTTCCGTGTCGTTTGTTGTCATTTTAAACGTCAAACACGTAAGTTATAGAATCATAAACGTTGCAAGTATGGATTGCTCCTAAACATAATGAAATTTTTAAATTTTATTATATAAAATATGTCGATCGTGTTAATTACATATTAATTACATTTAACCATATTCAGACATTTGCATTAATTTTTTTAATTAATATGCGTATTTATTTATTTATTTATTTTTTTCTACATGTTTTGTAGATACTGGCACACCCGGAAATGGGTAATATGCCGTGATGATATATTTATTTATTTTATTTTCATTTATTTAAAAGACGTAGTGATAGATCCATATTTCATGTAAGATCTATGGCGCAACTTGTTTTTCGTTAGCATGTACCCGGATACGTCACAATTTCGGTAACGTTTTGAATGCATAATATTTTAAATCGTTTTTTTTTTCTAATTCAAATAAACAAACTATTATATAAACTGTTATATTAAATAAAACTATGAAGATAAAATATTCGTATTAACGAATAAAATAGACATGTTAATATTTTTTGCAATACTTCATTGAGAAAAGGGTTTTTTTCTTCAGAAAATCTAAAATTTTGGTACTCCGATTTTTGATGTCTTTAATTTGGAACACAATAAGCTGTTAGTTACACGATTAACTTCATACCTTATAAAATAAAGTTTTATGTAATAAATAATAAATGTAATAGCACGAAATACGATATATACATAATACGCCCTTATGTCGTACATTATCCCAGATTACTTAGCGGATCTGCTGACTTGCAAACAATCCAATATTTTTTTTATATTTTTAAATATATAATAGACCAAATTTGATAATAGGTCACTTAAATAGCACACAAATCATATTTTTTTGAAGCGGTTCCGTCGACTTACAGCTAAGCCAAAAAAATTGTGATTTTCTAAACAAAGATAATAGCCCAAAATTCGCCATAATCATAATGGCACTTCATTCCCACAGAGTGAGATCTTGATTCATTCAAAAATATGAAATACAATATGTACTTATATAGCCTAATATGGAAATGGCGAGAACATTTAGAATAGTAGGAGAAAACTTATTTATAGAATGAATTAAAAAATATATGAAAAATAGATGTAATTAGATTTTTTTTGTACCAAAAATATGAAATACAATATGTACTTATATAGCCTAATATGGAAATGGCGAGAACATTTAGAATAGTAGGAGAAAACTTATTTATAGAATGAATTAAAAAATATATGAAAAACAGATGTAATTAGATTTTTTTTTGTACCAAAAATATGAAATACAATATGTACTTATATAGTCTAATATGGAAATGGCGAGAGGTCTTGTGGTGGCCACAACAGATTTTTTTTATTTTGAAATTATTCTAAACTATTAGTTTTTGAGAAAAATGTTTCAAATATAAAAGTTAGATATTCTAATTGTCTATCCAGTGGCGTACGAAAATAATTTTTCTATCGATCGGTAATTTTTCGAGATATACATATTTGATGTTTACTTTTATAAAATAGGTACTTATCTTTTTCTCTTTTGATTGATATAAAGGTATTTTAAATTTGTTTCGCCTTTCAAATCTAGATTCCATACCTATCTTGCTTCATAATTAAATTTTAATTCTATATTTTGAAGTTAATGTAAGTAATATATAATATCTCGAATAATATCTTTGAAATAAGAGAATTCTATTGACTAAAATATTTTTAGTCGCATTAAAATAATATACTTAAATAAAATAACTAATACGACATGTATATATCACAGATACTTCTAAATGAATAAGAAAATTTATGAAAAATATCAAAAAATCTAAGGTTTGATGAGTAAAACAAATTTAAAACACTATAACCTTTATACCGAGACCAATCAAGAGAGAAAAAAATAAGTTTTTTTTAAATTAACAAAGAAATATAGGTTCCAATTAAAAAACTGTAAGTTTATGTTATAGGTATCTTGAAAATTTACCGATAGAAAAAATATTTTCGTAAGCCACTGAACGAACGATAAATTTATCTAATTTTTTATTTGAAACATTTTTCTTATTGATTATTGTTCAAATGTTATTTGAAAACGAATATTTCGAATTTCGACCAAAATCATTTTCCGCTAATATCTAGTAACCTACGAGAATTTTTGGCAGAACAAAAGCACATCTAAGGTGACCCCCACACCGTGCATAATGAGTATATACCTACAGTCAGAAAAATTGACTTTGTCTGGTCCAGCAATAAAACTATAAAAAATATGGTAATTATGACTGCTTTATAATAGTATTGGATACGAAACAGGCAATTATTTGCGCCTCTCTTTTGGAATGAAAGCTTGCATCGTCGATATAGCTCGTCCAGCAATCATATGAACAAAAAACTTTTAAATCCTCCGTATTAATACAAATCATTGCTACTGTGAAAATTTTCGCGTTTCACGCAAATATAGTTTCTTTTCAGTATACATTTGTATGTTTCGAAAGTTGAAAATTGCTTGAAGCTATTTAAATAGGCAACAGTTTTATTGGGGTTCCGAAGGACCGTAGTTTCACAGTAAAATTCTTATCCAAGATGTTAAGTTTGCTTTAACAATAAACGCTCATTACCGAACTGAGCACCTTGTAATGCAAAAATGTAAATGTACTCTAGTTACAGGATTGAATTAATAATATTTTTCAAAAATCAAATAGGTACCTACATAAATTTACAATTATAATAATATAATAATATTGACCGTATGTCAAATTTTTTTATCACTATGTTTCAGAATCTGAAAAATTTAAATCTATAATATATATGATTTGAACAAAAGCAAAAATTATGCAGTATGAATTTTCTACGTTAGTAACATTGTATAACTTGCAATTATTCCAAATTTCTGTATTTATTTTTTCTACTTCTTTTCCAAGTAAACGTATAACCGAAGAATAAACCTGTGTATTGATTTGTTAGTCTTAAGAAGATTTAAATATTCTTCAATCCATAAAAATCCAATGTTCGGTATTCCCAAATTAAATTATTTGCAGATAAAATTTTGGTTGCAGGTGAAATAATACTTATTGTTACTAAGAAATAACTGTTTAGCGTATAAATCATCCATATAAAAATAGGATAATTTTTGACATACGGTCAAGGAAATCTACTGCAATATTATTATAATTTGTAATTTTGTATAGGTAGGTACTTAATTTTTTAAAAAACATCATTCGAATACAATCCTGCGTAACTCGAGCAGGTACATTTACATTTTGGCATTAGAAGCGCAGTTCAGTATCGAGCGTTCATTGTTAGAGCAAACATAACATCTTGGATAAGATTTTACTGTGCAACTACGGTCCTTCGGAACCCTTTAAAACTTTTGCCTATTTAAATACTTTCAAGCAATATTCAACTTTCATAGACATATAATGCACACTGAAGAAAAAAACAAAAGATTAGTATTAATAAGAAGGATTTAAAAGTCATTTGTTGAAATGATTGCTGGACGAGCTATACGAGTACTTTTTCTACGATTGAACACAAGTATTCAAAATTCAAAAATATTTTGCCAGCGTTGTGAAAGGCAAAATAAAAACAATCACAGCAACCTATTAACATTTTTATCCATACCAAAATTACAAGAGCTCTTATGCACGTCATGCATGAAATAAACTGCGTAAGGAATGCATTGCCATTTACGCATCGCTTCGCAAACTTCGCGTACTCGGTACTCGTTCGTACTGCGATCAATGAATGTATGATATTACTTCGCGCACGAGAATAGAAAAAAAATATAGGAGTATAAAAATTTAATGTAAATAATATTGATACGTATAAAAAAAATATCATGAAGCACTCAAAAATATAAAGTTGAATATTTATTATTTATTCACAACAGTTAAATAATCATAACAAAAATTTTAAATCATACCAACTTTGCGTACAACGCCAACGCCCAATAAAAACTTTATCAATTTTTTTCCAATCTCATGCTTAATGCCCTGGCAGCACAAATAATGTCCAATGAATCACTCCGTCCATATAGCATACGAATGCATGTATTATTAGGCATTAGGCCCGATGAGAAGAAGAGGCAAAATCCCCGGACCCCTTGATATTAAGGGGTACTTTTTTTCTCAAATAGTCAAATACGGTGGTAGTATGAACAAGTGATTAAGGGTGATTAGCTAGGAGAGAACTAGCAGTGTTTTAGCGCTGTCAATCGTTTATGGATTATTTTAGAGAAAATGCTTCAAATAAAAGTTGTGTAGAATTAATTTTTCTATAACTGCTATTTGAAGTATTTTTCTCTAAAATAATCCATAAACGATTGACAGCGCCATCACCATGTGAAAGCGGATATACTATGTGACTTGTCATTTTGACAATAAATAGAAATAGGTTATGTCAAAGCACGGACCTGACAGCTAATAAGATTTTTAGTGATTGAAATGCTTTAGATTATTGCTTTTAGGTAATGTAAGAAATAAAAGTACGTGGATAAGGGAAACAACAACCATTTTAATAAAAAATTGTAAATATGTCAAAATTTAAAATTTCAAATGTCATTATCAACAACAGGAAATCAATTTTTGTATCAGTTACCAATTTCAAGTAATTTTTTGTTGCCACCTGAATCAGTTATTTTTGATTAATCTGTATTTCTGCCTTTATCTGGTGTTGTGCAAACTGTGGAATAAAAAGATCCCCAGGATTGTATTGCCAACTGCATCATTTGTTTTTGATAACTCTGTAATGACTGTATAAGAAAACGTGTTTGAATGCACAACTCAGAAATCATTTTTAATTATAAAAATTGACTTAAAATTGAAAGGGGCCTTAAAAATTAATTTACTTTCACTATACATGTAATTAGTACCGAATAGTACCTACGTCGAATTGCAGACCTTTGTAAAACTGCCACTGTTTCGCATTGATTTTTGACAGATCACTATTTTTTGGCGGCGAAATAGAACCACGTTTAAATTCATTTTTGATAATATTTACCGTCAAATGTGACACATCCAAAGCATGGAATAATATTCAGAAATAAATACAGTATAACTCCGATAATCCGGACACATATCGTTCCAGAAATTGCCAGATTAACGAGGTATTCTGACTATACAGTGTCCCACATTCTATCTTCAGTGTAGCGGAGATAGCCAATGTTATTCTTATGGACGTTTTCTGTACCATGTTGCCAATTTTTCAATGTAATGTAATATTGAAACTTTCATAAATTTCCATTGCTATACCAAAATTAGTTAATACTGTACAATTTAAGTTTTATGCGGGTGTCTTATTTACCCAAGGGCTTATTCTATTCACCCGAAATTTGTCCGCAATTCAAAATAGTTTTATATACAGGGCCGCGAAAAGATGCGTTGGAACCGGAGTGTAAAAAACATGCTGAACTATTTGTACCTGTAATAAGTAATATTTCAATACAATATTTTAAAACCGCCCGTCATACTAATCTTGATCAAATGCATTATAGATTAGAATATTGAAATATTATAAATTGAAATTGGAGATTATGAAGAAAAAATAAAGACTTATGAACTATATAAAATATACAGTATTTCTTTTTATACCCTGCTTATATTTTGTGTTTGTGTTATTATATATTTTTTGTAAATTATTGAACAAACCAGATTATTATTTAATTTTATTTTTTTCTTTTCATCCATCTGTTTAGATACACTGAAAGTACACCAGTCATAAATACATTCAATGAAGTACCCAGAATATTTCATCTCTTTTTGGGCATCTGTTGTGCTCTTTCTATCTTATAGATTTCAAACAGGTAAATATAGCAACATGGTTCTTCACTCAGACCAAATATAAATTAGACGCCGCATACAACCATTTGTTGTGAAGCACGAACTTAAATGGGCGTGCCGAGCTAGCTAGCGCCGTTCATGAAATGCGGGTTGCATTTGCAATAGTTTGAAAGTAACAGCAGCTTGTATTTTGAAACCTATTAAGTGATTTGAAAAGGAAAAATTATATTTACAATGACTTTATCAAATATTTATATTTTACCGCATCTAACCTTTCAAAATCACCTTCGCACGTAAAATAATAATAACAAACTAGGCAAGCAACACGCTATACAAAACAAACGCCTCGTTCCCTCCTAACCCCTCACCAAGTAACGAATGGCTTCACAACAAACCATTGCGCAGTATAGGGAATGCGGCGTCTAATTTATATTTGATCTGAGGTTCTTCATAAGACCCTATACTGAACATAGAGTGTGGGACACTGTATAAAGTATTACATCTTATGTGTTATTTTCTTTTTTATATTTGTCTTGTCAAATCACTAAATCTACACATAAATGAAACAAATAAAGATGTTTAACGAGAACTTAGAACAATCACTAATGCATAGGTATAAACACTGATTTTTCACACTAGACCGTTACGTCATAGTTTGATGTTCGTATTTAGATATACGTATCGAAGACAGAATGTAGGAAACCATAAGTAAGACAGAGATCAACATACAATTACTTGTTATTTTGCTGTTCAGCAATTAATGACGCAACGGCCAAGTATGAAAAATCGGTGTGTAGGAACATACGTACAATTGCGGCCAAAAGAATGGAAACACCTATTTTTTATTTTTGTTATTCAGTCTTTGCCAGGATATTCAAACATAGGCGTCGTAATTTTTCTGTAATTATTTACATAAATGTCAATGTCACATTAAATGAAAATAATTTGAAAGCACTAAAATACCTAGACATTTGAATGAAAACGAAAAGACACGTTTCTCTTTCTCTGTTTTGATTAAATTATTTAATTAGTAAAATAAAAATTAAGTAAATAAAAACAGTTTTATGGATTTCATAATGAAACGCCACTGCTTGTGTGACATTATTTGATGTCATTTTGACATGGAAGTCAAATTACAATGTTAAAAATTCATAAAAACAGCTAACTAGATAAACGTAGGTGTTTCCATTTTTTGGCCGCAGTTGTACCTACATATTATTATAAATAAACATGAAAAATTAAAAGCCTGTTAGGACCCCGGCTACGGTACCATTTTGTCGAGTTTTTATTTTTTAAAGTTGTATTTTATTTACTTTATGAGTTTATTTCTGTGATAATTATTCTTCTGTTTAATTTATGAAATAAATTATATTTTTGGGGTCTTATGTTTTATTCTAGTGGCCCGAAAATTGTTAGCGCCTCAGGCCCGAAAATACCTTAATCCGGCCCTGGTTTTGCATCATGATTGGTTAAAAACTAGTCGTTGGAATTTATCAATATTAAAAAAATATAATCACACGTCATTTTGCAAAAATTAACAAAATTTTACTTAATAATAATATTTCCAATTATAATTATTACTATAAAAGGTTTCAAATACATAATAATAATAATTTAAAAAAAAACAATAAAATACCGTTAATAAAATACGATAAAATATATTTAACCTTGAACTGACGAAGTGGGGTAACTTAGTGACCCCAGGTATACATTTTACTTGATATTTCTTTGTTTTTTTTTTTTTGTTGAAGTTTCATGTAATCATCCCTTTTGTCACCTATTCTCCGGTAACTTACCCAAGAACTGTTTAAAAAAATGGTGGCACAGAGTAGAATAAAAATAAATAGAGCAATTCCGCCACCCGCACTGCTAGCCACCAATAGAAAGAAGGATAGATACTTTCTCTGCACACGACAGAATGACTAAAAATTACGCTCAGGTGCTGAAAGTGTCAAAAGTTCAAAAAACACCGACAAATTAAAAAAATTAATATTTTTTCTGAAAGCTGCGCCAATGCAGTTTAATGTTTGCAGAGTTTTTCTTTTTCTTTTCGAGTTTATATTTTTGCATACTACACAAGAAATATGTTTTAGTTTATAAATGAAGCTTTAATTAACCTATTAATATTTTAGGTTCACATTTGTTTTAAGTACATAGGGGGTCACTGAGATACCCCACTTAGCAGTTTATGTCGAGTAGAAATACTCAGTTGGTTAAGGGTTAAAAATATAAGAAAATTTCAAAAATCCCTAAACGATGACGTAAACCGCTTGATTCGCTGGATAGCCCATACAAAAATATGTAAATATTAGAGACATAATATGTGTGTACATGAACATAAATTAATGTTTTTTAAAAAACTGTAAAATGTCCGATTGACAAAAGGATCTAGATTACTGGAGTGTCCGAGTTAGCGAGTGTCCGGATTATCGAAGTTATATTCTACACAGTAAATACAGAACTTATAACTGTCATGTGATAACCTCAAATTATAATACATCTTCTACAGACGAGAATGGAAAAAATAGAGGAACATTTATACGTGTCTCTTCCTTGAAGTATGCAGAAGAACAGAAGTGAGCAAGTATTCAAAATTATTTTACTCCGTTTCTACATTTTTACCGCTGAATTTATGATTGTCACATGTACACATACAAATTGTTCATTTAGGTCAAGTTACGACATACGGAAGCAAATGCTGCTTATAAATAAAACATTCAAGACAAACACGTTGCTAAATACATATGGGATTTCTCTATTCATTCACTGCAATCACGTGATAAGATTGGAATGCCATTCAAAGAAAATTTTGACTATAACAAGACTATACCGAGGTATGTACATATGTTTATTTTTATTTATCGAACCATTTTTACTCCGTTTTATATCGACTACAAAAATGTTTTTTTTTTCACTGTAAATGGAATGGGGCCCATGAAATTTTATGTCCCGTACTGCCTCTCGGCGCTCCTGTGCTCCAAATATTTTGAGTGGCATTACTTCATTTGAAAGTTTCTCTATAAAAGATTTTTATTTTAGAGGTTATCAGTCTACATCTTAAGGGCATTCAATTCATACGTGGAAGAATGTGTCACTCAGGAATTTTGAAAGCAATTAAGTAACAGGAAAGTCATGGCATCGGATTCAGCCCAACTTTATTTCTTTTTAAAAAATATACCGAGTTTTTTTTTATCAGTGAACATGGGCGTATGTCATTACCATAGTTACATTTAAAATGATTGACAGTAATGCATTATTGCGTTTTTTTTTTTTTAAACTGGACATAGGACGTGACATTTAGTATATCTGTCAATGTCATCAAATTGTCATACTTCAAAATGTATACAGTTAAAGAAAAGTTCAAATTGTAAATTGGAGTAATTATAACGAGTCTACAACAAGTTTCTGACTTATGTGCATTCACTTTTAATAAGCGACCCAGTCCAACAACTATAAGAAAAATTTACAATGACTACAGAACTAAAGGATACGTCAATAAACAGCACAAGAAGAAAATCAGACCAAGTACTGTAGTTAATAGTAAAAAACAAGAAATTATGCAATTAATTGAAAGTGACAACACCCTGTCATGAATTTTTTTTCTGAAATTAATAATACTAGTATACAAGGTTTTAAGACAAGAACATTTTAAGAGTTTTAAATATCAAAATCACCAAGAGTTATTACACAACGATATAGAACGAAGAAATATCTTTTGCGAAGATATGATGAACAAAATTAATAGTGGGGAAATATTACTGGATCGAATTTTATTTACGGATGAAGCGACATTTTATATTAATCGGGAAGTAAATTCACAAAATTGCAGGTATTGGAGTCGTCAAAATTTTCACTTATATCTGCACCAGGTATTCCCCCAACGCTGGATAGGACGTGGTGGAGAAGTGGAGTGGCCTGCAATGCCACCAGATCTTGCACCAAACGATTTTTTTTTTCTTTGGGGCCATTTAAAAAATTGTATTTACAATGGTGACAAAATAAATATTGATCAATTAAAAAATAGGGATAAAATATAATTTATATTAATTATTTCTTGCCTTAGGCCTATGTCAGAGTATAGAATTATACCATACAATTTGAACTTTTTCTTCAACTGTATACATTTTGAAATATGACAATTTGATGACATTGACAGATATACTAAATGTCACGTCCTATGTCCAGTTGTCCAGTTTAAAAAAAAAAACGCGATAACACATTGCTGTCAATCATTTTAAATGTAACTATGGTACTGACATACGCCCATGTTCACTGATAAAAAAAATCTCTCGGTATAATAGGTAATATATTTATTTAAAACTAGAATATTTTCTATTATTAAAACAATATGTACTTCATTTCACGTAAGAAAAAAGCGTGGTAGATAGGGATACAAATTCTGCCGTCTGATTGGTCAGAATGCTAACCTAGTTCACAAGAGTGAAAAAAATATCTCTTCTCAGCTATCAATAATCGAATAAAATCGACATAATTAAGTGATGCTTTAATGTAATCTTTAATATTCATGGCTCGTACATTTTACAGATAAAATATTTTTATTACTGACAGTTTGGTTTTACGAATTTAAATTATTTATTTAATGCATATAAATGAAGTATAATCAGAAATAAATTTTGCACAATGATTTTTTTGCAACTGACGTTAAAAGTGCGATTTTTTGACGGCTAACAATAATGTAAAATATCACTTTTACTGCCTGTTGTTGCTAGCAATGGCGATAACCTTCAAAATAGGTATTAAAAATAACTAAAAATAATCAGTAATTAATATTAATTCTAAAAGCGGCAAAAAATAATGTGTTCAACACGGCACTCAACACAGCTTTACAGCTTCGACAGCATTGATTGCAACAACATCAATTGCAGCCTCTGCTGTAAATCTGGTATTTTAGTGCCCAGTTAAACAAACAACAATTTTTTTATATTATTTTCTTTATTTACTTAATTAGAAAATACGTAAAAAGAAAGATTTAAATATGGCTGTTTCTATTTTTACAATGTTACGTACAATATAGTCATTTTTTGTACAATACAAAACAGTAAATTGTGAAGTTCAAGGCATTGACCGATTTGCCAGGCAGACACATTTCAAGCGACACGGACGGGTAAACACATTTGAAAATACTTTTTCACAATACTTTCATAACAGCAATAAACTAGAAATTTTAAAATTCAGCTCTAAAAATGGGGAAGTAACGAAAATAGAGACACCATTGTTTTTCCATTATAAATCTCGGCAGGGGATATAATGTTCGTCTTTCAGTTAATTTTATTAAACACACTGCTATCGCAATATAATGTAAATTGTATTAATGCTACGTGTAGGCAACGAAAAGTTTAAACTTCTCTTTCTGGAATTTATTATTATTTTTTTTCTAATTGTACCCACACGTTGATCTTTGATAAATTCAACATAATTATGTGTGATTAACATTTCATTTAAACAAATGCAAAAGCCGGTAACTACTTCTTACAATTGGTATTGTGATTTTTACTAAAATTTAAGTAAAAATAAATTACATAAAGGTAAATCTACTCACCAAAATTTTATTGCCAGCATTGCGGCTCTGCTTCATGGCAAAAACGGCAAAAATGCAACACCCTCCAAACCGGTTTCGGGCGTATCTCAGCCAAGTTTGCTGCGCGGGATGCTGTGTAGATTATTGATTGCGAATAGTAGCTGTCACAGAAAATTGTGCTCACATATCTCAATGAAAATGAAACTTGGAAAAAACACTAGAAAACCACAAATTTACACTCAAAGAACCCTCGCTAACCGCACTTCCACCCCTTGTTTATATGACGGTGCTCCTCCTGTCGTCTGTCGTGGCGTTCCGTGCCAGGCGTTTCACTCTAAATGTAAAGAAAGCTAAAGCGGCTATCCCCTCCACAGTCAGCCGGTACTTTTATTCACAACTTTGTCCTCCAACGTTGCCACTATTCTATATTATGCACTTTTCTCATGCCATAATACATTTACAAAGAAGAAACATTATTATTTCATAAATAAGACTATTATATTAGTTCAATTATATTTTTTTAATAATTGAGGCTTGAATAGTAAACTTTATAGGTACTTTACAAGTTTTAACCAGAAACCAAATTTATGTAAATAGCAACTAGTATTTGAAATTGTTGTAAAGAATCAAATAACGTTAATTTAACTTAAATTAATTGTTCATGTTTTATTATGTACTTTTACAAAAGAACTAGTTTTTCATATGTATAATAACTATTACATTATTTAATGTCTTAATAATTCAAAATGTACAATGTCTATTACAAAAAAAAAATAGCGTTCCTGAGACATTTTTCAGTAAAAAATGTCATACAAACACAGGTTCTATTCTGTTTGGTTACGGAATTACCTACAAGGGGTCAAAGTGTCATAAATAGCACATTTTTTTTTAAATTTTAATCAAGATACCTCACATACCTACTTTTAAAACAAAAGAACAGAATATGGAAACATTAATTATATTCATTTTATTTCTTCAAAATGTGTTCCATGAGCTCCAATAAGCTTACATCAACGTATCAGAGATTTATTGTAATTATATCCATTTCACAATAAATTGAAAAAAGAAAACAAGGTAAAAAATGTCAATTTCAGATTAATTTTGTTTCGTATTTACATTTCACGTAAGAAAATAGTAGATGGCGCTTGAGGGCCGACCGTTTTTACATGCATTAAATAAATAATTTAAATTCGTGAAACTAAACTTTGTCAACAATATATATATTTATCTGTAAAAATCTTGTAAAAATGAACTAGACCTGAATATTTAAAATTACATCAAAATATGGTTAAACATCACCTAATTCTATAGATTTTATTTGATAAATAACAACTGACAGGTGATATTTTTTCGTTTTTGTGAACTATGTTTGCATTCTGACCAAAGAAAGGGCAGAATTTATATCCCTATCTAAACCAACGCTACTTTTTTACATGAAACGGTATAATTCATATGTTCAGCAAACAGCAATACGCTATTAATTTTGTTTTACACTTGTCTAGATATTTGATACAACCCTGTACAATGATTACAGTTATTAATTGAAAGTTTTAAAAACTTTCATTTAGAATTTTCGATCCGTGAACAGCAGTGTTTCAACTAATTTAGCAAAATTTAAATTTTATCATTTTCCAATATTGTATGACGTCAATCAGACGTCATAGCCGTCGAATGTGCCGTGCCAAGCATGCTGCTTACCGACTCAGCCTTCAGCAGTTTGGCGTGTTTCGTGGCCTGTCATAATTTGCGCACATAACCTTACATTTAATTATTTTTATTTATATTACGAATTACTTTTCTAATATTAGCAGCTATAAAAATGAATGCGCTAGAAAACACGAATCCAAATATTTATAAAAAGATATCCGAACGAAATGTAACAGTTGAAGAGGAAAATGATGAAGTTATTGACGAGTTTGATACCCGAGAAATATTTGGTAAGCTACATATTTATTTATAATTGTTTATGAAACTTAACATTCATTATTTTTAGATTTAATACGAAGTATCAACGATCCAGAACATCCTCTAACTTTAGAAGAACTACATGTCTTAGAAGAAAGTCTTATCACCGTTGATAATAAAAACAATACAATAAAAGTTCTATTTACGCCAACAATTCCTCATTGTAGTATGGCTACATTAATTGGTCTATCAATCAGAGTAAAACTGTTGAGAGCATTACCAACTAGATTTAAAGTCAACGTAGAAGTAACTCCAGGTACTCATGCATCAGAACATTCTGTTAACAAGCAACTTGCTGATAAAGAGAGAGTAGCAGCTGCTTTGGAAAACTCGCATCTGATTAAGGTAATTAATCAGTGCATTAGCAGCAACTAATATAGTAATATATTGAAGTTATACAGGTTTATGTATTTGTTTAATGTATATATTTCTTGAAAACTTAAAATAAAATAATATTACATCAACATCTATTTTTTAACTAGATTTCTTTGCTGAGTACACTGGCGCATTTTGTTTAGTTGGATCAAATTTATATGTTTTTACAATAGGTCCTTTTCCCGCTCTTTGAAACTGCATTTCATCATAACGTCTTCTTCCTTCTATTTCACTTGATATTTTCATGTTGGTCCACGCTGTAAGAAAAAAAAAAGAGAAATTACATATTTACTTAAAATTAATTTCTTCAAATTTACTTTCTTATTATTCACATTGTTGATTAAATTTAAATAAACCTATTGGGCCGAATTCAGTATTATTCTTTGGTCTAGTGATTTTTAGTAACCATGGAATCATGGAAATAGCTCATCATTTTCTTATTAATGTAACATTTTATGTGTGAATGACTGAAAGTTACAGTTATCTTTTGTCTTTTTCTGCACCATGGTGAATAATATACCGTGTGCCCCAAGTAAACCTTGACATAGGAATTTAACATGAGAAAAAAGTTTTTTGTAAATAAAAAGTGTCCGGTAGAAAATTATGCCATTATATTGAGCATGATAACAGTACACTACATCTTGTACATCATTTAATATTAATTACTTTAATATTATTGTATAAATTGCAATAAATTATAAAAAAAATTTCATATAAATGTATTACTTTTTTATTATTCAGTATGAAAACATTTTCAAATGTTAGCATGGCGCAATGGTTAATACAGCCGATTCTGAAATTTTAGATTGGGGTTCGATTCCCCATTAGGGTAATTATTTGATTTCTTTTCACAAAAAAATGTTGAACTTTTAAAAATTTGTTTTATATTTCCTATTACAGTAATTTAAAATTAATAAAAACATTGGCTCGTACCACGATCAGGGTTTTAACTAAAACACTGTTCTAAGAAATGTCAAATTTCATTATTTAATGATTCATTGATTGATGATTGATTTCAAAGCAGAACATAGTTTGTATTCAAACACATATTTTTAAATAAATCCATCTTGTAATATAAGGGTGAAATTACATTTTGAAATTTGAATTTGACATTTCTTAAAACTGTGTTTTAGTTAAAACCGTGATCGTGGTACAAGCCATAGTAATAAATGAAGAGAAAATAATTGACAATAATTGATTACAATAATCAAATTATTGATATAATAACAATGCATTTTATTTTCTTTTGTTATTAATAATAATAAAGAAATATAATAAATTTGTTTAATTATGTTTTTACTGTATTTATAAAAATTATTGATTAATAATATCAAAAGAAAAAACAATGCATTGTATTATATCAATGTTTTGATTATTGTAATCAATTATTGTCAATTATTTTCTCTTTATTTGTTACAATGTTAATATTATTTTTAAATGATTATAACACAAAATATGACAAATTTTTAAGAGTTCAACAATTTAAAAATAAAAATTATATAATTACCCTGATGGGGAATCGAACCACAATTTAAAATTTCAGAGGCGGTTGTATTAACCAATGCACCATGCTGACATTTGAAAATCTTTTCATATTGAATAATAAAAAAGTGAAACAATTATTTATTTGATTTTTTTTATAATTTATTGCAATATATGCAATAATGTTAAAGTAATTAATATTAAATAATGTAAAATTTATACCGGACACTTTTTGTTTACAAAAAACTGCTTTCCCATTTTAAATGCCTATGTCATGGTTTGCTTGGGACACACGGTAATCACGGTATATCTATTTCATTCAACAAAGAAATTTCTGGACTTCCTATTTTCTTTTATCTCTTACTGTGCACTAGTAATATGGTATAAGACTATCTTTCTTTTACAGCGGAGCGATTGTTATGTCGAAGGTGCCGTATTTCCTCAGCTATTAGCGTGATATTCAAAATTTTAAAAATGGACCTATTAAATTTTTATGACTCTGTGACGTCATTTTAGATGTGCCATCTAGCGATTTCATTCTGAATCGCTAGGTAGGTGACACCATGTTGCCAAATAACGAAAGATAAATCAAATAAATTTATACTTGTTAAAAATTATGAAGAAAATGACAAAAAATATATGTGTTACAAACAGAAATATATCTAATAAAAAAAATTTATATGTTATGTAAAATGTATGTTTAATTAGAGATTATAATATCAGTTCTTTAAAAAGAATCATTTGACAACTATGCTATTTACTGTCACTTTTCGATTGTTCTGGTATACGGAACAAAACAATTTTTATCATAAAAAGCAAAGCATAATAAGTTCTCAAGTTTGAAGTACAGATATGCAGGAACATATAAGAACAAGAAAATAATTTCGTAAATATTGTACAGTATGTAATACATACATCATCACAATTGTTGGCGTACCACATATTCCCTAAGGATCTGAATAAGACAAAGCATTGGGGTAACGAATTGAAAATTGATACAGAATTATTGAAAAAAACTTTATAAATATCTTATGTGGTTTTGCACATTTCTTTTGACTACGATAACAGTTGGCTTTAACGCACACAACTGTATCGCTTTCTTCTAATATTTTGATATCGTGTATATAACCTTCTTTAGCTTATATCTTCTTTTCTGATTTCCATTTGTTCTTCCTCTCTTTTTGAAGTATTCATCGCAAGTACTATACCTAAATTGAGTCAGTTTTATTAAATTTATTGTACATGTATTTGCTGCCATTTTTTAAATTCAAATGTTTTACACTTTGTCACCCACCTGCGCTAAAATTCAACTGCGCACTATGCACATCTCACTTTTATTAATATCTCTCTCTTTTAATTTAATAGGTCCATTTTATATTTTTTCAGCAGTATGGAGTACTTTATAAAAAACGTATCACGTATTTTTTCATGTAAATTAATATACCGGGTGTCTACTTGGAATCGGTTATACCGAGAGTTCATTTTATCAGTAAACATAGGGTATATCATTGCCATAATTTCGGTATGAATGTTTGACAGCAATGTATTGAAGCGTGTATTTTATGAGGAAACATATGGCGTTTAACATGGGAAGCAGTTTTTTGTAAATACAAAGACCCGTATTCTCACATCTTGAAGTAGCGCTACTTCCGAAAAATCACTACTTCAACTGTCAAATGTCAACTTTAATATTAAAAATTAGAGAAATAAAAATAAATTAAAATGTAAATAGCACTTATTTCAAATATTATACACTTCATTTACAAAAATATCAAACCTATTCTTGTCTACTCGTAAAATAAAATAAAAAATCCAAATAGTGCTTTTTCCGAAGTAGCGTTACTACAAGATGTGAGAATACGGGCCAAAGTGTTCAGCAAAAAAAATCAAGCCATGCTATTGAACATGATAACAGTACATTACATCTTGTACATTATTTAATATTAACTACTTTAATAGTAGTGCAAAAATTGTCAAATAAATAATTGTTTCACTTTTTTATTATACAATATGAAAAGATTTACAAATGTCTCCGTGGCGCAGTGGTTCTAACAGTTACGTCTGAAATTTTAGGTAGGGATTTGATTCCCCGTTGGGGTAATTATTTTACTTTTTTATATAAAAATTGTTGAACCTTTAAAAATCAGTTTATTTTTCCATATTACAATCATTTATAATAATAAAATAATAATAATAATAATAATAATAATATTGTAATAAATAAAGAGAAAATAAGAATAATTGATTACAATAATCAACATATTGATGTAATAACAATGCATTGTATTTTCTTTTGATATTAATAAACAATATTTTCTTATAAATACAGTAAAAACATAATTACACAAATTTATTATTTCATTTATTTTTATTAATATCAAAGGAAATAGAATGCATTGTTATTGTATCAATATTTTGATTATTGTAATCAATTATTGTCAATTATTTTCTCTTTATTTATTACATTGTTATTATTTTTAAATTATTGTAATATGGAAATATAAACTGATTTTTAAAAGTTCAACAATTTTTATGTAAAAAAATTAAATAATTACCCCAACGGGGAATCGAACCCCAACCTAAAATTTCAGGCGTAACTGTTATAATCACTGCGCCACGGAGACATTCTTAAATCTTTTCATATTGCATAATAAAAAAGTAAAACGATTATTTATTTGACAATTTTTGTAATTTATTGCAATTTTTGCAATATTATTAAATAAATTAATATTAAATAATGTACAAGATGTAATGTACTATTGATTTTTTGCCGAACACTTTGTATTTACAAAAAAACTGTTTTCCCATGTTAAACGCCTATGTTTACTCATAAAAAAAATCTGATGTGGCCAACACAAAACCTCCCGCTATTTATTTTTTTATTAATTTAAATACATACCTACGTATTAACTAATGCAGTAAACTATTTCATTGCATATAACTATTGCTTTATTTACTATTTTCTTTTTAAAATGTCACTATTATTAATTTGAAGTGATTAGTTTCTTGACAGTGACATTCACCTGTCAGTTACATTCATTTGAAATATGAACTGTGTAACAAAGAAATTGTGTTTATCTTAGGCTCCGGGATTTATAAAAAAAAAAATTTTAAATTTATCTATAAATTATATAGAAAAAGTATTAATGTATTCCTATAGAAAATTCAATAATCTTTAATTTTCATAATGACAAAATGCGAAAAAATGGCATTTAATGGTATTTTTTGAAGAAAAACCATTATGAGCTTCAAGTAAAGTGCCATTTCCGGTTATCCGATTTACACCAAAATCTAATGGGATCTTTCCATATTAGAATAGGGTAGAAATACTAGGTTACAGAATTTTCTGAATGATAGTATTTGAGTTAGAGTGCCAACAAAATCTGTACACATACACTCACACATACAGACATCATCGTGAAAATGTTAAAATTGGATTCTAGGGACCTTAAAACGTGGTCATTTACTAAAATTTCGATATGTGATTTTTAGCACGATCCCTATACCTCCCTTACCAAGGGTAGCGGGAGGTAAAAAATTCTTCAATACATTGCTGACAAAATGTTATTTTTTCATTTTGCTGTATTTACTGACCTATTAAATTTAGAGAAAAGTTGTAAATAAAAAAATTGTTTTAGAATTAAAAACTACACAATACGGAAGTAAACTTTAAAAAAATGTATTTAAACACAAAAATAAATTATAAAATGATTGGTATATTGTTAAACATTCAAATTTAATTATAATAATAATGTGTCAAAAGTTTAAATAAAAACAAATAAAACATGAGTAATTCAATGATACTCTGAAATATGCTGAAAATTGCGAATTATAATTTGCGTTTTTTCGTAAAACAAAAAGAAATTGTTATTAATTTTAATCCCATATTGTGTAGTATTTAATTCTGAACAACTTTTCTCTACAATTAATAGGTCAGAAACTACAGCAAAATGAAAAAAATAACATTATATTCCCTACATAACGGATTCCGAGCAGGCAACCGATATATATATATAATTTTCAAAAATTGTGAAACTCCCCCATTCTACATGTATATTTATTTATATATATATATATATATATATATATATATATATATATATATATATATATATATATATATTCAAAATAATAAAGCATACATGTAAATTATTTTTTTAAATTTTTTACAGAAATATTGGTCAACAAATATTTTTTATTAATATTTATCGTGGTATTTACTAAATATCAATGTTTGACAAGTTATTTTAGCTGTTACGCGAGTAGTAAAATGACTTATGCCCATATTCATAAACACTCGTAAAGTTTCAAAACGGCTCGTTATAATTTTTGACAAATAGAGTCAAACTTAACAAATAAAATTTTGGTTTTTCTTTCAATGTCGACTGTTTCTATTGGATAAATATTATAACGAACCGTTTAAAATGTTTACGAATGTTTATGAATACGGGCATTACTCTGGTCAATGAATTTGAACACATAATGTGATTTTGGGTGATCTGTGATACCGAATTCTGTCATTTAAATTCAAGTTAAAACATTAAAAAAACTTTAAACTTACAGTCCTTCATGCCGGAAACAAACCCTTTGTTTTTAATTGGAAGATTGTCTGGATTATGGGTTATCAGTGGTTCTATTTTGAAAAAATCTCTTACAGCTGGAATTCGTAACACACCTACTTGACCAAGAGATATAAAATTCGTGCATACCCAATAACAAAGTATAGCACCAGGGAAATTTACCGTAAAAGGTAAAATAACAACTGGCATAGCACGAAGTACATATTTCATCATTTGTAAATTTTGTGCTGATAATTTAGCAGTATCTGTACCAACCTGAAAACGACAAACATTTGTTAAGATTACTTAATTTTTAATATAATGTCATTGAATAAAACTAGTAAGTTTTTCTTCTTAGTAGAAAATGTAGACAAATAAATAGTATTTGGCCAATAATTCTAAAATATAAAATATTAGCATTGATTAAGTACATGGTATGTGCAGACTGGCAAGTTTATGATTGTGTAATAAAATTTGAGCGCTAAATATTATGCTACCATTTTTGATTATTTTGTTATGTGGCCGTAATGAAATTAATATTAAGCCGATCCTCGCATAAATGACTGTATTTTATCAAAAATTTTAACAAAAGTTATGAAATACTGTAAAGTCGGATCCATATTAAAATTAACACTGTTAGCAAACAAATATTCAACAGCATAGTTCGTGAATAATAACCGATTTTTTAAATATTTTTTTCTGACAATATGTAAAAATTTAGGAGAACTGGTGAAAACACGACGATAATTCAAATTAGAATGCGAGATTATAAATGTTTGAACGTCTGAAATGGGCTACGTGCGGGATACTGAAAATCCAATTTCTATCACTATATACCCAATATTATGTTGAAAACGTATGTAAAATTATAAATTTTATTTAAAAAAAAAAATATATTTCTTAATAAATTAAGAAAGAACAATTTCTGGAAAGCATATTTAAAAATGTTTAAAATTAATTAAAATATATATTTAAAATAAATATTATTTCAATCTATATCATGAAACCTTTGGAGAATGTCATTAGGATGACAGTAGTGTTGTTACAGTTCTTCATTTGAATTTAAACAAAAACACCGAATATCAGGTCTAGATCGATCGAATTCATTCGAAATTTTACGATGATAATCAATTCGGGCCAGTGACGTTGTTTATAATAATAAAGCATTTTTATTACAACGAAGTAATTTTTCATCATTTTCATTTTACTAAAATTCTTAGTTTAAAGCTCGGTTTAATGTATGCTTTATAATTATTGAAGTTTACTATTTCTTTGCAATAGTTGAACATTCCATTTAACATATGATGTCCTGATGCCCACATTACAATAACAAAATACGTTCGCCACAGTTTTAAGAAAAGGAAGAGAACTTTTCTTTTGTTAGATTTGCAAATCAAAGACGGCAGTGGCTTTAAAATTTTTATGAAAATGTCATTATCAAATTTTTAATGTTAAATAAATTTAATTGGATCTAAACTTCCTCACAGGATACTTTCCACAAAAAAGTATTTCTGTAAAAATGTAAACCCTTATTTTATAATACACATTTTATGAGTAATACCTACATCATTGATTATATATATTACGTTTACGTTGGTATATACAGAGTGTCCAAGATAACTTGTCCAACATGAACCTCGAGAACTATAAGAGATACGAATTCGGTTAAATTACACAAAAGTTGCCTCATTAGGAGGCCATTTTAATGTTTTGTTATTTAAGAAAAAATGCATAGATCACTATACAGCTGCCCCAAATTAAGTGGTATACCATTGGGATCTCGGGAACCATAAGACCTAAGAGGTGGGTTAAATGCAATGCAGTTTTGAGTGCCGATTGAGATTCCGTTAAGAAATATTTAAAATAAACAGTTCGAAAGTTATTTGAAAAATCTGAAAATTGCGATTTTTAAAAAAGTCAAATAATTCCGTTGTCATATATAAAAAAATGAAATCTGAAAACTGCGATTTAAAAAAAAAGTCAAATAATTCCGTTGTTATACCGATATAAAAAAAAATATAAAAAGTATAAAAGTATAAGACAAACTTAAATTTGATATCAGAATAAAATTCAAGATGGCGGTTCCGAAGATATTAATAGCAACTTTCTTATTTTAAATGGGCGCCATATTGTATTTTCACATTATTAAATAGAACTTTTTTTCTCTTTTTAATGGATGTGTAACAAAATATATTTGAATTAAAATATAATGAAAATATTAATTATTTCAATTTTAAATCAAATAGGCTCAAAAACATTTTCATGTGAATTTTATCTTGAAAACAAATAAATGAAAAACAAAACAACTAAATACTAATATAACAATTTATAACAAACGTTCAAAATGCTGGCCATTATGATCGAAACATAATTGATGTGCAAGTATTAACATATGGGGGTCATATTGAAAAAGTGCCATTGAAAATAGTATTTTGTCTATGTCCATTTGTTTCAATCAGCAAAAATGCAATGATAATTAAATTTTTAGGTTAAAAGCAATAGATTTAACAACGAAACAAATGAATTCATAATTCAGTTTTTAACTTTTTTTATTTTTAACCCTCAACAATAAGTCAAATCTGACCCAGAGTAATTTTATTGACTGATAATAATACTTTATTGACTGATATGTCAATGGCGGGGTTCAGCCATAGGCTGTTCTTCCACCCAGCAACACATTTAAATTTACAAATAATTTACCAAATTACAATGCCAATACAAACAAAAAATATTCATAGTGAATAACACAAATAATATATACAAACAGAAAATTAATAATAATAGTCTCTAGAACATCTTAATCTTGTTTTTAAAAGAATTTATTGATAGAGATTTTAATTCATGTGGAATAGAATTGTAATAAAACGGTGCCAAATACGAGAAAGAAGATTTATATTTTGATTTGTTGTAGGTTAGTATTGTTGAGTGACAGGTGACAGGTGTCACTCTATTAAACAAATAAACAAATAATCAAGTAGACAATCATCATAGTTTTGTTTTAATGTGTGATTTACGTCAATTTGTATTTTGTCAATCCTTATCCTTTTTATAATAAATAAATCGTCCATACTCACAAGTATGCTCGCATGCAGTACAATATTTGTAATTTTGATAGTGATCAGCAATA
This sequence comes from Ophonus ardosiacus, assembly GCA_943142095.1. Taxonomy (NCBI): domain Eukaryota; kingdom Metazoa; phylum Arthropoda; class Insecta; order Coleoptera; family Carabidae; genus Ophonus; species Ophonus ardosiacus. The sequence goes on along the minus strand of OW964827.1, from coordinate 34,985,221 downwards.
GATATTTTTGGAGTTGTCATTCTTAAAGTAAAAATTAAAAAATGGCTGAAACTCAGGCTGATTTCAACTATAAAGCACAAATAGAGCATTTAAAAGGGCAAGAGAATTGGGCGAGATGGAAAAGGCAAATAACGTTAGTCCTAAAACATCATAAGGTTCTAGAAGTAGTTAATGGAGAGCTGGTTTTGAGTGAAAGAAATAAGGATACTTTTGATTCGAAAGATTCACTTGCACAGTTAATTTTGATCAGTTCGCTTAACTCAACAAATGAGGAACTGACTTCGTCATGTGAATCAGCGAAAGATATTTGGGAAAAATTAGTATCCGTTTATGAACAAAGCTCAAGTCAAAGATTAGATCGTTTATTAGAAAAGTTCTTCTCGTCAGAGAAAATGGGATCAGAAGAGGATATAGTTACCCATATTGCTCGACTGCAGCATGATTTTAATGCTTTAAACTCAGAATTAAAAAATATTGTAGGTTCTCAGTTACATGAGCTGATTTTGATGGGTCGCATTTTGTCTACTCTACCCACTGAATTTTTTGAATTCAAGAGTGTTTGGGAGAGTGTTCCTATTAAAGAAAGAACTTTAAATATTTTGACTGAAAGACTACGTTTAATCGAAATGAGACTACCAGGGAAAATTGAAAGAAAAGATGAGATTGCACTGATTGCCAAAAATAAGAATAAGGAACCTATTCAGAATTCTGAAGAAATTAAAAGAAAGTTTATTCCAAAATGTTACAAATGTCACAAATTTGGTCACATTGCAAGAAATTGCCGCAGTAAACAATCACAAAAGGATCAGACGAAAGGTGATGCGTATGTTTGTGACAAGGTAAGAACGCTTGATGTCAAAGGTTGTGATTGGGTAGCTGATACTGCTGCTACAGAACACATGACAAGTCATAAGGAATATTTTCATGAATATGAAAGTTTTAAAATTCCAAAATATGTGCAAGTCGGTAGTGGTAAGTACATTTCAGCATTTGGACAGGGTGTTATTATTGTTGAAATGAATGATGGCAATGAATGGAATATTAATCACTTGCAGAATGTTTGGTATGTTCCAGAAATCAGTAGAAATTTATTCTCTGTTAGTCGAGCGATGGATAAAGAATGTGAGTTTCACGCGAATCAATACCAGTGTAATATTTTAAGAGGACAAAAGACATGTCTAATTGGTAGAAGGGTATGTAAAGGATTGTATGTGTTAGATATGAAAGTTCAAATTCGTTCCGAGGTAACTGAAGTACCTGAGTCTCATATTTCTGAAACACTCCAGTTATGGCATGAAAGATTATGTCATCAGAATAAGCGGTATGTGAGAAAGATACTTAATAGGAATGGTATTAATATACCTTTAGATGATGAGCTTTGCGAGGGATGCGTCTATGGGAAGCATCATCGAGAACCTTTTCATACCAGATCAGATCGTCCTTCTGAGTGTGGTCAGTGGATACATGCTGACGTTTGTGGACCGTTCCAAGAAAAATCTATTGGAGGTTCCCGTTATTTTTTATGTCTCAAGGATGATTATTCAAAATTTAGAAGAGTTTTCTTTTTAAAACAAAAATCCGAAGTATCAAATTGCATTGAGACTTTTATTATTGAAGCTAAAGCTTTGAAGCATACTGTTCGAGAGCTGTTTTGTGATGGTGGAGGTGAGTTTTTAAATTATGGGATGAGCAATATTTTGAGTAAATATGGTGTATCCATGAGACAAGCAGTCCCATATACTCCACAACAAAATGGGGCTTCCGAACGAGAAAATAGAACCATTGTAGAAGCAGCTAGATCTATGATACATGGAAAGGAACTGCCAATTAAGTTATGGGCTGAGGCAGTCAGCACAGTAGTGTTTGTCATGAATAAAACTGCACCGAGTTCAGAAGAAGAAAAATCTCCTATTGAACTATGGACCAAATGTATGAAACCAAAAATTCATTATTTTAGAGTATTTGGAAGCAAATGTTTTGCTCATGTTCCAAAGCCTACAAGGAAGAAGATGGACAAGAAAAGTAAACCTTGTTATTTTGTAGGATATAATGGGCACAATGGTTATCGTCTATGGGATGAAGCAACAAATAAAATAATTCTCTCCCGTGACGTAATTTTCGTAAAAGAAGAGTGTACACAAAAACTTAAGCTAGAGAATGATACTTTAAAGGAAGATACTATTCCAAAAGAGGATGGTAAAACAATAGAGAAACCTGATTTTATATTACAAGTTTCTACTTTTGAAGATAGTGTAAAAGAGGATGAGGGAGGTGATGTGAGAAGGAGTCAACGTATTAAACAGTTGTCTTCTAATTTAAATAATTATGTATTAATGGCTGATGGCTGTATTTCACTAAATGAAGCTTTAAAGTCGGATGAGGCTCATTTATGGCGAAATGCAATGCGCAGTGAACTTGATTCGCTGGCCGAAAACAATACATGGACATTAGTGGATCCTCCTGCAAATAAGAAAATAATAACAAACCGATGGATTTTAAAAATTAAACGAAAACCAAATGGAGATATTGACCGTTATAAAGCTCGTCTGGTGGCGAGAGGATTTACACAAGAAAAAGGTATAGACTTTGAACAAACTTTTAGTCCAGTTGCGAGGTTTGATACTGTGCGTGCTATTTTAAGTGTGGCTGCTGCTGAATCTTATCACTTAGCACAGTTTGATGTTCAAACAGCATTTCTTTACGGCGAACTTAGTGATGAAGTGTATATGTATCAGCCTGAAGGATGCGATGATGGAACTGGACGTGTTTGTAAATTGAATAAAAGTTTATATGGACTTAAACAATCTCCACGGTGCTGGAATCAAAGATTTGTTAAATTTATGGATCGGTTAGGTTTGAAGGTAAGTCAAGCTGACCCATGCTTATTTATTAAAAATTGTAAAAATCGAAAACTAATGGTGGCCGTTTATGTTGATGATGGTATTGTTGCTGGTGATGAGAGAGAAGTTGAAATATTTCTGAGAAAATTAAAATCAGAATTTAAAATAACTGTTGGCACTTTAGAAAGTTTTCTTGGGATGCAGATCAAGAAATGTAAGAATGGAATTTTTCTACACCAGGAGTCTTACATTAACAGTATTTTAAAAAAATTTAATATGAATGAAGCTAATTCTGTGTCTACACCTATTGAGAAAATTAATATAATAGAAAACGATTCAATGCTTGATAAAAGTGTGCCATTCAGAGAAGCTGTAGGAAGTTTGCTGTTTTTGGCTATGGCAACTCGTCCTGATTTATCTTATGGAGTAAGCGTTGCTTCAGAAGTACTAGATTGTCCAAAACGATCAGATTGGATGGCAGTTAAACGAATAATGAAGTATTTGACTGGTACTCGTAATTATGGATTGTTTTATGAGAAAAATGTTCAGTTGGAATTAAAATGCTTTTGTGATTCTGACTTTGCAAATGATGAAAAAATGAGACGATCGAGAACTGGTGTTGTGACTACGTTAGGAGGAGGAATAATAACTTGGTTTAGTCGCAAACAACTCACAACAGCTTTGAGTACGACAGAAGCCGAATATATAGCAGCGAGTGAAGCCGCAAAAGAAATCGTTTGGGTAAATCGACTTTTAGGTGAAATGACTAATATTTCTCAAATACCAAAATTGTTTATCGACAATGCGAGTACGATTCGTCTAATTAAGAATCCCGAGTTTCATAAGAAAACGAAGCATATAGAAGTGAGATATCACTACGTAAGAGAGAAATATTATGACGGGATCTTCTCTCTGGAACACATATGCAGTGCAGATCAACTGGCAGATATTTTCACGAAATGTCTGTCTTCTGGGCCATTTAAGAAGAATAGACAGTCTCTTGGAGTTATTTGTTTAAGGGGAAGTGTTGAGTGACAGGTGACAGGTGTCACTCTATTAAACAAATAAACAAATAATCAAGTAGACAATCATCATAGTTTTGTTTTAATGTGTGATTTACGTCAATTTGTATTTTGTCAATCCTTATCCTTTTTATAATAAATAAATCGTCCATACTCACAAGTATTTAGTTTTATTCAACAAGTATTTCATATAAATCCTTACCTCTAAGACCATAATTATCAGTTTTTAACATTAATTTCTGATAAAGGTATGACGGAGTACCTGTTATTTTAACTTTATGAGTTAAAATAAGGTAAGCCGACCGTACTTTATCGTTAATGTCTTGCATATTTGCAAGCGTTCTATATTCACTAATGTGATCATATCTACACACACCGTAAACATAGCTAAGACAAGAGTTCTGCAATACCCTTATTCTATTGGTGTCGATTTGTATCAAATTCGGCACATACACACAGGAACAATAATCTAATATAGAGAGTACAAGCGAGTTGATTATTTTTAGTTTTACTTCTGTTGAAAGGATGTGGCGGAATTGATACAAATGACGTAGTTTTATTTTAGCTGACTTCATTTTATTCATAAGGTGTATTCTAAACTTCAGATCCTCGTCAATATGCACACCTAAAATCTTAGTAACAGTGGTACGTTCTAAAACCTCACCATCGAGTATAATATCTGGTACTATAGCGTTATAGCCGAATACCATCATAGAAGATTTATCAGAATTTATTTTGAGGCCATTATTTTTCACCCATACTGCTAAATTATTAAGATCCGCATTTATTGAAGAGCACATCTCGTATAATCTATCCGGTTTGTCTGAAATTAACAGTTGCGTATCATCAGCGTAAGAATGTATATCACAAGTAAACATGAATTTTGGAAGATCAGAAATATAAAGTAAAAAGAATAATGGTCCCAAAATAGATCCTTGCGGTACTCCACGATTAAGGACAAACGCACCAGAGTTAATTGCTTGACCATTTTGTTTCATACTGACGTAGGATTTTCTGTCTATTAAGTAATTCTTACACCACTGCAAGGCACAATCTGAAAATCCATAATATTTCATTTTAGCTAGTAATAATTCGTGATCGACCATATCAAATGCCTTGGAGAAATCTATTTGTATGAGAATTGAGATTTGTGATCTATCAAAATTAGTTATTAAGGAATCCAAAATATTTAAAAGACAGGTATTTGTACTGTAGCCATTGCGGAATCCAGACTGCATAGGTGGAATTATGTTATTTTCGGTAGCGTATGACATAATTTGTTTATAAATGACTTTTTCCATGATTTTTGACAAAACTGGCAAAATACTAATAGGTCGCAACTCATCGAAAGAAATAGCAATTCTAGTTTTCGCAATAGGCTTAATGATTGCGAATTTCCAAAGATCAGGAAAGACGCCATCCAGTAAACAGGTGTTTACTATGTGTGTGATATGATCCACAATACTGGAATAATTAATAATATCATTTTACGGGAAATTTTCATTTGATTATTAGTATTGTTTCTATTTCGCACAGCCGCGCGCCCCTCTCAGAATTCACCTAACATTTAAAGTAGTTGCATATGCTATATGCCTTTTGTTACTAACGTATGGGTCATATCTGACCCAACATACCATAAATGTTATTATTTATTATAATTAACATTTTGTTAAAATGGATACAAAACAGCTGCTTACAGAACACTAGAGATATTTATATGGATTATGGATGTCCATATAAAAATATTAAAATTAATTGAAACACAATAAAAATATTAGACTTCATTGTGGGGCATTCCACCATAACAAATTTTTTTAAAAAAATTCAATTTAACATAAAGTATGGCTCAATAAATAATAGTTAAAACAATGAAAACATTTTTTAAATAATTACTTTACGAGATACTTCACATTTGCTAAAAGGGAAAATGACGTCATACAATTGTTATCTTTCTCTCGCAGCGTACTCAGAGCAGTGTGTGTGAGAAAGACAAGTATAGGGGAAATGTGACGTTACACTGATTTCTCGAAAATAAAATACTGTTAAACTAGGAACAATTAAGATTTTTTAATACTATGAATTGCTTCAAAACTGAATGAAGTTTTATTTAAAATATTAAAAAAAATTGAGTGGAATACCCCAATGTTTCATTGCAACCACCCATTGATTTTAACCTAAAAATTTAATAATTGTTGGAATTTTGCAGTTTGAAATAAATGAACATAGACAAATTATATATCGTTGAAGACCATAAACAAATTGTATATCGCTGAAATGCTTAAAAAATACCCTTTTCAATGGTGTAATTTTCCAATATGGCGTACATATAAAAATTAAAACTTGGAAATCATAACTCGAAATTCAAGAGAGATAAAAATATTTGAACATCTCCATTTGAAAGAACAAAAAAAGTGCCCTGAAAATGTGTAAACCAAAATCCAGTATTATTTCACATTTAGAAGATATTCGAAAAAATAAAAAACTGGAAAATTTACATTTCGCCTATTCTCAACTGAAATGACCGATAGAGGCGCTGCAAGCACTTTCAACATGGCGGATGCATGACGGTAGGTATACAATCTGTCACTGTCATATGATACAATTTTGCTTGTGTTTCTTCAAAATGAATCTAAGTATTGTTCAGATATTTGACTTTCTAAATGCTAATCATCATTCTAGGATTATTGTTGAAGGTATGATTGTATATAATGTTCATTTACTACTTTATTTAAAATATTAATCTTGTAAACAGGCGAAGAAGTTCTGAATGCGAATCACATTATATTATGTGGAATTACCGATAGTTATCGAGAAATTATAAATGTAACATCACTCTGTCTTCAAAAAAGTGCTCTGTCGTCACAAAGATGGTACAGCACTTTCTTTTAATTTCTCCGTTGAGAAGGAATTTCTAAAAATTTAAATAATCCTAAATATGTTTCAAATATAATTATTAATAATATTACCTGGAAGAATAAAGTCACTGTCTTATCGAACATACTCTCATATACTTGGAAATTTGTTTTCCAGAACGTAAAACATACTTCCAAGCTCCAATGTTTGTTAAATACTTGCATTTGTGGTTATACTCACTTTGTTTTTATCTATTTTTGGAAAAATGTGGAAACTTAAATGAGTTTCGCTACTCATAAGCGAATGACACCCGTATATACAACACATAATATTGCTTTTACCGTGTTTTACAACATTCATTTTCGTATAAAAGAAATACTTTTAAAAAATGTATGCTGACATTATGTTGTATTTGCTTGCACCTACCGTCATGCACTAGTTCAAAATTTAGTCACCAGATGTCATATCGATGCTCTACAGTTGTCAATACCTATGCATTTTTCTCAAATAACAAAAAAAAAAAAATTAAAATGGTATCCTAAAGGAGCAAGTTTTGTCTAATTAACCAACTTCGCATCTCTTATTATTCTCGAGATCCCCATGTTGGACAAGTTATCTTGGACAGCCCGTATAATACATACCTACATCTACAAGTTTGAATATTGCAATAAATTTTCTTTCTTTGAAGTTTACCCCCTATTCATGGAACATATTCCGAACATACTAATACATGTTGGCAACAATGTTCGTTTTTGTTAAAAATAAATTTATAATTCAATTTCTGATAATGATACACAGATGGCGATATCTTTGAGGAATAAAATTACTACATAAATTTACGTTGGGGTTGCCAATCGTCCTTCATATATTATTTAATAAATGATATTAGTGTGAATCAAGGTGACTAGCACATACCATTAATAATCAACAAAAAGTTAATACTGTACACAAGATTAAATAGAAATAGTTATTTATCCAATAATCCGTTTTAATGAATAAGTGTACTTTTTTCATTAAAATGGGTTTATAAAGTATATCTTTTTTTTGACACAATAAGTGTGAAAAAAGTGCACCTTTTTTAACACAAACGCGTGAAATAATGAAACGTTACTTTTTTCACACTATTATTACAGACGTAAAAATAGTATATTACATTAGAGATGGGAGATGTTTCATTATAGCCGAGGGCTTATGGATATTACCGAGAAGCGCGAGGCTGTGATGAAACTCTCACCGAGGTTATACACTATTTTATTCACAATCATCCTTATTTTAAATCAATAATTTTCAAAATAAATCAATGAGTTATAACCTTTAATTTTATGAATATTTTTGACAGCTCTCTTAAAATTTGTTTTAGCTTACTTTATTTTAAGAATCTATGACAATGTTGCTAGACAATCTCTACATTGTCATTAAAGTTAGGAATGACGTATTTCGCAACCTCCAAAAGGTCCTAACCTACCTAATATCGGTATATTACCATAATGATTGTGAATAAAAAATTTGTGTGCAACTCGAGTAAAAAGTGTCTTATTTCACTCATAGGTTTTGACGAACACCCCTACGGCTCATTCGGTCAAACTTTCCTGTTCGTGAAAAAGGCTATACTTTTTACTCTTGTTGCATAAATAACTATTAAATAATTTTGCTCTGATTTACTTGTTAATTTAAAAATGAAACTTACTTCAATAGTGGCCCACATTGTCAAACTTGTAATAATTGGTAAGATGAAGAATTGATCAGGTAATGTCAAATCGGGAAACCAAAATAATCCACCATGTTGCATACTTTCTACAGGACAGTTTGCCATTTGTCGTAATCCAATGAAAAACGAAATAAATAGAGGCATCTACGAACAATGTTAATATTACTCTATTAAAATAAACAGCGAAAAAACATGTAATTAATACTTATATGATCGATATTAATATTGGTTAAAGTCGTAGTTGCAATATACGGAAAACATTTTTATTATTAATCTGACAAAAATTTTACCCTTTACATTTTTTTTTAATATACAAATTACTCAAAATGTGGATATAATTTTAATCGGATCGTCAGAATAACGATATTCCATTTTGAACTAATGTACATTTAATTTTAAAAATACGCAAAACAACAGAGAAATTGTTTAGAATTTAATTCTAAAATTATATTTTAAAAAATAATACTTGTTTATTTTTACAAACAATTAAACTCCTACGAAATAACAATTGATAATTTCTGTATAAATTTTAGTCTTAAGATTCAATTTTTTTTTAACTTCACGACATATTTACAGTGATTTTGTAGAAAAAAAAAAGTGTCTGCACTGCTAAATTTTTAAAATAAATTTAATCTAGCAGTCTATCCAAATGTCAAACAAGTAATTTTTAATGACAGTAACAATTGTTTTATGGGTTGTCAAAAATTTTCTTCGCAATATACTAAAATTAGTAACATACGTTTGTTCGGCCTTATAGTATTTTACTACCATTATTATAATAAGACAATTACATATCTCAGCTTACTCCTAAACAAGTTGTGAAGATTGACAACTCGTTACTGTCATTAAAAATTAATTGTTTGGCATTTGGATAGACTGCTAGATTAAATTTATTTTAAAAATTTAGCAGTGCAGACACACAGATTTTATTTTTTTCTGGGTGAACCGTAACAGATATCACAAATTACACACAGAGAGAAAAATTTACTATTGAATGTATCTTTCTGAAGAAAAATAATTTCACGTTTTCGGCATTGCCATTAAAAAGTTACGGTCTAATTAATGTTGGGACACCTAAGTTTCATACACCAGTGGTTCACTAATAATAACAAGTATCACCTTAAAAGATGACTTATAACCATATAAACTGTCATACCAAATTTCATCCAAATCGAATAAAGCGTCCGATTATTATAAGCAAAATTAATTTTTTTTCAAAGAACTTTGAAGTAGATTTCTGGCTAAATGGTACACTTTCCGGTAGAAGCAAGTTTGGTTAAATCGTCTTATTTTAGCCTCAGAAATCTGTGGTTAAGCCTTGTCCCCCTATTTAAGAGACACGCTGTATAACATGAAACAGTTTTACAGACAGACTTCAAGAAATTTCGGTCGGAATGATAAAAATAACTGAAGCCAGTGATAGACCTTTTCAATTTAACAACTATCTTGTTCTATATATCCACGTGATCTGTGCATAGTAAGTAAAAACTTCCAGCTCGGCTGTCAAATGAAACGTGGAAAATATTGCAGTGTTTGACATTTTAGCTGCAATTAAAGCTTTTATAACTTCTTTTGAGAAGTTTTTAAGAAACGTCATGGATCTCACAACACTGCCACCGACAGTTGTTGACTTACTATGCGCTCGCATATTTTCTATCTCTTTAAATTGAAAAAAACATCACTTTTAATACATATCAAAAACTGGATGTGGACTAGCAAAGGCCCGAAATGAATGCATGCATTCATGTAGCAATCATTCCTAGCCACACATTTCTGCTCTAGCAAACTTCTTTCACCTTGTTCACATTCATACAAGCAATTTTTTTTTCTTTCCACTCTTAACTTTCTCTCTTTAACACACTACAAATCACATCCACCCATTTGAAAATTTACAATATACCTGTGCGAGTGGTACCATCATATTTTTAAGAGGATTTAATTGTTTTTCTTTCATGAAAGCAATCATTTCTTGTCCATAGCGCGCAGCATCCAACTGATTTCCAGTCTGACGTGCCTCTGTCATTTTAAGTTGTAATACTTGCAATTGTGGTAGATAATTGTTCATTTTAGCTCCATTTCTTTGTGCAATAATCACGAGAGGAAACATCAAGACTCGAACACATATCGTACCTATAGAAATAAAATTTGTATATTTATAATTACATATACACATGAAAGTATTGAACAATACCTATGACAATAGTTCCCCACCATGGTATATCGAGTCCAATATGTAAGTATTCTAAACAGTTTTGTACAATGCCAACAGGGCTCCAGCCACCGAGACCTAAAGTTTCAAACGGTGGTTCTCCAGTACTTGAAATAGATTCAATAACTTCTTGTGAAGGAATAGAAGGTGGTTCTGGAATAGGTTCTAACACTTCTGAAGGTTTTGCATTCTCAGTTACTACTGCTATTCCAGCACTTGACAACAAAATTCTATCATGAAAACTTAATTTCTGTAATGGATTACTGTTTGTTGTACTGACAGGTTGTGAATATTTATTTATATACAATCCATAAGCTGTATCATTCTACAAAAATAATAATTTTAGTTCTAACCTATAATTTAAATTCTATAAATATTAACACCTTATTTTCTGAAGAATTATTATATTTTCCGGTAGTTAAAAATACCGTAGAAGCATATTTATTTACTAATTTTGCATTATATTTTCGTTTTAAAGTCCATTTTTCCTAAAATAAATTTAATTATAACCTAACAATCAGAAAAATTTTAGAAACAATATTCATAATTTATGTTCTGTATACCTTAAAAATTTTAAGTGTTCTAAAATACTTTTCAACATTTTTTGGTAAATTACATCGGGAAAACATTTTATTCTTTAAAATAACATGCGGTAATACAGTTGTCAATTTACAGTGTCGCCAACAGTAATAGTAACAGAAGTTTTAAGTTCCAACTTCAGATCTTCAGAAAAATATCAAGTTGTTATGTTTGTTGTTTCCGGGGCTAGGAGCATATCTACTGTATCATCTATCATCTTCATAGTTATTTACAATTGACTCCGAAAATGATGACGTCAAAATCGACCGGGAATTACTAAACCTGAAAGTAGGCTTCCTGTTACTGCATCTTGAAAGAGTTTGTTGTGAACGAACCGTACTAGCGCCAAATTTAAATAGCTGTCATCAAAGCAGTTATCTGTAAAGTATAAATAAAACTTTTTTAGAATTAAAAATTGTTTCTTATAAAGCTAATTTTATAACAATATTTTGCAATATAATCAATCAATAAAAAGAATAATGCATATGAAAAATATTGGACATGGAAAAGAAAAGTAGGTATGCAAAATTTGAAAGGAGATATAATAATAGTATATCAATCCGAGGAGGGAGATGTTTCATTACAGCCGAGGGCTTATGTATATTACCGAAGGGCGAAGCCTCCAGGTGATATAATGCGAGACGGTGTTATAAAACTCCCACCGAGGTTATGTATACTATTTTATTCACAATCATCCTCATTTTAAATCAATAATTTTCAAAATAAATCAATGAATTATAACCTTTAATTTTATTAATATTTTGACAGCTGTCTTAAAATTTGTTTAGCCTACTTAATTATGGGGATCTACGGCAATGTTGCTAGGCAACCCCTACATAAACATTTCCAACCCAAGAGATGGAAGTGAAATCTGTTATTTCCAACCCAAGAGATTGTCATTAAAGTTAGTTAATGAATACGTGTTACAAATTTATAGGGTATGTAGGGGATGCAAAAAGTTAAAATAAACAAAATTAGTAACTGTACTGTAGTGAGAGATCGTAACAGACAATGAAAATTAAGAAAGATAATTACCATTTTATGAGTTTATTAGTAAAAGTTAGTTTATTTTGCATCTCGTACATACCCTATAAATTTGTAACACGTATTCATTAAAAGCATTTGTACATATTTACAAAAATTCGATTATATACTTGGTTCATTGCAAAATATTTTGACTTCCTTATAAGCGGGTATTGAAAATTTGTCAAATCCCCACACACTTTAAGGATGAATGATGCATGGGGCATTAAAAAAAGCAATCGTATGTAATATCTGAAAAGTTTTAATTCCTCCTATGGCCCTTTTTACTTGTATTTTTACCCTCGTAATATTTCTTGTTTTCTGAATTTGTTTATTTGTTCCACCGTAAACTATGGTATTATTAAAAATTAACGCCTGGTGGTAAAAGTTCGGCTATTAAAAAACTTTTCTCGGCCAAAATTAAATCATTGGCGAGAAAGTGATTCGCAACTTTACAATGATTAAATCCCACTGCTTTTCCAAATTTGGCTAATTCGTTTCTTAATACTTAACATATTCCTCAGAAGCTGCGCGATCAGTGGATCTATATGGTGTTGAAGGATATAGATCTTCAACTGTTTGCACTGTAATTTGTAGTATCAGTTGTTCTCTTCTTCGACCAGGAACAAGACGTATCCGTTACGGAAATGTTGAAGTGTGCATGAATAGCTAACGCAGCTATGTGATGGCAACGAAGGACATGCACACGAATCACTTTCAATGGATTTGTCTTCATTTAAACAAATCTGTAAAATTTAATATATTACAAATACGATAAAATTTATGTTTCAAACATGAACTTACCCCAACATTATAATATTTCTCTTTAAAACTAATATGCACTTTTGCTTTTATAATATTAAGGTCTGCGTCATAAACCATTTCATGGACAATGGACATCACAGACCAAATGAACATGGTTTGATTCGACTGCATTTTCACCACGAACAATAAGTCTCTCTTCATCCACAAAAAAACTTATTATTGCAGTAAAACTAATCACTTGTTCTTGTTTCTTGTGCCACTGTAATTTGCAAAAGTTCAAAATCGTACCAGATGAGATAACAAGCGCGACTAAAACACTACGAACCGAATTGAAAGTAAGAACGGACAGAATAAGTGATCAGGGGTGGGACTCCAAGACTACGCTATGATAGCGTAGCGATAAATAACACTTCGTTTCCCTAACAACCGTAGAAGTTGATTGGGAAAGGAAGATGAAATGTAAGTAAGGGGTATTTTTTGCTACGCTACGATAGGGTAGTCTTAGGATCCCATCCCAGGTGCAGAATACCAATCCTTTGAACAATAGCCTAGGTCTATAGAATCAGAGGAAAATCTTTTCGTCCTAGCTGAAGAATGACAGTGCCACAAATAACATTATTTCTTCGAATTTCATAAAATTTACTCCAATATAAGGTTTCTTAAAACAAATTACGCATATATTTTAATTTATTTTTTTACTTTAAAGACATAAAACAGGAATATGTAACAAATTCACATCATTAAATTATCTAGTTTTCAAATAAGACAAATGACAGCTATTTAAATTTGGCGCTAGTCCACTTCGTTCATAATAAACTCTTTCAAGATGCAGTCAAAAAACCGGAAGCCTACTTTCAGGTTTTGTAATTCCCGGTTGATTTTGACGTATTACGTATATATCAATACCAGGTTTATTTCTCTTTCAGCAATATTTAAATTTTTAAAAATACAAATGGATCATTCTCGTATTTTCGTTTCTTTTCCATAGTTTAATTATATACTGACAGATGGCAGACAACTTCTATGAAAATATGAAAATTGATTGAGTTACCATTCTCTCTGTGTCTCTCTGTAGAGAGTCTTTGGTGCAGTGATTTTGTTGCTGTGTTCGCTTCAGTGTATATGGTCGTTGGTTCGCTTTCAGGGAATATGTTTTCTTTTATTAAAGTACTAAACAATGTTAAAAAATACTGTAAAGCTCTACAAAAATTTAAGGTACGTTAAAAATAAAGTTTTTTCGAATTCATTAAAATCAGTAAAACATAGTTAAAAAGAAAATAAGCAAACTGTTCTTTTGTTTAATATACTCGTATTTGATAATTCTTTTATAGACAGAGGTTTCAGACTGAATAATTACTGTATTAATATTTCCATTAAACGTTTATATTAATTTGACAGTGAGGTTATAACACTCACTGTACTTTTCTTTAATGAAGGCCGTATCACATATACAGTGTCTCCGAAATAGAATGACTTGGCTTAACTACAAATTCCTGGTCTCAGTATATGACGATTTAACTAAACTTATCAATATCCGAAAGTTTTCGCTAGAATTCTGCTTCAAAGTTCTTCTAAAAAAAAAAAATTATTTTTGCTTATAATAATGTTCGATTTAAATAAAATTTGGCATGGCAATTCATATGCGACGCCAAATATTTCGAATTTTAAATAGCACAAAAGTGACCCCTGTGGTGCACTCTCCACACCAGCAATGAGTGCCCGTGAAGTGACGCCTGGTAAGCGCCCGCACGCTACAAATATGTCATCATCATTATCGATATCTGCGATAAAGCAGATTGGCACACCCAGAAATGGGTAATATGCCGTGATGATATATTTATTTATTTAAATTCCGCAATTGGTTCGCAACAGTTTGATCTTCCAAAGGCTAAACTGCGCTAACATTATCGGATAGAGATTTTTATATTCTTTAATATTAGTAATAACAGAAATTCCCAGGAATGTCAGATTAAGGAATCTGCAGTTAAGTATTTTTTAAGTCTTTTAATATTTGCGAAACCGTGGTTTCAACATCCACACACACACACATACACACACACGGACATCATCGTAAAAATGTTATAGTCGGATTATAGGGATCTTAAAACGTGCTTATCCACTAAAATCTGAATATGCGATTTTTAGCACGATTCCAATACCTCTCTTAGCGAGAGGTAAAAATGGGAATAAATTTCTATATTATACTCTCAAGGTTAGCTGGGAGCATATCTGCTGTTGTCCGGAAGGAACTGGGTATGTGACATGTGACCATAATCGAATTTCAATACGAGTATATGTCAAAATATTTACAGGGTGCCCTATGTATGGAATATTTCGGTAAATAACGACTGTATAATTTTTTTTTTATATAAAAGTTGTTTTATCATTTTATTTCCCATAATAAGGCAGCATTCAGTTGTTTTTATTTCAGAAAAATGAGCAACGAAAAACAATTATTTTTTTTTTAAATAGCAATGTGCCCTTTCATTAGTCTCATTTGATAGAGATTTTTTTTCTCTTTTCGATGACGTAACATGTTTGTACCCTTATAGAAGAAAATTTTTCAAAAAAATTTAAAAACTCTTTATTAAGTTAATTACATCAATAACATTAATCTAGATATCCTACATCAAAATAAAACAAATGAACGTGTACGTTTCTTATTAAACCTTGAAGACAAAACGAAATTAACAATAAAATGGTTTTCATCGCAATAAGTGTTCTAAATGTTCGCCATTAACTGCATCACGAAAAGCTTGAAAAGAATTTCTGAGGATTCTGGGAGAAATTGCTGCAGCTTTTAAATATCCCCATAAGAAGAAATCACAAGATTTTTGATCCGGAGATCGGGGAGGCTACTCCGCAGACCCTCTTCTGCCTATCCATTATCCAACGAACCGGAAATACCGCATCTAAATATAGACGTACATCTACATGATAGTGGGGCGGTGCCCCATCTTGTTGAAACCAAAGATCGTCGGCAAGCTGGGATAATTTGCTGTTGCAACAATTGCAAATAACGCTGACCAGTTAGAGAACCACGAATAAAGAAAGGTCCAATTATGTGATCTGCACAAACTCCCATCCATACATTTAATTTTTGTGATATTTGGGTATGATTTTGAATCATCCAATGTGGATTTGTAGCGGCTCAATATCGATAATTATGCCTATTTACATTCAATTCAAAGTAAATGTAGCCTCGTCAGAAAAAATAATATTATTGAGAAAATTTGGATTGTTGTTGATTCGCTCCATCATAACATCACAAAATTAAAAATTTCGATGATAGTCATCTTCGGATAATTCTTGCAATAAAATCGGTTTGTACGGATGTAATTTTTCTGAATGTAATATTTTGTGTATTGAACCTTTACTTACGCCATGGTTTGAACATAACTGACGAGTTGTAATGTGTGGATTTTCTTCGATTTATATGAAAACATCGAGGTTTTTATCTTCATTTGTCGCAGATTTTTGCGGACCAGTCTTCGGCAGATTTTTAACATGTCCAGTGTCCCTAAACCGTTTCAAAGTCTTGCTAACTACTGACTCGGTGATTGGTTCTCGATTTGGATGACGCTCATTAAAAATTTCACGTACTTGTACTTGTGTTCGTTTGCGATCCCCATAACCGACCATAATTAAAATTTCTATGCGTTCAGATTCTGTTAAATGAACCATTTTTAATTTTCGATGAACCAACTTATTGACATACACAAGATTCTGTCACATTTACTGACGTCCAATCAATTGTTAGGACAAATGAAAGAGATCTCGGATATCTAGATTAATGTTATTGATGTAATTACGTAATAAAGAGTTTAATTTTTTTTGAAAAATTTTCTTGTATACGTGTACTAACATGTTACGTCATCGAAAAGAGAAAAAAAATCTCTATCAAATGAGCCTAATGAAAGGGTACATTGCTATTAAAAAAAATTCAATTGTTGTTCGTTACTCATTTGTTTTCTGAAAAAAAAAACAACTGAATGCTGCCTTATTATGAGAAATAAAATGTTAAACAACTTTTATATATATTTTTTTTTTATACAGTCGTTATTTACCGAGATATATACTATATTCCATACATAGTGCGCACCCTGTATAAAAACTAACCACTATATGTAGGTTCTCATTCAAATAAAAACTGAACATTAGTTTGTAATAATATTGGGTGGAATTCAGTGGGTTGTATTAAGGTCTGTATTAAAACTTGTATTGAGTATATGGCAACATTGTAATATTTTCCACATCTATCAATGAGATTCAATTGTGATTTAGAAATTTTACCAGAGGGAAAAGTAATACAGATATCCTTTAGTCAAATGAGGAAGTATTATTGTAAATGGAAGGTGTAAAAGGAAACTCATTATTGCAAAATTAGGTTAGAAATATGTCAAATTTTATGTGTCAAATATTTCATACCTTAATGTTAATGAATTTTAAAATATCTCAACCCCCGTTTTGATCAGTTTTGACATTTGTCCTTTTTTTCTTACTTCTGTTTTTTTCTTTATTTGATCCTTTGGTCTCTCACTTTTTTTTGACAGGTATTACAAAGTTGCCAAAATATTTTTGACAAAGGACTGTTTTAGCTTAAAACACACTAATACAACCCACTGAATCTCACCCATTGTTATTAGCAATTTAATGTTTTGGAGTAAGGATATGTGACGTCATCATGGTAGGATAATGAAAGAAGACAGATAAACTGGGGGGGGGGGGGGGGGGAGATAGTTGTATATCAGCGTTGCGATTATATTGAGGTACGATGGTAGGGCGACAGCTGGCTACAACTATATCTTTCCCTCCCAGTGTATCTGTTTTCTTCCACGATTCTACCTTGGTGACGTCACATGTCCCTTCCCCAATTTTTTTTCATTATTTTCTCTAAATTACGAATAATTAATCGATTTAAAAAATAAGGGTATTTTATTTTTTTATAAAAATCAAAATTTGGTCACATACCCGATTGTGCATTATTTGCGCAGCACAATATACACCATTGATTGGTCGAACTTAACCCATACTAAATATTATTTTTTCCTTTTCGTTCCAGGGAACTATAATCAGTGTTTGGATTGTCCACGCAATATCCGAGTAATTTTTTCATTATAATATTTTTCTTTTTCAAAACTTTCAAAATAGAGTTTCCACGTTATACATCGAAAACCTCTTTTACGGCTTGAGGGACATACGCGGAATCGGGCCGGGACTGCCTCGCGCAATTTGGGACGTTTAGTTGCCCTACGTCATAAAATAATCACATCTGATGTAATTATTATTATTATTTATTTCTGAAATCGGACAAATCTTTATCACTGCGTAACTTCTGATTTCTTTAGTACGAATAAAAAAAAATCTGATGTAGCCAGCCCATAACCTCCCGCTGGGTATTTAACCACGCAGTATAAAGAAAGCAGCCATTATGTTCAAATATTTTGCATTCATACATAATTTTTATTTTACATTTAACAAATATATCATACACAAAATAAATTTCACAAATATTGACAAAAATAATAGAAACACTTAACAAAAATCAAAATAGTACTTGCATCTTGACACAAAGTCTTTTCAAACCCGTATTCTGGAAGCCAATGAAGCAAATCAATAGTAATTCTAATATATTTATGTACGATTGAAAATATATTATTTTTACTAACCTTAATTTTATTAGATTCAAATACATATATTATTACTACATTCTCCTTAACACGGTTTCACTATTAATTTTAATATAATTGCAACCTGACAGTCACATTTGTTTAAATTTGTCAAAATTGTTATTAAAATATTGTTTTTGTTTGAGGCATAGGCAAAATGGTATATGAAAATAAATTATATTATTAATTTATATTTAAAGTTATTTAGAGTTATTTACTAAATGCAATTATCGTAGAATTGAAGATTGTACCATTATATTTCATTATTATTAGTAAAAGTTGCTGTAAAATTATATTCAAACTATTAAAAATCGGTACAAGTGATACTTCCGGTTATCCGATATACACTGAAAACTAATCAGCTCTTCCCATATTAGTGTAGAATGGATATACAAAATTTCAAAATTTTCTGATTGATAGTATTTGAGTAATCGTGTCCACCAGATCCACACACGCATACACACACACACATACATACCCACAGACATCATTGTAAAAATGTTAAAATCGGGTTCTGTGGACATCAAAACTTGCTTATTCACTAAAATCTCTATATGTGATTTTTAGCACGATCCCTATACCTCCCTTACCTAGGGTAGCGGGAGGTAATATATTAAAAACAAAAAATCTGATGTGACCAGAACATGACCTCCCGCCAATTCCATGTTTAAAATAGCAATGAGTTTTAAGTAAAGTATCACTTCCGGTTTATCATATATGTCAAAATCTAATATATCGTTTCAAATTCTATACGAGTTTGAAATACCAAATTTGAGAAGTTTTGGATTATATGTTAATATATTTTTTCAAGAAAGTCTGTTTAGAGCTTCCAGAAAAGTACCACTTTCGTTTTATCAGTTTGAGATAAAATCTAATATGTTCTTCTCATTAATACAAAAGTCTTATATACTAAATTTGAAAAGTTTTGGATGATATGTTTTTCATGAAAATCTGTTCAGAGCTTCAAGTAAAGTACCACTTCCGGTATATCAATTTTAGCCAAAATCTAATATGTTTGTTCCCGTTGATACAAATTAAATACTAAAATTGAAAAGTTTTGGATTATATTTTAATTTAGTTTAGTAAAAGAATATATATCACGATATTAGTCATGATAGTTATTCGTTGATATATATCAAGATATTTATGTATATGTTATCCAATACATTATATTTGTGAATTCCCGCGATAACTAGCTGCATACGCACGCCTTGAAAGTCCCCAGCTTGTGCAACAACTAGGGGCATCCCCTTGTAAACTAGCTTCGCGTGCACTTCTTGTAAATCCCACATTGAGTAGCAACATGCCAAAAACTAAACATTCAGTGTGAGCTAATTTTATTCAAATTAAAAAAGAAAATAACACAGGAAATTGGGCCAAATGTAAAAAGTGTAAGAAGGAAATGCAGGGTATTCATGGAAGATTGAGTAAACATGTGGCGATCTGCAATTTGGAAACTCAAAGAAATGATAGTGTGGCAGAAAGTGAAGAGAGCAAAAGTGAACATGGTAAGCATTTTAATTTTAATAAACCTAGGCACTATTTGACAATATTTTTTATACGTAGTTCAAGCTGCGCCACCCAAAAAACTGAAAACCGCTCCAATGAACGTTGCTAAAGATGCTGATGCTATTATGACAAGTGAATCCTATGCTAAGCAAATAACGATGATAATTGGAAGATACTTCCATGCCACGAACAAACCATTTAAGCACTCAGGCCATATAGAATTAAAAAATTGTGCAATATTATGAGACCTGGTTATAAACCACCATCTGCATTTCAAATAGAGGGGCCCGTCTTGGAAAGTGTGTACATGGAAATACAGAATGAATGTAAGCAAAAATTACAAGGTGAGTCAGTGTCTGTCATTAGACGGGTGGTCAAATGTGAAAAATGAACCTATTATTTGTTCTTCAGTTATGACACAATTTGGAGGATTATTTTTAGTCGATATAGTTGACTCTTCGGGTAATTCATACACAGCAGCGTATCTCAAAGAAGTGGCTATTCAAGCAATAAAAAAAACTGAAGAAAACTTCGGAGTAAAAGTTACCAGTGTTGTTACAGACAATACCGGTAATGTGCAAAAAATGCGTAAAGAACTTGTTAGTGATGATGAACTCGAAATAATACAATACGGATGTTCAGCTCATTTATTAAATTTATTAGCGGCAGATATACAAATTCCTTGAATAACAGAAAATATTTTAAGAGTTATTAAATATTTTCGTAATAAACACTTGCCATCTGCATTTTACAAAGAAGCTCATGCTAAAAAACTTATTATGCCTCAAGAAATTAGATGGAATTCTATGAATGACTCTTATTACATCATACTTGGAAAATAGAGGAATACTGGTGCAATTGTGTCAAGATCACAAATACGAAATAGATAAAGACATTTCTAAAATTGTTAATGACAATCACATTGTTGTAAATGCTATGGATCTTTCATATCGACTAAATCCAGTAGCAGTGGCTGTAGACAGAATGCAGAGAGATTTTACAACCATCGCAATTAGTGTTGAAATTTGGTTTAAATTAGAAATAGATTTAAAAGATCAGCCTTTAGAAGTAAAGAAATATTTCTATAAAAGAAGAGACATGGCTTTAGGCCCTCCTCATTACCTTGCAAATATGCTAAACTATAGATTTTTGTGAGAAAGACTGTCAAATTCACAAAAGGAGCAAGCCTATACATATTTCACCACAATAAATATAGAATATGTGCCATTTGTAATGGCATTGAATTCTTAGTCGATGCCTTTCCCCAAATATTTTTCGATAAACATCGCCGATTACATGGTGGAAATCTGTAACAATAGAGGAACCATAATGGCCAGATAAAACTAATTTTTTAAAATTATGTTATCAGTTACTAATCACCACAGCGTCAACAGCAGGATTGGAAAAATATTTTTAACTTTTGGTTTGGTGCAATCAAAATTGAGAAATAAACTGGAAAATGAAAAGGCTAGCAAGTTAATTTTTATGTACCGATATATTAATCAACAAGTGGAAATGAAGGAAGATAATTTGGAATGGGTGTGGTTGCAACTGCAAGGCACTAGGCATCTTGAACAGGATTCTAAGGAGCTGGAAATTGATTCAGAAGACGAACCGCTCTCTCGATTAATTAATTAAATTATCTATTATCCATATTGGTAATGTTGAATTAATATGTAATGTTTTATTTCAAATATATACATTTCTTTGAAAAAGTTATTATTTTATTTTCACTAAAATTATGTATAAACAACTATATTTAAATAAATATCAACATTTTGATATATATCCAATATTTTGATATTTATATAAATATATTTTCGCACCCTGAGAAAAAGTCATCACACACGTACAGACAAACAGATAACATTGTAAAAATAGTAAAAACGTGTCGTGGGAACCCTCATTCGTGCTTATTATCTGAAAACTCACTATTGTAAAAATGGCAATAATCCTAATCTGTAAAGTAGTAATAATATACATACCATTAACTTATTTTTATATTATTCTTAATGTTTATAAATATACAACAAAGGAAATGTTTCCTAATGTTCATATTTCTCTAAATTATGCATTTTTTCTCATTTCATGAATGATTTCACATTTTTAGGTAAAACCAAAAAATATACAACCGGAAAATATAAAAACAATAACATATAATTTTATTGTAATTGACAAAGAACTGCAAATTTCTGTGGTAATAGAATAAAAATTACAGGTACCTACTATACTATAATTATAAAATTTATTTTACAGGATCGTCTACTCAAAATAAAGGAAAAAACTAATTTTATTCGCAAAAAGATAAATAATGCGAAAGATATAACATTACGAAATATTTATAAAAATAGTGCAATTACAGATATAGCACCTAAAAAGGCAGACTTTGAAATAAGTAAATTTGATACAGCCAACATAATACGAATGGAAGAACAAAATCCGCATATTCAGGTACAGGTATGTTGTAAGTGATCTACATTATTTTTTTTTTTATTTGAGACGGTACGCATTTAAATTACATTCTACAAACATGAAATAGTATAAAACTCGAGTTCCTGTTCGTTCGTGTATGTGTCCGATTGTGTAAGAACTGTTCTCTTTCAAATTATTTTTTGTGCAATCGGACGGGAACTAAACATTTCGCAGACGCAATATAGGCCGCGTTACTATAGCAACGTACGTTAAACTAATGCCCGTATCCATAGTCGACGCTCAATCTCGTACTTGAGTATTACTGCGCCAAGCATTACTTCGGTCGTTCTCGAACAAGGGTGATCACCTTTTCATTTTAGTTAACCCGGAGATTTTAACCCCCTTATAAGCCAATTAGCCGTATTTATCGGCCAGTCACATAATATCGAGTTAAAGAAGTATGTCTGGATCATTTTTAATTCTTAAATAAAATAAATATATCATCACGGCATATTACCCATTACTGGGTGTGCCAGTGTCTACATTCTTGCGGGTATCAAAACGACCATAACTGCACATAGAAGTAAAGGCTCTCCCAAACCAGTGCGAAAGATTCGCAGTGGTGGCGACGACGACAATTTCTCGTTTATTAAGGCAATGAAATTCGCATGTGTATCCACGGTAGCATTTGCAATAAGGTACTCCACACCAGACGATGAAGAGGCACTTTTATTTTTTGCTTTAGACTTTAGACAATGAACATAATGCCAGGTTTCTACTTGTATACCGCTTTAAATCATACTTCTTTTAATTAATATATCAGTAGAAAGAAAAGAAAATAGATTCATTCATACGAGGGCGGTTCAGAGAGTACCCGTGTTAGTTATGAAGGCTTCATTTTTTACAAAAACAAATTATTTATTTCTCAACAGTCCTCTTTTAGGGATATACACTTTTCCCAACGTCCCTGCCATCTTTTTAACCACCAAAAAACAGGAATTATCGATCTCTCCAATATACGCCTCTGTCTCGATGATGACCTCCTCATTTGAGCTAATTTTTTTCCCGTGAACCATTTCTTTATGTTTGGGAAAAAGAAGAAATCGCAGGGAGCCAGGTCGGGCGAATACATGGGGTGTATCAGTAATTCATAACGCAATTCATGCAATTTGGCGGCTACATATACGGATGAATGTGCTGATGCGTTGTGATGATGAAACAGCATTTTCTTTTTCGGCAAATGAGTCCGTGTTTCCTTCAATATTTTGTTAAAGCGATCCAATAAGTCGATGTGGTATTGTCCAATGATCGTTTTTTCTTTTACGCATCCCAAAAATTGTCGCCATAACTTTTCTGAGCGATGGGACCGTCTTCGTCTTTGGAGCAGATTCACCGGAAATAACCCACTGTTTTGATTGTGCTTGGTTTCCTGTGTATAATGATGAATCCAGGTTTCATTGACGGTGACAACTGGATACAAAAAGTCCTCGTTTAAATTACTCCAAACACAGTTTCGAAGTTGGCAGCTGCATGCGTGTATTGTCCGCCATTAGCAATCGTGGCACGTCAATAACTTTTTCATCGCCAACTTCGTTCGTCGATCAGCGAAAATCATGTCGTGGACTTTTTCAATGATTTGCTTGGTAACCACATCTGCCGGACGTCATGGGCGCTCCTCATCACAAACGGATGTTTAACCAATTTTAAATTCGTTGAACCAATATCTAACTGTAGTCATAGATTGAGAAGGGTCCCCATGAAGAGTATCCAACTTCGCTTTTATCTCTTTACATGTTTTACCATCCAAAAGCAACAGTGGCGGCTATTCGGGTAAAGAAAGTGAAAAGCCAACTTCACCTGTTATTTCAGAAAACAAAACTTTTTTTAAAATTATTTTCAACACATTAAATTTTTTATATTATGTACTGTAAAGACTGAAGTAAACATTAATATTCAAAAATGTTGAAAAAACAAATTATCTAGTAAAAATTATATAAACTGATCATCCGCAGCCCGCATCGCAGGGTGTTAAAAAGTAAGTGTCACAAATTATGAGGACATATAGCACAGATTATCTATACTACCGTATACAGATGCGACACTCGGCGATTTCGTTGGGGCAAATTTGCGCATGCCATATTTCGTTAATAAAATGGCGTTCTTAGTTTGCCGTTATAGTTTGCAAAATAAATATGAAATATAAAAGTCAGTGCCGTGAAAATAAAATGGAACACTTTTTTTTCAAAATTTTGAAATTGTAGCCATACAATTTAATATCATTAAAAATATTGTAAAGTAAATTAAAGAAATTGAATTTACCCATCCTTGACAGGAAAGTTTATAAACAAGAACTTTAATACAATAAAAGGAAAAAAAACTATTATTATTATTATTATTATAACAAATAATAAGAAATGGCTTAACTGATTCTTAGTTTTTTTTTTTATGTTATGTTGTCATTTAATCCATAGTGTAGCAGTTGATTTTTACATATTATTATAAATAATAGGTATTGTATTATTTAATTCTTTGTTTTTGTATTAGTAATATATTTAAATAAAATGATATCTAATGACTATTTAGCTACAAGCTAAGCTGTACTGTCCTCATATTTGTAGGATTTTGAGGTAGTAAATTATTTCATTAAAAACATGGCCGCCAATAAATTTTTTTGGAGACTAACTTCAAAGGTACCGACAGAGAGTGTCGCATCTGGTTACGATAGTATAGGTAATCTGTGCATATAGTACTGACCAAAGTGAGTAAAAAAGGCTTAGGGCCAGTTTTTCAATATCTGGTTAAAATTTTAACTACGCGGTTAAATAAACAAAATTGAAACGAAATAAACTGTTTAGTGACAGATTTATCATTGCTGTCAACAAAACGATGCAATATTGTTTTATATGTGTATACTTTGTACTTCAATAATTAGCTTCAATACTTTTTAATACGTTCTTTTTATTACAGAATACATACATTCCATGACATTTCTTTCCAGGCTTCTACTACTTAATATCTCACAACCAAAATACATAACAACGATTACAAATATGTAACTATAACAACTTAAATTTATAACACTCGGCCATCCTATATTTCATCTCGTCCGCGAGATGAGATCTGCTCCGATGCCTTTAATTCTTGTGGGTTTTGTTTGGGGTTTTCTTTATCTTTATTTTGTTGTTGTTGTTCTTCTTCTTCTTCTTCTTCTTCTTCTTCTTCTTCTTCTTCTTCTTCTTCTTCTGCTGCTACATTTTCTTCTTCAGTTGAATCTTCGTCTGTAGTATTTAACGATTTCCACAATTTAAGTTGGCTAACATGTGCAGTTGTTGCATATCGATGCCCTTTTGGCTGTTCCCGCAATTCAGCTACACAGTAAGTATCACTTGGTAAAACCTTTGTTATTACCAACGGACCTCTATATCTTGCCTGTAATTTGGTAGTCTCTCCTGTAGGTTTGGGTATAGTCTTCATAAATACTAGTTCTCCTATTTCATACCTCACATTTCGGTACTTATTTAAGTCATATCGTTCTTTATATTTTTTTTGTTCTGTTAGTATCCTTTCTCTGGCTGATTGTCGTAATT
Source organism: Ophonus ardosiacus (assembly GCA_943142095.1). NCBI lineage: Eukaryota > Metazoa > Arthropoda > Insecta > Coleoptera > Carabidae > Ophonus > Ophonus ardosiacus. The sequence goes on along the minus strand of OW964827.1, from coordinate 34,959,045 downwards.
TTTCTGGATTTTCATAATTTTCTTCTAGTAGTGTAAGATTTCTTACTTGTCCTTCTTGTATTCTTGGTAGGTAACCATAAACTAGTTCAAACGGAGTTTTATTAGTAGTCTTGTTGACAGATGCATTTAAGTCGAACTGAATTTTCTTCAACCTTCTATCCCAGTCTCGTTTCTCTTTCAAATCTGGATCTGAATGCTGATACATGAGAACTTCATCTTCTCGACTTAAAATATTGAACACAGATATTTTGTTCATTAGAAAATCTTCATCTTCTTTTGGTTCTTCGTTTGGAGATCGACTAATGGCGTCCACATGAGCCATGTTTTTACCTGGTCTGTGCTTTATTTCAAAATCGAATTCATTCAATCGGGCTTATTCACGTGTACCTTGTTATGCGATCTATATTGCTACGTAACGACTTATTGCTATTTTAAAGATGATTGTTAAAATTCGTATTCACATGTCAACAAGCTGTCGTTATTTTAACAATAATTGTTATCAGTCAGGCAAGAGCTCCTGACCACTTGCCGAGGTGTCAACAATTATTGTTAAGAGTAAATTAAAATGGTTAATGCTCATAAATATTCATCAAAGGTAAATTTAGTGTATTTAAACTAAAATCCGTACACAAATATATAATTCGTATAGTTTCTTTATTTGATATTTGTGTGTAGTCGTGTCTTTAAAGGGCAGACTGAATAACTTCTGTGATATACGTAATGTATATTAGGTAGGTAATTTTTAGCTCATATATTGTCTACCCCATTAGGCATGAATTAAGAATAAATTTGCCGCAATTAAAGGATATGGAAGTGAACCGCTTTTTTTTATCTGAAAAGAAAATATATTTTTTCGGAATATTTCGTATGTGATGACAGAGTATAATTCCTTTAGGATTAGACAACACGCAGATGGTATTTCCTATTAATTGAAGATATATAAATCACAAAACGAAGTAATAAACAATAAAAAGTACTTGTCATGGAAAATACTTTCAGATTCAAGCTGCATTTTTTTTTTCATTTATCTGGCAGGTATTTGCTGTTTTCTTCGCCATATTTACTGTGAATTCGAAGTAACTTAGACGTAAATATTGAAACAACTCTACTTGTCGCACTTGTCATTCATAAACAAAGTAAATAAATCTTAAAACACTTCTACCACCCTTACAATACCAATGCGAACATTAATAGTTTTTATAATTAGAGATTTAATAGTTAAAAATGTTTTCGTCAGTTTTAAATATTATACTATAATAAACGTATCATTAATAACCCAAATGAATTTAAAAAATCATTATTTTAAATAAGAAATGTTTTAATTTTAATATCCTAATAGTTGCAACACTGCAATTTTAAATAATGACAGCTGTACTGGATACAACTTCATGTTAAATGACAACAAGATTGTTACTAAACAATAATTGTTATAGCTCATCTAACAACGAGACACGTGAATACGAAATTTTAACAATATTGTTATCTATTCTTGTTAAGTAACAATTTCTTGTTTAATAACAATGTACACGTGAATAAGCCCAAATATGTTGTACCATCGGATTATTTGCGGATTCTTTGTTCTATTTGCATTTAAATAAATCAAAGTTTGACAGTCAGTTACGACAGTAAACTTCAAATTGATTAACATAAATCTTAATCGTTCAATAGCCCATACAATTGCAAGTAGTTCAAGTTTACTTGAATGATAATTTTTCTCTTCGGCACTTGTCCTTCTACTTATTGCATAAACCAAATGAAATTTCAAATCTGACCCCTTTTGAAGTAGCATGGCTGCTAATCCTTGACTACTCGCATCCGTGTGCAGTTCTGTTTCATTTCTCGGATTGAATACTTGTAAAACGGGTTCACTACATAATGCTTCTTTAATATCTTCAAATGATTGTTTTTCTTCTTCTTTCCACTGAAATTCTTGTCCAGATTTTAGCAGTTTGTACATAGGTGCTGCACGTTTTGCAAAATTTACAACAAAACGTCTGAAGAAACTAGCTAAACCCAAAAAACGACGAACTTCATGTTGATTTTGTGGTGTTTGAAAATTTTTAAGGGCACTAATTTTCTTCTCTCCTGGTTGTATTCCTTGACTCGAGATTTGAAATCCTAAATAATCAATTTTTGTCTTTAGAAATTCACATTTTGTTAACTTCAATGTTAACTTGGCTTTCTTCAGTGCTTCTAGTACTTCTTTTAGTTTTTCCTTCATTTCGGTCCAGTCCTTTCCTGGTATCAATATATCATCAAGGTAGAATAAAACGACTTTGTGTCGAAGTGGTCCTAGAACTTGTTGCATAAGTTTGGAGAAATAGAATGGTGCGTTCATTAAACCAAATACCATTCTTGTAAATTCTCCTGTCTCATCAGGTGTTACAAAAGCTGTTTTATGACGCGATTCCTCACTTAACGGTACTTGTAAATATCCGTGAGCCAGATCCAATGTTATAAATAACTTACTTTCACCTATCATCGCTAAATGATCGTCAATATTTGGGATTGGAAAATTCATTCTCGTGGTTTGCTTGTTTAATTTTCTTAAATCTAGAACCAATCTCCCTTCTCCATTTTTCTTTCGTACTAATAATACTGGCGTGGCGTAAGGTGAAGTTGTTTCTGTAACAATTCCTAATTCTTTCCATTCTTGAACGATTTTCTGAATTTCTTCTCTTTCTTTGTTGCTTGCTCGATATGGTTTACTATATACAGGAGTACTGTTTGGCAATTCTTTTATTTCCATTTTCATAAGATCTGTACATCCTAGTTCTTTAACGTTCATGGCAATACACATCCGATATTCGTTTAGTAACTTCAATAATTCTTCTTTTTCTGTTAAAGTGGCTTGTTCTCCAACATTAATGTCTTCTATCTTTATTTTGCTTATTCTTTCTGCTTGAAACTCCTTTATAACGTTTACACTATTTACTTCTAACTTCTTTCCGTTGCATATTGTTTCTTTTTCATTGCCCAAATTTAGAATTGGTAAGACGATTTCTTCTGAATTTTGTCCAATAACGTTTACTAAATTGATTGAATGTTTGGGAAGCACAACAGTTTCTTGTACACGTAATGCTGGTTTTATTACTTCTACGTTCAAGTTTTTAAACGGATCAGGAGTGGGATCACGTAACTGTGAAAACGATATTGCGACTGTCAACAAGTGAAAATGCGATCACGTAAATAGTGAAAACCGAAAACGATATCGTTTTAGACTGAAAAAAATGTGAATTCTAGTCGACACTCTCAAAGCATGTGAAAACGATAGTCGTTTCTTACGTCTCTTTTTATTTTATACATTTGGATATAGGTATATCCTTTTCTTATTTACTTGCACTTGGTAAAAGAATGTAGTGAGCAGTGAGTTGAATTTGACGTTTTGGAAAGATTGAAAGAAATGTCATTATAAATGATTTAAAAATAAATTAATATTTTAAATTTGAAAGGTTTATTTTATTATTTTATTTAGTAAGTCGAAAATGAAATAATTGTGATAAAATACGATAATTATAAAATGAAAATTGATTACAAGAATGAATCTTAGAAAAAAAATCATGAATATTTTAATAAGCATGTTGCGAAGAACTTAATGCTTATGATTTACTATATATTTTTACTCTTTTGAAATCTATGATAGAAAATTGAAATCTTGGTGATTAGATATTTTCTTATTTCTACTGAAATTTCCCTGATTTACTATTAAAATTTAGTGAAAGAACCATCCAAAAGAAATATTTTCGGGCAATATTGGTATTCCAATAACTGTAAAAGTGTTGATTACAACAAAGCATATTTTGATTGATTACAAGAATAAATCCAAGAAAGAAAATTTGATTAATATCTTAATAATATTGTATTCTGCGAAACATCAAATATAACGATTCTAGCTTATGTTTTGTGATTAATATTTTGTAGTTTTTACATAAAATTAAAATTTGTGAATTGATCATTTTCTGCAGCCCGTCGAAAGTTGTGCGCCGTTATTTAAATGTGGCCCAAACTTTATTTACTTAAAATACAAAACTTAATAAAAACTAGATTACTTTAAAATAACAATCTTGTATACTTGCAATCTTAAAAGGTCTCTTGAAGTTTTAATTTTATATTTAGAAATATTTTTGTTTACTTCATAAATTTTTCTTCTGAAATATCAAAAGGAAAAAAATTAGATGATACATGGCATCTGTAACTAATTGATAATTTAATTTGTATCCTTCTTCAATTCTTACAGCATTGCTATTATGAACGAAATAAAAACGAAGGGCGAGAATAATACTTTTTGACATTAGATTAAAAATTTTAATGACATTCATATAAATTATCTGTCAAAATCAAAACTACTATTTAATACAAAAACATTAGTCTGTAAACGATATCGTTTTCACAAAACGTAGTCACTTCACGGAAATAACCGAAGTTGAAAACGTAGTGAGTGACTAATTTTACGTGATCGCTAAGGAAACGAATGTCGTTTTCACTTCTCGATAATCGCAATATCGTTTTCACTTTTACGTGATCCCACTCCTGAATTGCGATCTGCAAAAATTAATTCCTCACCTATCTTCATATATACAACATGTGGAGTCTCTGTAAAACTGCGCCCAATTATTACTTCCACAGGTTGCGTATCATCGGGTACAATTCTCATTTCACCTTTTCTACTACTACATTATCCACTTCAATTTTGGCAAAAATTAATCCAGGAGAATTCACAACAAAATTTTCTGGACCAAAGCTCTTCAGTTTTACATTTTCTTTTACAATATTAAAGTTATTTTCAATTACGCATGTTGATTTTATTGTGCAATCCGAACTGCCAGTGTCCATTATGCTCTGGAATGTTGTCCCATCTATTTTTACTTTCTTCAAATATTTTAATGCAGAATTATTTGAATTTTCAACAATTTTTACTTCTCTTTCATTAATATTCTGTTGTTTCTCTAGACAGTATTTCTTGGTATGTCCATTGCGCTTGCAATTGTAACAAAACATTTTAACTGGCTCTGGACAATCCTTCGCAATGTGTCCGAACTTATTGCAATTGAAACATTTAAATTCTCCTTTGTTATTTCTAATTGCTGTATATCTTGGTTTTGAAATTGTTGTTTCTGACTTATCTTCATCGGCTACTGTATTAGTTAATATTATATTTCCTGCCTCTCTTCTCAATGTTCTGCTTCTTTCTACTCGTTCATTTATAATTAATTCAAATTTCATTAGGTCATGTAAAAGGTCGTCCATAGTTTTGTGTTCTTTACCGATTACCATCGTACATAGTTCTCGCGAATACAAGCCTAACAACACTTGCTCCTTTATTTCGCTTATATTAAGTTGTAGATCTGTACACAAACGTACCTTTTCATGGAAATAAGAATTTAATGTTTCTTTCTTCCCTTGTAGTCGTTCGACCATTTTCCGCCATTTTGTAGTCATATTAGCTTCTCTTACAAATGTACCTTCGAATATTTTTTTAAAATCTTCCCAATTTTGTAATTTCGATTCTTGAGCGGCATACCAGTGACTGGCTCCGTCAACAAGATGTGTTCGCGCTGTTTCAAGGGCGAATGAGTCTGGCCAATGATGTAATATTTGCATGGATTTAATTTTATTTAACCATATTTTCGCTTCTGGACCATGACTTTCACCACTAAAATTTCCAATTGTTTTTGTTAAATCTGGCATAATATGAAAGGATGGGGTTTCTGCGGGTAATACTGTCGGTAATTTAAGACTCTGAATAAGACTATGCATCATGTCATCTCGTCTACGGTTTTCTTCCATCATTATTCGTAAAAGATCTGTCACGGTTAATTCTTTATTTGAATTCTGTTCGGTTGATGCAATTCTAATAGTGTCCTCAACTTCACTACCTTCAGTTTCTTCTGTTCCAGTTTCTGTCATATTTCTTGTCTTCATCTTTGGAGTTTTCGGTTTCTTATTTCGTTATTCCTTAAGCAGAATACTCTTTAATCCCACTTCTGAAGTTTTATATGTGTATACTTTGTACTTCAATAATTAGCTTCAATACTTTTTAATACGTTCTTTTTATTACAGAATACATACATTCCATGACATTTCTTTCCAGGCTACTACTACTTAATATCTCACAACCAAAATACATAACAACGATTACAAATATGTAACTATAACAACTTAAATTTATAACACTTGTTTACTTAACTAGAAGTTAAAATTTCAACCAGAGATTGAAAAACCGGCCCTTAATCAACATGGGTCCGATCTTTAATAGTTTCCGAGATACATTTTTTTTTTATTTTTTTGTTATTTTTTGTCCTAATCCATAGCAAACTTAATTACTAAAACCAAGTATATAATTTTTAAATTTACATATCTCGCTTATACAAAGAGCTAATTTAATCATACTTGATGTTTTCGACGCGGATTTCAATTCTATAAAACTTTTATTTAAAGCATTTATTTCTAAAATCAAAATGATACCATTTTTTACTTCCTTGTACGAAGTAAAGGAAGTATTGTAATCGTGAAAAATTTCGAACGGAAATATCCATTTTGACCACTTGTATCCAGTTTGACATCTGTACGTACGTACGAATCTCGCATAACTGAAAAACGGGAAGCCCTAGAAAGTTAAAATTTTGTATTTAGGACTGTTATAACATATAGTTGTGCACCTCCCTTTTTGGTCATTACATAACTTTCGGAAGTGGTACTTTACTTGAAGCCTATATAATAGATTTTAATGAAAAACTATTAAAATATGATCCAAAAGTTTTCAAATTTGCTATATAATACTTTTATATCAATGGGAATAACATAATAGATTTTAGTTAAAATGGTCTACCCGGAAGTGGTACTTGAAGCCTATAATAGATTTTAATGAAAAACTATATTAAAATATAATCCAAAACTTTTCAAATATGGTATATAGTACTCTTATATCAATAAGAATAACATAATAGATTTTGGTTAAAATAGTCTAACCAGAAGTGATACTTTACTTGAAGCTGTTATCAGTTTTTCTTGAAAAAAATGGTGTTATTTTGATTTTAATAATAAATGCTTCAGAAAAGCTTTTTGTATAAGCGAGATATGTAAATTTAAAAATTATATACTTTTTGGTTTCTGTAATTAAGTTTGACATGATTAGGACAAAAATAACAAAAAAATAAAGAATATGTCAATGTCAAAATATGTCAAATGCGTGCAATTTTATAATTGGGTCTGTTATAATACATATTTTAATTATTAACAAAATATGTATAATGTAACAGGCGTACAAGGAAGTCATGTGGTGTCCACATCAGATATTTTTTCAAGAAAAACTGATAACAGCTTTCAGTAAAGTTTCACTTCCGGTTAGACTATTTTAACCAGAATCTGTTATGTTATTCCCATTGTTATAAAAGTATTACATACCAAATTTGAAAAGTTTTGGATTTTATTTTAATATAGTTTTTTTTATTAAAATCTATTATAGGCTTCAAGTAAAGTACCACTTCCGGGTAGACCATTTTAACTAAAATCTATTATGTTATTCCCATTGATATAAAAGTCTTATATAAAATTTGAAAAGTTATGGAAGTAAAGTACCACTTCCGAAAGTTATGTAATGATCAAAAAGGGAGGTGCACAACTAGATGTTATAACAGTCCTCAATACACAATTTTAACTTTCTACGGCTTCCCGTTTTTCAGTTATGCTAGATACGTACATATGTCACGACGAAATTAATCAAAATGGATTCAGGGATGGTCAAAATGGATATTTCTGTTGAAATCTGGAAATTGAAATTTTTCGCGATTACAATACTTCCTTTACTTCGTACAAGGAAGTAAAAACTAGTTGTTATATTAAAACAAACTATAATACAGCGTGTATTTAAAATAAATTATAAATTTTAATTATTATTAGTATAAGTATAATTCTAAATTTATATTATTAGTTACATCGAAATATAAAACTAACGGTGATGTTGTTAAATTAGAGTAAAGGAGACAACAATCAGCCTATACTTTTCCGAAAACGCGGGTCCTTTCTTCGTTATTACTCTTGATGGATATGCAAAATTAAAATTTGCATTAAGCGTTTCTGCGCCATAAGTTTTTGTTGCAGTTGCATAATGCATTATTCAATACGAATTTTTTAGTTTTCAACCGTAATAGCTATTTATGTAATAAGTTGCGAAATGATAGTGTTTTTTAGACACGCGACGTGAAATATGTACGCACGAGAGTAAGTGAGTGGTACAACACGTCAAGTGCCTAAAACACTCATTTTGCAATGTATTGCATACAAGATTTTTTATAATAGCGTTTTAAAACGGATCATTTATTCTCAAATATCAACATTTTAAATTTTTCAAAATTAAGAAGTAGGCAGACGTCAAGTTCATCTATTCGCTGCTAAATGAAATACTTAAAAGTAACATTTTATGCATTAAACTGGCATTTTTAAGCACTAGTAGTTAAAAACCAATTTTCGACTGTGTATATAACTTCAACTGTATAAACATGAATAAAATGAAATTGTTTTCAAACAAATTCTATAACTACCACGCTACTGAGATTTTTAAATTGTTCTTAAATAATTTAATTTATATTCGGTTTTTCTAATTTTTGCTCTTTAAAATCTGCTATAGAAAAAAAATAGAATTTTACGCACGACGATAAAATTAAATTATCGACTCGTGAAAAATAATACACTCGCGAAATCGCTCGTGAATTAAACTTTCCGCTCGTCGATAAAATACAATTTTATCGTCTTATATAAAAAATAACTATTTTTTTTTTTCATTTCATGAATGATTTTATATTTTTAGGTAAAACAAAAGAAACCAACAAATATGCAACCAGAAAAAATAAAAACAATAAAATACAATTTTATTGTAATTGACAAAGAACTGCAAATTTCTGTGGTAATATTTCATAAAAATTATAGGTACTATTACGAGTATAATAAATAAAAATTATTTTGCAGAGTCGTATACTCACAATAAAGGAAAAAACTAATTGTATTCGCAAAAAGTTAAATATAATTAGTAATGCGAAACATATATTACAAAATATTTATGAAAATAGTGCATTTACAAATATACCACCTAAAAAGGCAAACTTTGAAGAAAGTAAACTTGGTTCAGCCCGCATAATACAAATGGAAGAACAAAATCGGCATATTCAGGTTCAGGTATGTTGGAAGTTATATTTTTTATTTAGGGCAAAACGCATATAAATTACATTCTGTAAACAACAAACAATATAAAACTTGAGTGACTGTTCGTACGTGCGTGTATCAGTTTGTCTGAAGACTGTTCTCTTATTAATGTTGTACCTAATTAATAAGCTATTTTGTCAGTTAAACAAAAAAAATATATCGAAAAAAAATTGTGTGGTAAAAATTGTCAAACTCTTCCAAATGCCTTACCACGAGTAGTACATTATTGTTCATTAATGTCACACATGGTCCTTTATGAAGTGTATAGTACATACGGGCATTATGACTTGTTGCTATGGTAATGTCAAGAAATTGATATTCACAAAGCATTCCTTATTTATCTACTTTGTAAATTTTATTAAAACTTTCTGATCCGTAATCTGTGTAGAATATTAAAAATTTGTAGTGACATAAAATATTGTATGCACCACGGATATTATTTGATGTTTATAGCAGTCAAGCAATTTATAAACTCCCGGGCCAGAGGCCTTCGGCCTATTAAACTACCACCCACGGCGGGAATAAACATCTTCGTAATGCCCTTGGTACATAGAATACTATTTTGTAACTACAACAATCTGCATATTTACATGCGAGTGTCATTTGAAAAATATTGCGACTTAACAATGGAAACATACAGCTTTTGGGTCTTTTTTGGGTTGAGCTCACTTTTATTTTTCAATACGATCTGTCTCCGTGAACTTCATTCCACGTGTTCCACCGATGTTCCAGTGCTTTTATGCAGGGATGTGCATTTACGCGTAAAATATTATTTTTTACGTTTACGTGTAAAAAATGCTTAAAAAATGTTAAATAAGTAAAAAACATAATGTATTATTTTAGTTCTTCATAACGACACTTGATGACTTGTTTACAATGTCACATTACACTAACTTTCCTTAATTCTATCATAAATATGTTCTAAAACGAAAAATTATGATAAGTTGAAACCACGTTGAAACTATTGTTATTAATAATTAAAAAATAGAAATGAAATTTTACATTTGCAATTTTTTTTATTCGCCGAATATTTTTAAATGTCTTCAAATTTTATTTTTTTACAAAACTGCCTAAAATTTACATAAAACATATAAAACATTTTAAAAATATAATATGCTTCAAATTTACGTATTTAGACTAATTTTGACGTAAAATGTGTTTAAAGTTTGACCACAAGTTTGACGTTTGAGGTTGTCTCAGGAATATATTTCCCTACTAATCTGATTGTTGATAGTTTGAAGCAGGGTTGAAAAAAATCATGATTTATTTAAAAAAATCAAAAATCATTGATTTTTAAAAAAAAATCAAATCATGATTTTTTGATTTTTTTTATTTTTAAAGATCTGGTGGTGTTGTACTTTTTTAATTGTTTTAAAAGCAATATAAATATTTTATATCTTAAACGAAAACGAAATCTGTAATAAACCTTAAAAGATGCATTTGAATTTTTGCATAAATTTAGTATACAGAGTGTAAATTTTAAAACGGGTCATAGGGCTATAACATAGAAAATCAGTTTTTTGGACGCCAAAAGTTTCTATATTAATTTATTGAAAAAATAATTAGTGTATATTATAAAGAAAAAAATTACGAATTTTTTGATACCAAACATATTACATTTCTGTTTCATATAAAGCCAGAAAATAAATTAAAAAAATTGCACAATTAAGAAAAAATATCAATAGCCGTGAAACTGACAGAAACAAAACAAAACAATTGTTGACTTTAAACGCACATTAATAAACGTTTCTTACACTTTATTTGTTAAATTATTATTATTATTTTCGTTTTATTAAGTAGATATCATGAACAATTTGACTCATGAAGAAAAATTACAAATTATTAATGCTGCGCCTGCGCCACTCGCGCACTTATGACAAATTTTCGAACCTAACCTATGAAAATGTACGACGATGACAACAAAGTTCCTGCAGAAAAGAGCGACGAAATACTAATTGGACTTATTCAACAAATTGTTTACCTTTATTTTTTTATCTTATATAAATATAATGTATTGCAATTGCACCTATAAAAGTTAGGTTATACGAAATGTCAAACATAAAATTCTGAATTTTAATTTACTGCATAAACGACGTTATTTTAGTTTAATTTCTTAATTTAGTAGCTTAATTTAATTTCATAATTTATATTCTGCATAAACCCAGCATAAATGGTTTTAATTTATTCCCTTGTAGTTTGCAGTTTTTCTCGTTTCTTATAACTTATTTCTTATTACATGTAGATCATCTTTAGTTTGTAATTGTTTCTGATATCTTTTATACTAACCAGCTAGGACCCCCAAAATTAATCACGACAATCGGGCAATTTTTGAACACCTCTACAGACTATACGCTTTGAAAATTTTTAATAAAAACTACTTTAAATTGTAGAAAATAGACGTATTTAATTACCTGAAAATAACATAAATTTCACTACAGGCCTTAGTTTTTCTGTAAAAAAATTTTTAATGTTCAAAATTCTTTGAGGAAAACAAAAACATGGATTGCTTTCTATTCTATTCAAGTCTACAAAATCAGACAATTTTGGGTCAAAATTGACATTGAGTAGGCCGGATTTTTTTAAAGAAGAAAATCTATATTTGACATATGTCATATTTGAAGTCATGTCTAATGGATAAATATACTTGTATTTAATTAATATAAATAAAAATTACTTATTTACATATTTTGTTACATATTATTAATAAATCATACGATTTTTGTATGTTTTTTATTACTATTTCAATAAAAAAAAATTAGGTGTACCTATATTTTGAAACAGATATCGGTAATTTCATTATAATGTTATAATATTTGTACCGTGCGGGCGCTTATCAGGCGTCACCTCACGGGCACTTATTGCTGGTGTAGAGAGTGCACCAGAGGAGGGATCACTTTTATGCCATTTAAAATTCAAAATATTTGACGTCGGTCAGAAGATACTCAGGCATAAGAAAGTAAAATCCATTGTTATTATCAATGTTTTCATTATTTTAATCAAATATTGTTACACATTATTAGTATTTCATACGTTTTTATATGTGTTTTATTGTTATTATTTTAATAAAAAAAGTACCTACACCTGTCTTCATTAATTTCATATAAACTACGTTTTTTATAACAAAATTATCAAAATTTTCTTCATAAAATCATTTTCTAATTATTTTTTAACAAACTCCATCATATTACATCGTTTTAAACAACATTACACATTTTTCTAAGAATAAAATGTAAACCGTTATATACATATTCGTAAATATAATTTATATTAAGTTTTATACATCAATCCGGGCTATTTTTTACTCATCTATGACATAAAACCATTCTAATAATTTATAAATCAAGCATTTACGAGTTAAAAAACGCCTAACATCTTTTATACTAACCAGCTAGGACCCCCAAAATTAATCACGACAATCGGGCAATTTTTGAACACCTCTACAGACTATACGCTTTGAAAATTTTTAATAAAAACTACTTTAAATTGTAGAAAATAGACGTATTTAATTACCTGAAAATAACATAAATTTCACTACAGGCCTTAGTTTTTCTGTAAAAAAATTTTTAATGTTCAAAATTCTTTGAGGAAAACAAAAACATGGATTGCTTTCTATTCTATTCAAGTCTACAAAATCAGACAATTTTGGGTCAAATTAAAAAAAAAAAAAAAAAAAAAAAAAGAGTCCAAAAGAAATAACTGCAACTCACGTCACTTCCAACTGCACTTCGGAAATGTAAACTAAATTTTCCAATCAGCGCTAGAAAACTCTTAATACACTTCAAACTATTCATAATGTTATAAGCAATCCATAAAAGCTGCAAAACATACGTAATATCATCTCTGACATAGGTAATTCAATAGAACAAAGTGTCACACTAACTATGCTCATTTCATGAAATCCAACTTTCAAACTTTCTTAAAACAAAGTAATAAATTATGATTTATACATACATAATGTACAAATTTGTATTATAACTTTACATATACAAATTTCCTCTTAAAACGCCTTCCGTCAAAAAATAACAAATTCCGGAAATGTCACCAGATCTTAAAAATATTAATTTAAAATTCTATTTGTATTTCACTAATTAAAATACATAACAATAGAACTAAAATAAGTGTTTTTGCAATTTATTTCAATTTATTTAAATTTCACTATAACGTATAAACCCCAAATATTACTGGTCAAGAACACGTTTAACTAGAATGTACAGTTCGTGTAGCAAGATTGATATGATCATCTTGGCGCCACCTTTGTTTGTTCTCGGAACTATTTAACGTCCCAAATTTCAGAAATAAACGGATAATCTGATACAATACAAGATTCGTAAATATAATATGCTAAGAATATGATTATTTAGTGTTTCTCTAATGTGTAATAGTTATTAATTTCTCCATATATTTTAAACTATTCTCAGATAGCGTTGTCGTCTGTCAGCAGTGATATAAATGTTCACAAATATTCTTTCGTTTATTAACTGAACTACCTCTGAGTCTATTATGTTATATGATAATAATAATAATAATAATAATAAAATAACTGTTTAACAATTTGTGTCTAGCACGATACATCTCGCCATTTTCTTTTCATGTTTTGAAATTGAATGACCACCAAGGCATTAGATAACTCAGACATTTCCTAGGGGCGGCAAATCAAGAAGGGCATAAAAATCGCGAACGTAAATATATTTTTATCTATGTTATTAGTCATTTTGATTATTGTAATCAAATTTTCTTTATTGTAATCAAGTTTTAGCTACCGTCATCTTTAGGTAAGGAAGATATTGTCTGGTTAAAAAATTCGGTGATCAGTTCTTAATGAATAAGCACGTTTTAGGGTCTCTACTATACGAATTTACTATTTTTAAGTTGATGTCTGTATGCATCTGTGTGTGTGTTCGTGTGTGTGTGTGTGTGTGTGTGTGTGTGTGCGTGTGTGTCTGTGTGTGACAAATTTTTCTCCGACAATAACTCCAATACCTAAAATTCTAAAATTTATAATTCTTTTGTATTCCTCTTCTTTACATCCATATGAAGAGCTGATTAGATTTTGGTTATAATTGATTCACCAGAAGTACCCTTAATTGAAGTTTTCAACAGTTTTTCTTAAAAACACACTGTTAGATAATATTATTTTTTGATATTTTATGTTATTATAAATATTAAAGAAAATGTTCTTCTCTATACAGTTTGAATATACATCTGCCTTCATATTTAACAAATATAGGATTTAAGATTTATAAAGAGACTATTTATCAAAAATCAGTCAGCTTTGCTATATATTTAAAAAATTCTAATTGACAGATGTCAGTGTCAAGTGCAAAACCAAAGATGGAAAGTATACGGTCAGACAGCAGTATAGGTCATAGTGTTCCTCGCAAGTCATATGCAGAGGAATGCCAAAGAGAAAATGGAAGGACTGTATTGCAGAAGACTTGATAGAGAAAGAACTGTGTAAAGAAAATGCGTTCGACAGAAATAAGTGGAAGAGAAGAGTAAGAAACAGCGACCCTTAATAAAATAAGGAAAAAATAAAGAAGAAAGAAGTGTCATGTGCTATTTACATGTTAAAATTTTATTGAATTTATAGAATCTTTTCCAGAAACTTTTGGTATGAAATTTGTAAAAAATAGTATCTGTTCGTGTTATAATTTTATTGGATATATAGAATCTTTTCCAAAAACCTTTTGGTATGGGATATGTACAAAATACATCGAATTGACGAAAGGTTTTGTGTTAGACACAGCAGATTTTCTTAATTCATTTCGGTCAGTACTATCTTTAAAAAATAGCAGAGTAAATACTATTGAAACATATAGCGTTAGCACCTTGTGTTTCAAGTGTGCCTAGACGGATTGGACAAACGTATAGATTTTCATAAGACACTATCCCCCTAGGGGGAGCTCGGCGAAGCCGAGATTTCGCTAGTCTTTTATACTAAATAATTTAATTCACTATCTATATATATTTCTATATTGAATTCATCACGACAATCGGGGAAATTTTATTCGTCTCTACAGCTTAAACGGTGCGAGTGATTTTAATGAAAATTTTTCTGGGATGTAGAGAATAACTCAACTTGATTTCCTGGTAATAGGTCATTTTTATGTACGGTGCATAGTTTTTGTGTTAAAAATTTTTAAAGGTCGTATTTTGGCTTTTTGAAACAATTTGAAATTAAAAATTTAGTCTTCTTTGAAAAATTTAAGACGAAAAACGTTTCTTTGACATGTCAATCAGAACATTTAAATGGAATTATTTATAAAATAAGGACATTTTGAAAAAAGTTAAATTCATAAACATACATTATGGTAATGGACGGTTATTCCATTGTAGTTTAAAAGACCTAAAACATTATATTTAAAAATTAAATTTTTTGAAGGTTCATGTCCGTGATTCATGTACATTTCCAAAGTGTTGCCAATAAATAACTAAGTAAAAAACAAATATTCCAATGTCAGGAATTTCAAAGCCCCATCGTCTTTTGTTTTTTGTTTAAAGTTGTCAGAACCATGTCGTGTTTGGTATCAAATGATAGGTAACGTCAAGGGCTGCCATGCAGTTATGTTAAAAATTTGACAGCTCGCTCGGCTTTTGTTTTTTGCTTTAAAGTTGTTAGAATCATGTCGACTTTGGTATCAAATGAAAGGTAACGTCAAGGGCTGTCATGCAGAAATGTCAAAAATTTGACAGCTCGAACGGCTTTTGTTTTTTGCTTAAAGTTGTCAGAACCATGTCGTGTTTAGTATCAAATGAGAAGGTTCGTCAAGGACTGTCATGCAGAAATGTCAAAAAATTGACAGCTCGATCGGCTTTTGTTTTTTGCTTAAAGTTGTCAGAACCTTGTCGTGTTTGGTATCAAATGAAAGGTAACGTCAAGGGCTGTCATGCAGAAATGTCAAAAATTTGACAGCTCGATCGGCTTTTGATTTTTGCTTAAAGTTGTCAGAACCATGTCGTGTTTGGTATCAAATGAGAAGGTTCGTCAAGGGCTGCTATGCAGAAATGTCAAAAATTTGACAACTCGATCGGCTTTTGTTTTTTGCTTAAAGTTGTCAAAACCATGTCTTGTTTGGTATCAAATGAAAGGTAACGTCAAGGACTGTCATGCAGAAATGTCAAAAATTTGACAGCTCGATCGGCTTTTGATTTTTGCTTAAAGTTGTCAGAACCACGTCGTGTTTGGTATCAAATGAAAGGTAACGTCAAGGGCTGTCATGCAGAAATGTCAAAAATTTGACAGCTCGAACAGCTTTTGTTTTTTGCTTAAAGTTGTCAGAACCATGTCGTGTTTGGTATCAAATGAGAAGGTTCGTCAAGGGCTGTCATGCAGAAATGTTAAAAATTTGACAGCTCGATCGGCTCTTGTTTTTGGCATAAAGTTGTCAGAAACATGTCGTGTTTGGTATCAAATGAGAGGTATTGTCAAGGGCTGCCATGCAGAAATATTAAAAATTTGACAGCTCGGTCGGCTTTTGTTTTTTTGCTTAAAGTTGTCAGAACCATGTCGTGTTTGGTATCAAATGAAAGGTAACGTCAAGGGCTGTCATGCAGAAATGTCAAAAAATTGACAGCTCGAACAGCTTTTGTTTTTTGCTTAAAGTTGTCAGAACCATGTCGTGTTTGGTATCAAATGAGAAGGTTCGTCAAGGGCTGTCATGCAGAAATGTTAAAAATTTGACAGCTCGATCGGCTCTTGTTTTTGGCATAAAGTTGTCAGAAACATGTCGTGTTTGGTAACAAATGAGAGGTATTGTCAAGGGCTGCCATGCAGAAATATTAAAAATTTGACAGCTCGGTCAGCTTTTGTTTTTTTGCTTAAAGTTGTCAGAACCATGTCGTGTTTGGTATCAAATGAAAGGTAACGTCAAGGGCTGTCATGCAGAAATGTCAAAAAATTGACAGCTCGATCGGCTTTTGTTTTTTGCTTAAAGTTGTCAGAACCTTGTCGTGTTTGGTATTCAATGAAAGGTAACGTCAAGGGCTGTCATGCAGAAATGTCAAAAATTTGACAGCTCGATCGGCTTTTGTTTTTAGCTTAAAGTTGTCAGAAACATGTCGTGTTTGGTATCAAATGAGAGGTATCGTCAAGGGCTGTCATGCAAAAATGTCGGTTGCATGGGCATTTTGGATGGGCAGGTTGCGTGAGCAGTTTGGGTGGGCAGGTTGCGTGAGCAGTTTGGGTGGGCAGGTTGCGTGAGCAGTTTGGGTGGGCAGGTTGCGTGGGTTGTTTCGATGGGCGGGAAAAAAATATTTTGAAAGACCCTTAGCGTTAGCACTTTCCGTTTAAATTGTTCCTAGACGGATTGGACGTACGTAAAACTATTAAAAAACACTATCGGCGGAGCCCTAGGGAATACTCGGCGTAGCCGAGTTTTCGCTAGTAAATATCCTATTTTTTACTTTATTTTGTGTTATTTTGTATTGGTTCATAAGTTAATAACTTTAATCTTTAATTGTTCCCTATCATGACAATGTTTTGTTGCTGTCACTTTCATGGCTAATGATATTTTTTCTTAAATGTAAAAATTTTTAAATTTAATATCTGGTTTTATATGAAATAGAAATGTAAGGTGTTTGGTATCAAAAAATTCGTAATTTTTTTCTTTATAATAGGCACCAATTATATTTTCAATAAATTAATATGGAAACTTTTGGCGTCTAAAAAACTGTTTTTCTATGTTATAGCCCTATGACCCGTTTTAAAATTTACATCCTGTATAACGTACCCATACGCGCGCGCGTCTTTTTAAACAATACGTACCTAAATAAAATAGGTCAAAACATGTATTCAGTAATCTGTTAGAATTCGAATACAGTCCATATTTTTGTTGTTATTTATACTTTTGTAGTAAATATATTCATTTTTATTACAATTTGAATTTTTTTTTCATCTGTTATAAAAATCAGTGATTTTTTTTTAAAAAATCAGTTGATTTAAATCATGATTTAAATCAAATGATTTAAATCAGGCCAACCCTGGTTTAAAGGTTTGTCTGAATCAAAGAAACATGTTGATGTCATGTGGACTGCTTGTTCTGGTATATTCATTACATGGTAATAATATTTTACATTATCTACGTAAAATATTCTCAAATATTGTCAATGTGAAAAATATTTTTTTCTACTCCCGTGCGTGAAGTGAGTACTTCACGTATGAATTTTTATATGTGAAGTTTGATTTTTTGCACACAGTGCGTGAAGTAACATTTCACGCACCGTATTGTATTTTAATAAAACAAAGCTGTTAAACACCCGTAACGTTGGTAACCATGGTTACACAAGTCGATAATACAGAGGCTTTACGTCAAAAGAATGACAATGTGAAGAAAAAATATGTTTTATTGCAAGGTCGTAGAAAAAGTATAGTATGTAACACGTGCGTGAAGCCTATTTTACATTCGGGTGGTTTGCAACACTCGCCTTCGGCTCGTGTCACAAACTCCACCCTCATGTAAAAATTTCAGCTTCACACACTTGCCACATAATATACTATTTTACTCGTAAAAAATAAAGTATAAAACGTGATGTATTTTACGTGCCCATCCCTGCTTTTATGTCTTCCAGGGAATACGTACTCTGAAACTCATCAAAATCCCTGTTGCTTTTTGTAAGCTTTCAATTTATCTGAAAAATATAGCCGACCACTAATATTTTTTTAGAAGAATGGAGATTATAAATACGATAGAATCAGATCATGTTTACACTTAAAAGAGCAAACAAATGAAACAACAAATAAAGAAAAGATAAAAATAAAAAAGGCACTATGGGGTAAAAAGGAGATAGAAATTTATAGAAATAATATTAAGGATTTAACCTTTTTCAACATAGAACGTAATGCAGACATGGACGATTTTATAGAAAAAATAAATAATGCAATGCAGAAAAAAGAAATTATAATAAGTTTGGACTATATTTTTAAAAACGACTGGTGGGGTAAACAGAAGAAGACAACCGCAAGAAATAAACGAAAGCTATGGAGCTGCAATAAAATAACGAAAGAAGAATAAAGAAAGAAATAAAAGAATAGAAAGAATTATGTACCCAGTAAACGGAAACAAGAAAAGAAGAGAGAAACAGAAGAGTTACTAAAAAAAAAACCGGAAAATGAGGCTTGGAAATTGATTAGCAAATAGACACAACGAAAAGAGTATGTGTAAAACAAGTTTATTATTAACGAGTGGAAAGAATATTTTCGCACATTATTGATGAAAAAGATAGGAAAATAAATGAACAAAAGAAACCCCAACCAGAGATATTTGACAATAAAATAACAATTGAACAAGTGAAAGCTCAAATTAATAAATTAAAAATCTGTTGTGGCCAGCACAAGACCTCTCGCCATTTTCATATTAGGCTATATAAGTATTGTACATATTTAACATTTCTAGTATACACAAAAACACAGATCTTCTTTATATATTTTTTAATTCATTCTATGAACTAGTTTCCTCTTATTCTTCTAATGTTCGAGATTCTTCCAATTCATTGATGATATTGACAGTGTTTCTCAAGGGTGTATGTGTAGCAGTCTCGCCTATAATCTAGACTACTGCTACATGGCCTCCCGATCAGGAGAGTTAATGAAGTTACGATAGTGATATTTTTTAGAGTTCAGTTGTTATATTTCTAAAAAAATAAATTTGACGTTTAAATATTTTGTGCTTTTTATACAGCGTGTTATGTAAGTGATCAACGCTTAACCCATAGTAGAACTGACCCCAAAGATAGTAAATCTGGTAATAATTTTTGTTTAACATACTTTCTACAAGAACTAGAGGCCTTTAAAACTGACCAATCACGTCATAGTTCAAAACTTTATAGAAAAGTAAAAATCAATGTGTTCTCTGGAAAAAATATTGATTGTCAATCTGACGTTAAATGTTTTTTTTTTGCATAGACGTACAATTTATATTCTGTTTTTCTGATATTCTCAAAATGCCATTTACATTCACCAACCAAGAGTATGCAGAGATGCATATGGTTTATGTCGAGACATTACAAAATAGTCGTGCTGCTGTAAGACGGTACAGAGAGTTATTTCCAAATAGACGTATACCGCATTGCTGTGTTTTTATCCGAAATAGAATATAAATTGTACGTCTATGCAAAAAAACATTTAACGTCAGATTGACAATCAATATTTTTTCCAGAGAACACATTGATTTTTACTTTTTTATAAAGTTTTGAACTATGACGTGATTGGTCAGTTTTAAAGGCCTCTAGTTCTTGTAGAAAGTATGTTAAACAAAAATTATTGCCAGATTTACTATATTTGAGGTCAGTTCTACCATTGGTTAAGCCTTGATAACTTACTTACATAACACCCTGTATAAAAAGCACAAAATATTTAAACGTGGTGACCCCGAGTTTGGACAAATGGCATCGAGCAAAACCGACGAGGTACCAGGATTGGAGGTTGAAAACTCATCTAATAGCTGTTTCACATAATTTCAAACTCCCTGAATTCTGGCCAGATGATCCAGAATTATGGTTCGGGCAAGTGGAGGTCGAGTAGGCTATTCCACAGTAATCAAAAATAGTAAAAGTTTATAGAAAATAAGAATGATAATAGTTAAAGGATAAGGAAAACCAAATTTCTTTTATTATAAATTATTTCTTCTAGAAGACACGGGGAGTTTTGCTTTTGATGATGCAGGACATGTGTACGAGTGTTTGAACAAATAGGATCCAAGTATGACCTCCGGTTTTGAGAAGCCCCGCCCTAACTAAGAATATACTTCTTCGGGTGTGTCGGATCTGTTCGGTTGCTGTCCGGTGGCGTTCTAATTTCTTTGTTTTTATAAAATGAGAAAAAAAGGTGAAATAAATTAATTATAATAATTTATTTTATTTCTCTAATAATGAATTATAATATTACAATTTAAATATACATTATTTTGTAGTTTGTTTAACATTTTTTCGTGGCTTGTGAACCACTGTTTGTTTACTTCTGGTATATCCACATTACCTACGTCACAAAGGTAATTTAAAATTCGGACCTTAATATCTCGCTTATTTGGAGGAATTTTTAACTCGGACTTTCACATGTGGTCTTATATTTTGATGTACTTCAAGAAAAAAAATATAAAAAAATATCGTGGAGTAGCCTATTTATGAATCAACGAATTTCTTAGCTCTCTTAAGGTGGCATAGCCATCACAGCTCAACAAGAAACGACATACATAATAATTTAGAGCTAATTAATTGTGCTAATTAAAAATTTATTGCTTTATTAAAAAAAAAAACTAACTGAGCTGGCAAAAATCATATGCTGGCTCAGCCAAAAAAAAAAAAAAAAAACTGGCACATACGACATTTAAAAACATAGCCACATTAATTGCTATTTATTTGCTCATTGTAAAACATGTTTTTATTACAAAAATTTTAACATTTCCCTGAAAATAATATCTAATTTAAACTTGATATACAAATATGCATGTGCGAAATAGCTCAACATTAATTGCTTAACATTTGAACCCAGAAATATGTATTGAGAGTTCATATCTACTATAATAAACCTTTACCCTTATGAATGCAAGGAATTTTTAATTAATTGCTGCAAATTAACTGAACTAAAAGCATTAATATCACTATTAGACAAGAGCAGAGTGCGCGTAGAATAAAAATGGGGTATTAGAATGAATTGCTCCAGCTCAACTTACTGAAAAGGGTTTCTCTACTTGGTATAAACCTTTACCCTTATGAATGCAAGGAATTTTTAATTAATTGCAGCAAATTAACTGAACTAAAGGCATTAATATCACTATTAGACAACAGCAGAGTGCGGGTAGAATAAAAATGGGGTGTTAGAATTAATTGCTCTAGCTCAACCGAAAGAAAAGGGTGTCTGTATTTGGTATAAATTTTTACCCTTATAAATTCAAGGAATTTTTAATTAATTGCTGCAAATTAACTGAACTACATGCATTAATATCTCGTCTAGTAGTCTAGTAGTAGTCTATGTATATAGATATGTTATCTCTGTACCAAACCAACGACATAATGTATTGTGTCATTTTATGTTCGTAGAATATCTATATAGTATATAAAGAGTATTAATTAATTATTGTGTAATAATATTAGTGTTTATTTCAGCAAAATTCCCGTTCTAACAATGATGACAAACCAAACATGATTAAAACCAATTATTCTCTGAGCAATGTCGAATTATATGCTGTAATGGTAAGAATAGGACAATAAATAAATAAATATATATCGAGATATATATATTTATTTATATATATTTATATATTTTAAATCCATATATAAAGTATAGGCAGTGCCTTGGTATTCGCCACTGGTTCCAATATCTGGAGCCCGTGCCAGGTAAACAAAGTTGTCTCCTTCATGAAAAATTTATTTTTAAAATAATAAAACCAGTAATAAAGCCATTTATATTAGAATTAGAATTATTTTTATTTTGCGCTTTTATCTCGTATCCCAGATTATGAATTCCGCCTGTTTATAACTGTCTAGTTCTAAACGAATATTTGGACATTTTTGCTTGCAATTTTTTCTAAACATACCTTAATGCGTAATATAAATTAACATATACTTCGTTTTCCGTAAAAGAAAATGATAACACTTGAGAGCAGACAGTTTTTACATGCATTAAATTAAATAATTTACTTAATCAAACCACTTCACTTTGTTAGTAGAAAATATTTTCATCTGTAAAAATGTATCATACTTCAATAGGGTGTTAATACTAAGTCGTTGCACTCGAACATGGTAGTTAGAACTCACTAAAACAAACAACTTTTCTTAGTTCCAATTTTTGATTTGGTGCCCCTGTTCGTAGTTATTGGAGTTCTTTTGTTTTTCGAAAAACGTCATAACTCCCTTATTTAAATGACAAAATGGCGTTCGATCAAAAATTTCAAAACAAGATTTTTTGATAACCAGTAAATGAATAAAGACTTTTTTTTGATAGATAAAAAAAAATGTTAAGGACAAATATTGTAGTAGATAGTTTAAGGATTTTATAAATGTTTTACTTTCGAAAATTGATGGAGTGGTTATCAAAAAATCATGTTTTGAAATTTTTGACCGATCGCCATTTTGTCATTTGAAAAAATAAAAAATAATTATAAATGCCAAATGTTTTAGAGAGCCGACAGGTAATTTTGAAATAAAAAGAAATTTTCAATAGTCCTTAAAATAAGGGAGTTATGATGATTTTTCGAAAAACAAAAGAACTCCGATAACTACGAACAGGGACACCAAATCGAAAATTGGAACTAAGAAAAGTTGTTTGTTTTAATGAGATCTAACTTCTAACTACCATTTTCGGGTGTAACGACTTAGTAGTAACACCCTATACAGGGTGTCTCAGGACGAGCTTACGCTATCTATATTTTAAATACTGTTTAATATAATTTAACGAAATTTGGTATCTAGGGGTTATCCAACATGCCTGTTTTAACTAAAATATTTTCAAGGCTGTAGCACTTCCGGTTTGACCGGAAATTGACCTCAACTTTCTTATTTTAAATGGAATACGCTATATTTTATTTTACCATTGAATGCAGCGGAAAATTTTACGTATGAAGCAATAAAAACATTTTACTCATGATCAACTACTTCCGGCGTTATTCATCTTTTTTTGATTTTTTGTCTGAAATCCGGCACATTTTCAAAACTCTGTATCTCGGGAACGGGATCGAATTTTTATAATCTGAAAAAAGCCTTTTATAAAGGAGATTTTAAGCTACATTATCCATAGAAGAATCTTTGATTATTTATAAAAATGTGACGGGTACGTTACACCAAAATTACAGTTGACAAACTTCGAGAAAGACAATTTTTTTAAATGGAACCCCCCCTTTTTTATTACATAAATGTGTTCTACGGCAAAAAATAAGGGTACTTTATGTAACATGTCCTTTGTTGAAAGTTGATAGAATTTCAGTAAATTAGAAAAACATGTAATCTGGGTATAATTATAAAAGTATTTATTCTATGGCTATTGTGGGGTGGAGCGCCATCATGCTGGTACCATATTAAATTCCTTTGATCCAACGGTAAATTATCTAAGAAATCAAGTAGATGAGTTTGTAAAAACATTGTTTTTCCATGGTTTACTTATCCGTATTAATAAAATAATTATACCCAGATTACATTTTTTCTAATTTACTGAAATTCTATCAACTTTCAACATAGGACATGTTACATAAAGTACCCTTATTTTTTGCCGTAGAACATATTTATGTAATAAAAAAGGGGGGTTCCATTTAAAAAAAATGTGTTTTTCGAAGTTTGTCAACTGTAATTTTAGTGTAACGTACCCGTCACATTTTTATAAATAATCGAGAATTCTTCTATGGATAATGTAGCTTAAAGTCTCCTTTATAAAAGTCTTTTTTCAGATTATAAAAATTCGATCTCGTTCCCGATATACAGAGTTTTGAAAATGTGCCGGATTTCAGACAAAAAATCAAAACAAGTTGAATAACGCCGGAAGTAGTTGATCATGAGTAAAATTTTTTTATTGCTTCATATGTAAAATTTTCCGCTGCATTCAATGGTAAAATAAAATATAGCGTATTCCATTTAAAATAAGAAAGTTGAGGTCAATTTCCGGTCAAACCGGAAGTGCTACTGCTTTGAAAATATTTTAGTTAAAACGGGTATGTTGGATAACCCCTAGATACCAAATTTCGTTAAATTATATTAAATAGTATTTAAAATATAGATAGCGTAAGCTCGTCCTGAGACACCCTGTATATACCGGGTAACACTGAAAAACGGGCCACTCGAAATAACTTTCTTATTTATAATTATTTTTTAATTTTTCTTGAATATTTGTATACTAGGCATAGAGGCTCACAAATCGTGGTATTTGGCATGATGGTAAAGCTTCCGGTTTAACCGGAAGTAACGTTAACTTTCATATTTCAAATGAGTTACCCTACATATTTTTACATATTTGGATTCTACATAAAATTACAAATTCAACGATATCCTTGAAGTGAATATTTACTGAAGAAATGAATTAGAAAAACGTAAGAGAAAATTATGCATGAACTAATTTCTCTTGTTTTACTTTCGTGTACATACTTGTTAAGTAATAAAAAACTGTTTAAATAGTAAGCTATTTTTGTTAGATTATTTATTTTGTTACAAAAAAAATTATCAATTTATTTACACCTACCTAAGAACATGGCTCACCAGGTTAATTGATCATAATTTTCACGTTTTTCTAATTAATTTCTTCAGTAAATATTTACTTCAAGGATATCGTTGAATTCGAAATTTTACGTAGATTCCAAATATGTAAAAATATGTAGGGTATCTTATTTGAAATATGAAATTTACTGTCACTTCCGGTTAAACCGGAATCTTTACCATCATGCCAAATACCACGATTTGTGAGCCCCTATGCCTAGTATACAAATATTCAAGAAAAATTAAAATATAATTATAAATAAGAAAGTTATTTCGAGGGGCCCGTTTTTCAGTGTCACACGGTATACAGGTGTTCACACTATTGGTATCTCGAGAACTATAAGAGCTACGAGGTCGGTTAAATTAGCAAACAATTTCTATTTTATAAGACTACTTTAATCAAGAATTTTTTTAGACCAGTGGTTCTACGGGGTGCAACTTTCTTATTTTAAATGGCAACCTATTTTTTTTATTCGCTTATTCGATTCAGTATTTTTTTCTGAATTCAACGATATATTAGTTTCATACCCTTGCATAACAAAAAAATAGAGAAAAATGCAAAATTAAATATGCGTAATTTTTATTTAAGTATGGCTATACTCGTACAAAGAGTGCTATGGAAGAAAACAAATAAATTAATAAAACAATTGTCAATATTATTAATCAAAGTTTTAAATGTACTACTGAATTATAACATCAAAATGAATTAAAAGATTAGAACTTTGTATTCATGTTAATGGTGACAATTTTGAACAATTTTTATAGATAATTTATTTGTGTCTTCATATGTTTATTGTTTATAAAATAATTATTCACAACTTAAATAAAAATAAAAGTTATTAAAGTTTTTGCAATTATTTCTACATCTGATTTATTTGTTTTATTTCATAGCACTCTTTGTATAGCCATACTTAAATATAAATTACGCATATTTAATTTTGCATTTTTCTCGATTTTTTTGTTATGCAAGGGTATGAAACTAATATATCGTTGAATTTAGAAAAAATACTGAATCGAATAAGCAAATAAAAAAATAGGTTGCCATTTAAAATAAGAAAGTTGCACCCTGTATTTTGAGAACCACTGGTCTAAAAAAATTCTTGTTTCGCTCATTAAAGTAGTCTTATAAAATAGAAATTGTTTGCTAATTTAACCGACCTCGTAGCTCTTATAGTTCTCGAGATAGCAATAGTGTACCAGTTAAAATGAACATTCTGTATATGGTTAAACATCACTTAATAATGTCGATTTTATTCGTTAACTGACAGCTGATATTTTTTCGCTTTTGTGAACTGAGTATGCATTCTGACCAAAACGAGGGCAGAATTTATTTCACTATCTAAACAAACGCTGTTTTCTTTTTTTTTATCGTGAAATGAACTATAACTCACAAAACCAAGGCACTACCTGATACTAGGCTGTAACAGAAATAAGTACATTAAATTTAACCAGTGATAGAACTCGGCAAGAGCGACAATATTTCTTAGTAACTTTTTTCGTACCAATTTTGGGACATATACTGGGTGAAACATAAAAAAGTAAATGACATTAACAGAACTCGTGTGTGAGAAAGACAAGTATAGAGGAAATATGACGTTTCACTGATTTCTCGAAAATAAAATACTGTTGAACTAGGAACAATTAAGATTTTTTAATACTATGAATTGCTTCAAAACGGAATGAAGTTTTATTTAAAATAATAAAAAAAATTGAGTGGAATACCCCATTTTTTTTAGTATTTTTAGGCAGGTAATGAATTTTTTTGAAAATTTTTAACACAGTTTACAGTTATCTAGAAGGTTTACAGAAAAGATACTAATAAATATTGTTGCTCTTGACGACTTCTATCACTGGTTAAATTTAATATACTTATTAATATATAACTATTATGTGTATATTTGTTTTATTAGGAAGAAATAATCAACAGGAAGAAATTAAATAAAGAAATACAGGAAGAAATTTTGGTGTATTTGAATATAATTGTAAATCAAATCACGGAAAGTCAAAAAAAATACAAATCTTTGATTATGCAGGTATGAATAAACATTAAACTGTAACAGAATTGTATATAAAATAGGCCATATTCATATACATAGAGGGCTGTATATATATTTTTCGGGTCCCAAGGCGTAAAATTCTGCGGGGCCCTTCTTTTCTTTATTTTATTATCCAATTACTGCCAATTTTAATTATTTACAAACAAATAATATTGTTGTATTATTTTACCTGTAAGATTATTTAATATTGACCCGGCTCGTAGCGATTAATATGTAATTACAAATACAGCTTTATTAAGATATTTATTTATTTAAATACTTATATTTTTTATAAATTAAGTGACATTTTCTACATATTATATCTTATTTTTTGATGTCTTGATTCCATTTTTTTTTCTATTTTTTTTTATTCATGTAACATTTTCCCCCTCAGTTTTGGTTTACTGTAGCCAAAACTCATTATAGTATTCCAATGTGACATATTCTAGTAACAGGTCTTTTGTATATGCCTGTCGTTCGTACTTCTACTACTCTTACTCGATTATCTTTTCCGGCATAAATCTTTGTAACTATTCCTTTCCTCCATTCGTTTCTTATAACATTTTCATCCAAGATTAACACCAAATCATTTACACTAATATTTTTATAATCCTTGTGCCATTTAGTGCGTTGCGATAATGTTGGTAAATATTCGCGGGTCCATCTCTTCCAGAACTCATCAGCTAAACGTTGCGCTGTTGTCCAGGTACTTATAAATTCATCTTGTTTTAAAAATATTCGTGGTGCAGTTTCTGGAGCTGTACCCTTTAAAAGTTGATTCGGAGTTAATGCTGTTAAATCATCGACATCTTCTGATATACGTGTTATTGGGCGAGAATTTATCATATCTTCTACCTCACATAACAAGGTGTGTAGAACATCTTGTTTCGGAGCTTTGCATTTAAGAATTACCATCAGAGCTCTTTTTACACTTCTAATTAATCTCTCCCAGCTAACCCCCCCAATATGGGGACCATATTTTATGCCGCGTATGGTCATTTGATCTATCAGTTGGTTTTGGTTTAATTTATTTAATGACTGACGTAATTCTTCACGGGCCCCGCGCAGATTTGTACCATTATCACTAAAAAATTCTTTAGGTGTACCTCTTCTGGAAATGAAACGACGAATTACATTTATAGTTGAATTTGTAGTTGTCTTCAGCTATTTCAAGATGAATTGCTTTTATACTCATGTATGTAAATAAAACTCCGTATCTTTAAAGCTTCTTTCTTCCAAATGTTATTTCCAGCGGGCCAAAATAGTAATAGTAAATGGCCTTACTCTGCTTAGCACTCTACATTCTGGTAAATCTTCCATTAGCGGTACTTCTGGTCTAGCATTTCTTATTTTACAGTAATTACAATTAATTTTTATTTTCTTTATTAAGCGTTTTGCTCTTAATATCCAATTTTTTTTGCGTAATTCATTTAGTATCATTTCTTGTACCATGTGTGCAGCTTTTCTGTGGTAGAATTCTACTAAAAGGTATCAAACACGCAGGGCCGCATTTTGTATATTTAACAACACAAAAATCATTTATGTGAAATAAGAATATACAGTTGAGTGCAAAAGTTTTGAGTGATCAAGAAATGAAACAGTTATATTAATAAACATATGTATTTGGGCATAAAATATTTTCAAATTATAAACCAAATTCTACATAAATAAACTTATGTGATAACAAAATATTTTATGATATTGTTCAAAAGCATTGCGCCAGAAATATACATACTTTAAAAGTACTAGAAAATTGGTACAATCTTTTTGGACTTGCAATTTTGTATTCACTTAGTCGACATTTCTCTGAAGCAATCACTACAGCACACCGTCGAGGAAATGATTTGAATAAATTTGTAATAGAGTCTGGCTATTCATTTTTCAAATGGTTCCACAATTCACCCTTGTTGGAGTGTTTTTATGTACTCACTCGTATTTTTAACTCTTGCCATAAATTCTCATTTGAATTTTAATCCGGAGATTGGCATGGCGTCAAGAATTCTGATTTTTTTAACACCTTTACTAATTTTGAAGTATGTTTAAGATCGATGTCCTACTGAAAAACACATCCCGTGGCATATTTTTTCTTGCATAAGGTAGCATATCGTCAGCTGACTATTGGAATGTACCAAGTCCACTGTTTGAAAAAAAATTAGATATAGTTAAATTCGGTTTCTCAGTATTATTTTGTACTAGGTTCAATAGAAAGAACATCAAATAAAGTGTTTCTTGTACTTCAAGCAGACATAATTTTGTACCATGGTCTTTAAAATGACATACACTAAGAATTGTTTTGAATCAAGTCCAGAGCCAATAAGATTTCTTGATTCGGATACGTACACACATAGTACAATGCAATAGTTTCTAGTCAAAACGTTGGTAGATATCATAACCGATAAAATGAGTGAAATAACCCACAAAAATAAGGAAACTACAAATGAAATCGTCAGATGAAAGGTAGATATGAACAATTATCATTAATATTTATTACGAAACATTTTGTTGCTGTCTATACTGAAGTACATTCCTTTAGAAGACCGTAATTTTTATAATCCTGCGTTAAAATAATACCGAATTAAAGAAATCCATGTTTTTTGTTTTATATAATTTCTCATAAAGCAGATGTTATTATAAAAGTTGAATTATTTTATTTTTGTTACTGCACCTATTTATTAAAATGTATGTAAACATATATAAATAAATAATATATTTTGTTGTTCCAACCTTAATAAACTTTTTTAGTACACTATTATAATAAAAAGTGTGAACATGGTACAAAACATTTCTTTATTTGATTTTTTTTTATAAATTTACTGTTATTTTAAACCATGTCCAATTAGGTCCTTTTATATTTCAAAAATATGTAAAGATTATAATTTAACAAATTTTATACAAAGTCAAGGAAAATGAAACTATACAAATAAAAAAATTCAACATGTGTATTTTTAGCTTCCTAATTACTCATTTTAGAAAATAAAAATTCAAAATCAAGCAACTAGGTTGCCAAGAGCAATCAATTGTCTTTATCAACTTAACAACAACGGAAAAATAAACATTCAGTATAACTTCAACATTTGTACAGACAATATCGTTTATGTTAATAAATTGAATTAAATTATTTTCGTTACAATTTTTATTTAGGTTAATTTACAATTTAAATATCATTCATATTTTTACAAGTTGTAGCGGCTGATCCCGCTACATATTAATTATTCATTCTTGGCCATAAAATTTTAAATTTTTGAAGTAATTTTTCTCGAAATATTTGTGGACATAGTACATTCCAATAGTCGGCCGACGATATGCTTTGTTAAAATATCTCCATACATTAGAGCATCCATGGTTCTTTTAATCTGGACTAATGGACCTACACCGTCATGAGAACATGTGCAACCTAAAAACTAAAAGTTTTTTTTTTAATGAAATGTCCAATACGTTCTTCCGTCTTAAAGACTTCAAGACACAGTACTTCGGCTGACATTGGCAAGGTTTTATATTCGAATTTACTATATATATCCAAAATAGTGTTCTTGAAACTGCTATAACCCTACCTTGTAGAGCAACGTTTGTTACAGATTCTCGTAACTGAAGATGGGTGTGTTTTACCATGTTGTTTAACAATAGTCTAAATAAATTTAATTTCGGAATCTGATGAAAAATTTCAAGATATTAACACTCCTAACAGTTGCGTATTATGTACAACTATTACAAAAATAAATATTCATTTAAAAGAAATAAAATATATGTGGTTCAAAATTTTTGCACGCAGCTGTAAATAAATTGCAAAAATGCTAATTTATAAGATTTTTCAAAAGTAGCTTGGTTAATGAAATTTGAACAATAACTAGGTACTAAATATTTATAAAATTTCGACTTTTGTATTTTGGTAACTGAATTAAATACGACCTGTGTTTACATGACATTTCTCACTCGAAATAACTTCCTTGTAAAGTTTTATCATTCGTTATAATATATTATAACTGCCGCGAGATAAGTTGAGACTGACATCGCGCATACTACCCAATCTAAAAACATCGACTACAATTTCTTTGGCTTATTAATTTAATTAATATAATTATTGTAAATATTTGGCTAAACGTCAATATACCAAATCTCATTATTTATTACATTTTGACACGTCCAAGTACGAATTTTAGGTTCTGCGCATACAAGATCAGAACTAAACAGAAAAAATGACATTTTAAAATTAAAACCCTGTTTAATTCTCAAAAAGTATTCAGTATTATACTGATAAAATTCCGTTACCCCGATAAACAATTGTTATTGTTTATAACTGTCAATTTGACAGTTAATTAATATTTCAAGTTTGAAAATAATTTCTAATATTAAATTATTTCATTTTGCGTTGTCTTTGGAATTTATCTCACCAAATACCGCACGACCTCTCTGATTTTTCTCAAATAAACTTTTATTTTTTGCTTTTAAGCAATATCACTCAAGCAAACTGACAATATGTAAAACCCCTCCTCCTTCGAAGTCGGGATTTACCATGCAGTTTGCTTTCGTGTTTGCTGCACAGCAAAAAAATTTCTTGAATATAAAAAATTATCGATATAATCAGGATGTTTTGTGAAATTACTTCTGATGATTTCCGAAGGACAATTATCAGTGTATTGTGATTAATAGATTACTTTCGTACAATTGATCAGAAATACAGGGATTCAACTGGAAAAGTTTTTGGTTAAAAAATTATGGACTTTTGTGCCTCGCG
Source organism: Ophonus ardosiacus (assembly GCA_943142095.1). NCBI lineage: Eukaryota > Metazoa > Arthropoda > Insecta > Coleoptera > Carabidae > Ophonus > Ophonus ardosiacus. The sequence goes on along the minus strand of OW964827.1, from coordinate 34,926,909 downwards.
CTTTATCTCACCTCGAGGCTTCGCCTCTTGGTAATATACATAAGCCCTCGACTGTAATGAAACATCTCCCACCTCGGATGCAATATACTATTTTTCAACATCACTTGTGTGACACTTTCGTCACTTAATTTAGTTGTGATAATAACCACTTCAACCACAAGTGATGAAAGTAATTTACTTTCCTCACTAAGGTGCTGTATTTCAATCTCCTGGTAACGTGTCATCGACCTTTAAACTAATGGACCAAGTGTCTCCTATTCCTTTATAGTTAGAATATTGTTCCAACATAGAAAGATAGAAATATATATTCTGTCCTTCATCAGTACGGAAGTTCTCAGTTAAAGTATACTGCGCATGCGTTCGTACTCATTGTACATCTTTTTCAGTCATATGTAAACCTCTATACATCGCTCTCTATCACTAAATAATTGTCAAAATTTACATTTGACGTTTCGTAACTGTTTGTGTATTATTTGCTTCTTTGGAGAACATTTACAATTATTTCTGTCAATATATACGTGTATGTGTTGTGAGGTGTGTATGTGACAAAATAATGGGGAAACGGTGTATTTCGTGCAGTCAACAGTACGTACGCGGTCCAGCTGTCATTTTATATGTAAGTTCTTATTAATTATTACTTGTCCCCTATAATATAATATTTATGTAATATATTGTATTAAAAATATATAATGAATCTAATTATGCACAAAATTAAATCTATACTCTTAGCGATTATGCACCAAGTACAACAAGTTAGGGATAAATCAAATTTTTTATTTTGCAGCGTTTTCTTAACTTCCGTAATATTGAAGGATAGAGATACTATGTCTGCACCGTTATGGCGGGACAGAAGTTTTGCTTGTACGCTACGTCTATTAGTTTAAAGGTCGATGTAACGTGTCAAGTAAATTTAATCTGTCTGGTAAGTAAATTTTCGGTATTTCAATCGACAAGTAAGGTTTCCCAGCAACATAAATTTACTTGCCAGACAGTTATTTTACTTGCCACTTGAAGTGACCAGTAACGGCTTAACTGACAGAAACGTCAAAAAATTATCAATTGAAAGTCAGACGGTAGGATGGATTCTGATATAAAAAATATTATAGAAGATGACGATGAGGAGATGGTTGATTATTTATTTTTCAGAAGACCATATACTAGAAGGGAAAAGGTTGGTCACTTTGAAAAATGGGATAATTTGGATTTTTATATGAGATTTCGTTTATCAAAATTCACTGTACAAAATTTTACGAAAAATTTAAAATAATATCGTACATATAACAAACAGGTTCGTGATGCTTTCTTTTAATTTTAATAATTACATCATTATATCTAAAATTATTCCAAATTTTAGAAACAATGTAATTTCGCCAGCAAATCAATTGCTTCTTACGTTAAGATTTAGTGGTGCTTTTCTTGAAGTGCATAAATCTACTGCTGGGAGCATAATACAAAATGTTACTTCTGCTATTAATTAGTTGAAGTAAGAATATTCTTTTAAATCTTTTTTAATACTTTCATATTTTATTTTCAATGTTCTAACATTTCTTTCTACTAGTCCGCTTTTAGAATTAAATAAATTTTTAATTTTGAGCCATGTTTTTTCTTTTATTTTCCACGTGACTGCGTCTGTTGTCTTATTTTCTATGACGTCTCTTTATTTTATTATCTTGCCAAACTATATTTTATGACAGATGGTGACAAAAATGACAACACGAATTGAAATAAATAAATAGTAACCAAGGTTTTTGGCTTATTTTATAAATGACATGAATATATTCATTTCTGACAGAATTACCAACATTAAATTTACTTCATTGATCTGTCAAGTAACTACCAAACAGATAAATAACGATTGAAAGACGGAATTATTTACTTGACAGATCTTACCAGACGGGTAACGTTACTCGGCAAGTAGTTACTTGACAGAGTTACCAGGAGATTGAAATACCGGACCTAAGTGACGAAAGTTTTTTTAAGATTTTCTACAGTTATTCGTTGAAGTAACAGGTATACGAACTTCAATATATATGAAAGAACATTTATTTAATATTAAACAATAACAGTAAACATAGTAATTTAGCTATTTGCTGTTATAATAATTTATAGTACAATTTTCTGCATGAATCTAGACTCCAAATTCTTCTGATTTTCTTTATAAGATACTTGTTGACGCTAAAATAATATTATTTGACTTTAGATGAAACAGCTCCAAGTATTGTAGTGGCTACGGAGAATTTGTTTTGTACAGATGTCTTTACAGTCGTCTGCCACTGCAGAGGACTTCCAATCTCCAAAACGTGGTGCTGATGTTCTCAGCCAGCTGTGCCCTGTATAGGAAAAAGCGTCTGGTATTTTCAAATATTTTGCTATTATAGCGGGTACGTACTTTGGAAATCTTGTTTATTCCAACGGGTTTAAAGGTACATTATTTTTTTTTTGGTAATTTACAAATAATCAGTGATGTACTAAGGCACCTTAGAGAAACATATTTTCTATACATATATGTCAATTAGATTCAAACTGTTTGCCAGCTCATTTTTCACTGCAACTACCATAATCCGCGAGATTTTCTTGTTTCTGCAAATTCTGAATGTAATCAGTTGACATGATTTTTAATTCATCGCAACGACATGCACCTCATAAATAAAGCAATAATCGCAATAACCTGCAGTTAAAATAAAATTATAACTGTACAATTTACCTTCAATAACAGATACTCTTCCTCAGGAGCAGTGGATAAAAATTGAATATTTGATCTGGCTGGGCGCCACCTTCGAAGCGTTACTGCACCTTTGATATTATTTTTATTCTCATTGCGACATTAAGGGATCCTCTATTTCCATTTTCTCTTGTACTGAAGTCGAAATGGCTGAAACATTATTTATTTCAAAAACCTATAAAAGTATATTTTCTAAATAAATGCCTAGATATATTTTTAAATGAATTTCTGTACGGTGAAGTAAAATTTTAATTTACCTGAAGAAATAAATATTTAAGAATTGACTCCATTCCATTTACAACTATTACGCAATAACCCTTTAAACCATATTGGCTGGAAGTTTTTAGTCTTACTCTTAATCAAATGTCATTAAGCTATGGTAGCAAAAGTAATTAGTTTTTTACGGTGACTAAAATTTTGAGTAAATACTACCAGTCATTGCGACTTAATTTTTATATTAAATTTTTGACATTCACATATGGGCTTATTATAATGGGGTCTTTCAAAAAATATTTTTTTTTTTATAATGTAACTTTAAGTTATTTCAATCATATATCATACAATATTTCTCAAAAATATTAAACTTTTCATTCATAACTTTGTTAATAAAGTTCCGCGACATAAAATTCTGACATCACTGAGCGATTTTTTTTTTTTTGCATTATTCGATAGAAAACTAAAAAAAATATTTACCCCGTATTTTTTATTTTTATTCAAATTAATCTCTAAAAAGAGAAAATAATTATTAAAAGTGATATTCTCGGGAAAGCAGCAGTTTTGCACCGCTTCTCCCCTTGCCGACTGACGTTAACGGGTACCAACCAATAAGGTAACATCATGTTCCGTGGCGTTTGTTGTCATTTTAAACTTCAAACGTGTAGTAAAAATATAGGTTATAGAACCATAAACGTGCGAGTATGGATTGCTCCTAAACATATCGAAATTTTTAACTTTTATTATATAAAATATGTCGAATACCGTATTAATTTAATTAATTATATGTTAATTACATTTAGCCATATTCAGATATTTATATTATTTTTTTTAAATTAATTTGCGTATTTATTCATATACTTTTATACCAACTTTTATATAAATAAAACTATGAAGTTAACGTATTCGTATTAACGAATAAAATGGACATGTTAATATTTTTTGCAATAGCTCAATCATTTACTTTTCGTTTCCATTGTTGTTAATATGATTAATAATTATTAATTTCATAGAGATGCTTAACTATTAATGAATTAATGTAAGTTACTGCTTTTTTGTGAACTATAAATAATATCGTATTCATTGTTTTCTGTTTTTACTTTGCGCTTTTTAATGCATTAAAACAGCTTAAATACACTTGTTAAATTAAAATATGCAAATATTCTTTTATGCTTCTGATTAGGCCTTTCCTCCCTATTCTGAATTTTGAAAATGATGGAACTAACATTTAAAATATTGATATTCATCAATGAAACGCCACCGCGACATTGAATCTGCTACATTTTTGCCTTGTTAAACCAATAATTGTTTTCATTTTTAAAAATTAAATAATCTCTATGTGCAATAGAGCTTTATTATTTAATATAAATATTTCAAACAAATATGCAAATTTAAATTATATGTACGGCCCTGCATGGACATAAATTATAATAATGAAATACTTTAAGAACTTTTGGAAAATAATTACTTTATATGAATTTATTTTCAGACAAAAAATGGTATAGATCCTGTTATTTTTGAAAAAATACAAGTAATGCTCCATTCGCCAAAAACGCAAAAATGGATTAAAAAAACTGCTTTAGATATTTTCATGAAGTTGTTGCGATTAGGCGTGTATGGAAATATATTTCCAATTGGTTCATTTTATATAGAAGATGTTAATATATCTGACAATGAATTATCACAAAATGATCTTGGTGACAGAGTAAATACAATAATTACAAAATGTACTCGTATACTAGTATTCAATGTTACAACTGGCAATATCATAAATTATATACTCATAGAAATATTTTTGATATGTAAGTATTATGTTAAGTAAGTAATAATAATTCAAATTTTATTGCTCAAGGCCTATTTATAATGAAGTAACGCAAGTGATAACGCAGTTGCTGTAGATTTGTGCGATGGTCCACATAGGGATTTAAAAAATAAATCTGAACCCTTATACCACTTAAAAGAGAGAAAAAAATAGTTTTTTGGAGTAAAAATCAAATATGAGTTCATTTGAAAAAAAAAATGTACCAATAAAAAAATTATTCTTGTGCGCTGCTGTAAAGACAGTAAAAATTTCTCTTATATTTGAATTTTTTAAGATTACCAATTGTTTAAAGAGATATTTGAAAATAATAATTTCGACAAAATCAGTTTTTCATTATTATCTAGTAGGCGTGCACTCTGACCTAAAAAATATCAGTCATCTCACACTTGCACCTTGTATTCGAGGATATAAATGAAGCAAGAATGAACTATTATTATATATCTATTATAAATCACATACCTATACTACAACACAATGACATTTGACATGAGAATGATGGATAATGATTAATGAATGCTGAATGTTCATTCTGCAACTGCACGTAATATCAAGGTTGCCAACTGAGCCATTACAGGTACACCTTGTCATAATTGAAGGTATATCGCCTCAATACCTCCCTGTAATTTCCCATAGTAATTGGGTATGACATACACAAACTCGGCCAGGAAACACCAATGGTGTAATGATAAACTAGAGGCCCTGATGCAAAGTTGACTTTGGGTGGGCCCCTATTTATTGATACTTCAAAACAGAATATTATATTATTAATATGTATTAAATGAAAAAAAAAAAAACATTTTAAATTTGTACAAAAATACATTTTGAATTATATTAAAAAAAAAACTTTAATAAATCTCATTTTATCTAGCTTTCTCCTACTAGAAAACTTTTTAATAAGGCTACTGACGTTCTATTTACCAACAACATCTTTTTCTATAAGCAATCAAAGAAAAATAATTTAACCTTTCTTGTTTTATAGTTGTACATAAATATGATTTAATAATTTACTGTACCTAGCGTCCTAACAAATGGATCACAGTCTGGTCCCGACCTCACTTATGACGTCTCATATGTAACTAAGCTATAAGATAAATCACAGTAGACTTGGCCGCCATTTTGGAGCCCACTCCAATCATTCAATGTTACAGTATAATTAATCATAAAGTACCCACAAAAACGTGTTGTTCTGTTCCAAATTGTGTAAATCATTCGAAGAATAGTTATAAATTTTTCATATAAATAAATATATCATCACGGCATATTATCCAATACTGGGTGTGCCCAATCTGCTTAGTACAAAGATTTCGGTAATGATCATGACATATTTGTATTATACTCATTGATGGTGTGAAGAGTGCACCACAGGGGTCATATTTGAATTATAAATAATTCTTTTTGGCGTCGGTTGGGATCGAACCCGGTTCCCCAGATTCGCGACCAGACCCTCAGACAGGCGGCCACGAGACCCCATTTCATAAGTAAATATTTTAATTTATGTTATTACGTAAACGTATAAGGGTGTTTCACGGATATCGATCTATTACAACTTTTATTTGAATGATTTTCTTGTATTTCCAATAATAAAGAAAATAATCGGGGTGTCCCATATCCGTGAAACAGGTGACACTGAAAAAAGGTCCACTTAAAATAACTTTATTTTTAATTTTCTTGATATATTTGTAAATTAGTCTTAGGAGCTCACAAGTCATTGTATTTGGTATGATGGTAGTTGTTCCAGTTTAACCAGAGGTGAGATTAATTTTCATATTTCAAATGGGAAATTGCAATCTATGTAAAATTTCGGATGCAACGATAAGCTTGAACTGCAATTTTATTGAAGAAATAATTTAAAAAAACGTAAGAGAAAATTATGAGTAATTAACCTGCTAAGTCATGATCTCAGGCAGATTGTGAAAACAATTGAAATAATATTGATTAATATTTAAGTTAATTGTTTTTAATTTTTGTAAGACTATATTTTGTTACAACAAAAGTGTTCAATTTGTTATCACAGCTTACCGGGTTAATTATTCATAATTTTCTCTACGTTTTTGTAATTTATTTTTAAAATATAAATTCTTTTCAAGCATATCGCTGAATTCATAATTTTGCATAGATTTCAAATATAGAAAAATATATAGCGTGTCCCATTTACAATATGAAAGTTAATGTTACTTCCGGATAAATCGGAGGTGCTATCATTAGAAATACCATGATTTGTGAGCCCCTAAGCCTAGTTTACAAATATATCGAGAAAATTAGAAAATAATTATAAATAAAAAAGTTATTTTGAGTGGTCCGTTTTTCAGTGTCACCTGTATGTGTAGAATAATTATTGTTTTATTTTAAATAATTCAATTTTGTTTATTTATAAAGCTTCCTGATGCGCAATCCCCTACATATGTTTTTCTTTAACTTCAAAAATCAGTAATCAGGAATTCATTTACCATCGCAGGAAAAAAATAATCAATGGAACAATATTAACAACTAAATTTCAATTTGTAAACTTTTATTTGTCAAAGTCAAACAATATGACTATTTGAATTGTTTGTTTGGACTCTTAAAAACGAATATTTTATTTTACGCTTATCTCATGACAAGAACTTATTATATCAATAAATTTAGGCTCATTTGATGTTTTTAATTCTGAACATTTTTTATATATTTAAACTTTAGTTCTAAAATTAATAGCGCAGAATTTATATGAAAACTTTACCATTACATTTCTATGGTCCATAAAAAAATAGACATTCGGTATATGAGAACTCGCCTCCTAACCCCTCCCCTGAGGGTCACGAAGCGTTTCGTCGCCTTGCATGCCCTAATTATGCCACTGATAACATATTGATACAGATAGGAACAAGTAATATAAAGGTGTTTTTTTTTATCAGGGCCTTTATGGATATCTCGGAAACTGTAAGCTACGACTTCGGTGTATTGGGACAAAAAGTATTACAGGGCCATTTTAGTAATGTTTTTGTTTTTCTAGAAAATTGCATAGGTCACTATGGATAATTACGAAAAACTGATTTTAGATATATTTTTCTTTTTCAAAGAATTTCTAATCTATCAGTACTGAGAAAAATATTTAAAATAAAAATATTACAATGTTACTTTGTCTATGCAGTGGCACAGAAAAATATTTTTTTTCTTGGTAAATTTTCAAGATGTAGCACAAATTTCGCGCCATTTTTTGGTTTTGCGGTTGGCAGTCCTGGTTTTTTTATAGGTCATACATGAAAGTTGCAAATAGCTAATATGGAATGATATACCAAAGAACAGCGCGTTATTATAGTTAAAACATCACAAAAATAGTGAAAATTTTGCTAAGATTTCTCGCAAACTCGGTTCAATTTTGGTCAGCGGAGTTCTCCTGAATGGCCAAGTGAGTCCTCGTTCGGCATTTAATGTTTTTTTTTTTAAGAACCAGATCCTGTAGACGTAGTATAGGTGGTCATTTGAACGATACAATTTTCCATATTTAACTGCATAATGTCTACTTTAAAATGACGTATGAATTATTTGATTTAAATGCAAAAATTGTTTTGTTTCAAAATTAAATCTGGCGTTCAATTTGGAACACCCTATATAAGTATTTTTTTAAAGCAAAAGATTGTGTTATATCTTGAAAATTTACCGATAGAAAAATTATTTTCGTACGCCTCTACATGCTCAGATAGGCCGAAGTAACTATTATTATTTGTATTGTAATTTTTAAATAAATAATTAAAAGAAAAAACAAATATGATTTTTAAATATTTTCAAAAGCAATAATTTAAAATTATTCTTTTTCAAAGTGGGTTTAATTTTGATTCGGAACGGTCTGCCACTTTCTGCCCGGGCCGGCGTTAGACCTCGTATTCGACCCTGATTATCTAATAACCACCTAATAACCTATGATAATTTTTGGCAAAACTAAACTCATCTAAGATTATTTTTATTTTATACTAAATTTAGTGCTATTTTGGAAATATAAGTAACATTAATTGTTTAACACCATTGTAAATCAAATTTTGCATAAATATTAAAAAAAATGTATATTTTATTTGAAATTTCAAAGTTGGTATTACATGGGAAACAATAGATCGTATCTTGATAGGACATTTTATTGCCCATATTGACTATAGTAGTAAGTTTGCTTGCTTGAAGATAATCGCTATCTCCCTTAATAACGAAGATTATTATTGTTGGTTTATACACGCGTGATTACCGTATATATATGTATATTTTATTTTTATAGGTATTAAACTAATATTGAAAGAATATATCGATCAACCGAAAAGTGACAACCGGAGAGAGAAGAAATAAATTTAACCCGAGGTGCACACATCATTTTTTAGGCGATTTATATAATATAAAATTTTTTATATTATACTGTTACTATGATATAACAGGACTAAAACAAAAGTGAAAAGATAAAAATAACGGCCGCTGGCCGTTATTTTTTATAACAGTCGCCTACAATTAAGGTTCAAGTGTTCCTAGAAAAATATCATCCTCTTGATGGACCGTGTAAATCAACAAAAAAGTTATTCAGTATGACAGAAAGAGAAGAATTTTATTATTCCTAAATGTTTAAATTTTTATGTTATTACGAAAAATCTTGAACGCCACACGGCCGATATGCAAATAACGAGCTCAGCAGCGTCCATTATTTGCTTCATGTCGGCCTAATGACGTTAAAAATTATAGAAATAAATTTCATATCTGATTGATTCATGTTCCCACTGCCAGCTCTTTTATTCATGTTATTGGTACTTCTTCTGCACCTGTTTACTGTCAAAATATTTTATAACCTAAAAGTGAAAATAAAATTAATATAGATTAATTATTATCATTATATATTTTATCCATAATATGCTCATGGGTAAGATTCCCAAACAGATGGTTGACAACACAATCCATATTCAATTAACATAAATAGGTAGTATAATTTTAGCCACACCAAAGTATTCCTTATATAATAGATATTTACACACCAAGGGAGCTAAGGTAAGAATTATATACCCATTTCTATTATTCCAGCATTTTCAAAAATTTTCGAAAAAGTTATAAATTCTCGCCAAATCAATTTTTTTGATGCCTATAACATCATATCGCCTAATTAGTTTGGATTCTGTAAAAATAAAACTACCGAACATGCATTATACTTTAGTCGCTGTAGCATCCTTCAACACCTTAACAGTAAACATTGCACTGCTGGAATTTATTTTGATTTAGCTAAGGTTTTCGATACCATAAGCTATGATATACTTTTTTCATTATGATATTCGTGGAAATGTCCTTCTGTGGTTGTCTAACAGATTTCAAAATGTGCATATAAATCTTGATGGACATACGTATAGATCTGAAAGAAAACCCATAACATCTGGAGTTCCGCCAGGTAGTGTACTTGGTCCTTTAATTTTTCTCCTTTTCATAAATGATCTCCCAAATTTTTTTCCTCAAAATGATGTTTGTCTTTTTACAGATGATACTTCTGTCATAGTAGCCGCTTCGTCGACTAGTATTCTCAACTCTGAGTTACAAAAATGTTTATACGCGATGGAAAACTGGTGCAACATAAATGGTGTTGTACTTAACGCTGGTAAGACTCAGCTTCTGCAATTTTTGTAAAAGGACGTGATTTCAGTTTATCTGCATCACTTAACAACAGCGTTAAGTTCCAGTTACATTTACTAAAGTTCTGGGTTTGCACTGCAATTTTAATTTTTCATGGGCTCAATTGCGTGTTATGTAATAAGACAAAGAAAATGTTAGCATTGACATTATAAAAAAATATTATGCTCATGTATACAATAATAGTATATTATACACCAAGGTTATGAAGAGTATGATTGTTGACCGAGCGAAAAGATTATAATCCCGCGGGAACCGAGGGATTATAATTCGCGAGGGCAATAATGCTCTTCATAACCGTGGTATATATACTATTTTTTTCACTACTAGCACGCAATTTTAATAATTATTTATGAAATTAATCCCACCATAACGTCATTTTACTTTTAAATGTGATGCCACAATTGATGCATAGTTGGCTAGTAAAACTGTTTATTAAAACAAAAACTGAAATTTTATCATTTCATTGTGACAGTTTTATAAAAATAATCATGATTAGAGAAGATTTAAGTTGTACACCCCCCGAATTACGGGAGATTGCAGAAAATTTAAATAAAAAACTATTGCCAGAAAAATCGAAACATCTTTATTTAAAAGCGTATACAACATTTAAGAATTGGTGCAGTACTAAAGAAGTTATTAAAATTTCTGAAAATGTAGTTCTTGCATATTTCCAAGATTATGTAAGCAATAAAAAATCCTCCTCTGCATGGGCTCATTACTCAATGTTGAAATCAACTCTTTCTTTAAAAGAAAACATTGATATTTCAAAGTATTTTAAATTAATTGCATTTTTAAAACGGAAAAATGTAAATTATCACCCAAAAAAATCATCAGTTTTCAGTAAGGAAGAGATTACAAAATTTCTTACTGAGGCACCTGAAGAATATATTGTAATTAAGGTAAATTTTTTATTTTATTAGATGCGATTGTTTAACAAACTTTGATAAAATTATCATTGTAGGCAGTTCTTATTATTGGTGTTGCGGGTGCATGCAGAAGTGATGAACTTTGCAATTTGCTGACTTCTGATTTAACCGTAAAAGATGATATGATTATTATCAACATCCGGAACACTAAAAAGGGATCTTCCAGAAAATTCGTAGTAATGGAGACATTCTGGATTGAAATTTTAAAAAAATATCTTAAAATTAGACAAAATTCAGACATGCCAAAATTATTTATATCTATACGTTGTGGAAAAGCTGCTAAACAAAATATTGGTCACAATACCATAGAACAAATGCCAAAAAAAATTACCATGTATTTGAAACTTCAGAATCAGGAATTGTACACTGGCCATAGTTCCCGAAGAACCTTGGCCACAATATTAGCTTCTAGGGGTGGTAACATTCTTCAATTAAAGCAGCACGGAGGGTGGAAGTCTACCACCGTAGCTGAAGGATATGTGGAAGATTCGTTGTCCGTTAAAAGAAATATAGCATGCATGGTACAAGGTCAAGTGACATCTCCGTCTTCAAGTAATACATTCCCTGATGTTTCTGTTGTGACATCAGCAGAAAACAATATTGAATTCTCATCTACAAGAATGAATGTTGAGGAAACAAATACTATAAATAATACCATAATTAATATACCTTTAACTTCAACTAATTTTCCTACTGGTTCCCTAAATACTGCAGTATCTGCAATAAATATGACTTGTCATAATTGTACAATTAATTATAATTTTTATAAATAACTTAGCAAGTACTTGTTTATAATAGTAATTTATTTATTCACTTAATTTGTGGTTCTAACCATAACTCAATTAGCTGCATTCTTTTTACCAATATCTCACCTCACTTATTGTTCTCAAAATGAGATGAGATTGAAGTGAGGTGAGCTGAGATAGTTGCTTAACAAATAGAACACAATTTAGAGAAAGAACGGAATACCTATTATCTTTCTCTGTTTATCATATGTTTTATTTATCAGTATGTTGACATTTTCATTTTGTTTTCGAATTTATTTTAAATATCTGACAAGGTGGACCCCCTAAGACAATGAAATGCCAAAGAATAAATCTACATCGTACGAATTTTCATTGCAAATAACATTATAAAACAATTCAATTTATTTATTAAATTTAGAATTAAAGAAATACAATTTCACTTATCAATATTAAATCATCAACATTAACACTTTCTTAAATATTCATTTTTAAATAAAAAATAACACTGAAAAAAGACCCCCACTCCTCAACTGAGGTCAGACACTCAACAAGCATCACCCCGCAAGGTAGCTCAGTATCGGTAAGGGGGGAGGAATCCGCCTCACTTCATCTCATCTCAGTTGGGACAAATAGAACTGTCAAAATTACTGAGACAACTGAGGTGAGCTGAGATGAACTGAGATTGTGTGTAAAAAGAATGCACCTTTATTATACTCTCTTTTCTATGTGCTTATTGACAGGTTGTATCATCTGATTGTGATTGCACAGTTTTTGGTTGCACGGTTCAAGCATTTGTATTATTTATTGTTAAATCACAAATATTATTTAAAAGTATTATCTTTAAATACTGTTTTTCTTACATTGAATAAGCGAAATTGACATGAAAGAAATGTCAAATATTTAATATGTTCTCGGCGCGAAAAACAAATATTCAAATTAATCCGAATTTTTAATATTGAATTAAGCTGTTTAAACAACCATTTAAATGCATAAAATATTAATAAATAAAGTCTCTTGGTTATACTTAAACTTCCTATAGACATTTTCGATTTAAAACTGTCACAGAATTATCAAAAAAATGTAAATTTATTCATTATTAACTTATTATCGGTTAATAATGAAAAATTATATACCGGTACCTCTTTGTAGCTAGTAGTGAAAAAACTATCTTACTGTATTATTTACTGGGATAACTCACCGCAAACACAACTTATTTTTAAAGCCTAGAAAATGATAGAGCCATAATACGTTGTAATTTTCAAATGTCGTCCAGAGATATTTTTGTAACTCTACATCTCCTTACAATTCCCTCTATTTTTATATTACATTGTTCCTTGTTTGTAAAAAAGAATCCTATTGTTTTCCCTACCAATGTACAAGTTCACGGATTCTATTACACACGGGAATGTATCTTACATGCCAATATTTTTTTTTAATAGATTGCCAGATTACATAAAAACAATCCAAAGTATAAATAGTTTAAAAAAAAGAGCTCAAGGAATATTTGACTCGTCATTGTTTTTATTTAATTGACGATTTTTTTAAAATTTGATCATTCTTAATTAATTAATTTACTTTAACTTTTTTTAAATTTGTTTGGATTGACTTCACTATTTCTCTGTGTTTTTTACCGGCCTTTATTGTATTTTCTTATTATTTTTAACTTGTATTCATATGTTTTGACTGGCCATTGTTGTGTTTTTGTATTTTTTTAATTGTGGCGAATAAATTATTATTATTATTTCTATTATTATTACTATTATTATTATTTGTTTATTGATCTATTCAATTTTACATGAAAATTGTACAACGACCTCCAAGGAGGTAAATATATACAATAAAAGTATGGTATCTCATTTGGTAAGTACATTACATACAATATATATATATATATATATATATATATATATAATGCATCGGAAACTATACTTGCCGTCAAATAATAAAGCCTATAGCACACTTATTGATGAGCATCAGAGAGCATCGATAAAACAACAGTACGCACGCGTCATCGATAATTTTATGTTTCATCGATGACAACAGAATATTAACCCTATGGCACACTTATTGATGAGCATCAGAGAGCATCAATGAGCTCATCGATAAAACAACAGAATGCAATCGGCGAAAAATAGCGGCGCCGCTATTTTCATCAAAGATCACCAATGAAACGAATGTATCTCATTTCACACGTATTTTTTGTGTCTCACGTCACTTTGACTTTTGTCAAATAACAATAAACTAGGGAAATATCAATTTAAAAACCGACGGTGTAGGAACATTTCACTGGTAATATTACCAACTTTTCTTCTATTCGTCAGAGAAAAAATTTATGTATTTGTCATTGATGAAACACAAAATTATGGATGACGGGTGCGTTCTGTTGTTTCATTGATGAACTCATCGATGCTCTCTGATGCTCATCGATAAGTGTGCCATAGGCTTTAAGTTGTTGAATTCGAATCAGTTAAAAATTCCCGCCTCCTATACATTATAGGATTTAGGAACTGTAGGATTATAACGTATAACACGCACTCAATTTAACACGTAAAGGTATAGGGAAAATAGGAAATTAACTATTATTCCTCTATAAAGATAACAATGACATTGAAAAAAAAGGTACATTACTAATGTTAGGACTGAGTGCATCATATGAATATTTTGTTCTTATAGTCGGTATAAAACCAAATAAAAAATTAATAAATTTTATATGAATGTAACTTTCAACATATTTATTTAATTTTCTACAGAAGTATTCACAATATGAAAATATAAATTGTCATTCGCTCGTAGATTCCTTCAACTATTTTATTCCTACCTTTTTTCAATAAATAATTGTCTATAAAAAAGTTATACTTAATTTCCTATAATATTTTATTTAAGAAATGTACATACTTTATGTATTTATTTTTTCGCTTGATAATCAAATTTCAGCTTTGAAATTTATACTGTATATGCTTATTCTATCTGAAAAATAAATAACAACTTTCTATGATACTTAGTTTGTAAAATACAGAACATTAAATATGAACGTAAATGCGGATATCATCGATCCCTCGCTCTTAATACATTCGGTTACTTATCTGTAATAATGGTGCCAAGGTGACTGGAGCATTATGTGACCTTTAAATGTAGTTTCTTTAAAATACCTCGTAGTACAATTTAGTTGAAATACTATGTAAAGTTACCGCCTTCTCGAGGTGTGGGTGACCTTTAAATGCTTATTCGTTTAAAAGTCAAAATATGCAATTTCGCAGATTAATAGTACATTTCTCTAAGAAAGTGCGATTTGATAGTCGACGACATCACACCATGAACAAATATAAAATGCGATGAACATATGCATGAATGGGCTGATGTATGATAAAATATTAGATGTATGATTTAGATACATTATCCTGTAATTAGAAGAAATGAAGATTCCATGGCGAAAATAGCATTACATTTCACCTTCACAAGACTTTAGAATTAACTACATCATTTAACACTCCTTTACATAGGTAATTAAAATCTAACAATCAGAGTACGTAATTGTTTATATTTTATTTATCAACATGAATAATATACAAACTTTGTTCTTATTGTAAATAAAGATAAACTACCAGATAAATAAGAGTTAAATCATCTATTTATCTATACCTATGCGTTACAGTACTTATTTTTTAAACTAATTCATATTGATACAATACACATCTTTAAATAGCGGATAGCAGGTCACCTAGCAATATCGCCTTTCTGCCAATTTTAGCGAAAACGAGTTATCAGTTATTTAGATTCTTCATATTGTACATGAGTGCTAAAATATGACGCGAGTATTCAAATAACTTGTTCCATTAACATCTTAAAAAATTCTACATTAGACTTACCTGCTTTTAATATTAACCTGCCTTTTAAAAAATGAATTATTAAAATATATTACTATTTGACTTAGATTTCCTAGAATCCTATGAGTAAAATAAGACACTTCTTACTCGAGCTGCATACAAATTTTTTTTTACGTCTGTAATAAAAGTGTGGAAAAAAGTGCCGTAACGTTTCATTATTTCACGCGTTTGCGTTAAAAAAATTGCATTTTTTCAGACTGATTGAAATCCTGTTATTCCTTCAAACAATTTCTCCAATAAATATGAGTACTTTACTAGATACCGCTATCCCGACAATAAAAACAAGAATCCCAAAAGCAACATGAACAAGAGAAAATCGCACTATATCTGGCTGAAGTACCAGTCGAGGTTGACCAGTGATCTCTTTATCCCATTTGCTAACCAATCCATTTGATTTGAGTAACAAAATCAGATAGCTGAATTTCTTATGAAATGGAAATCCTTTTCGTACAGCATATGTAGCCGTAATAATATGTCCAGTTTCTAAGCCGTGTAACGTGTAACGTAGGAGTACCATCATTATTGGTATAGATTTTTTTCATGAGGTACAAAGTTTGTCTCCTATTCTTCATTACTGCAAAGTCTCTTTGAAAAGCTGTTCTATTGAGACATTCTTCTGAAAGAGGACAAAGGATAAAGTACAAAATTATAACTTGAATTGGGTCGTTCGAATATCTAAAAATTGTCTACCATAGGTTGAGAAAACCCATATATTAATTTCGAATGCATTATTTCCTCTACTGTTTCAATATGCTTTTTATACCGTGGACTAGTCAAAACACTTACAAGTTAAATAAAATAAAATAAATATATCATCTCGCCATATTACCCATTTCTGAGTGTGCCACAATCTGCTTTATCGCAGATATCGGTAATGATGATGACATATTTTTACCGTTCGGGCGCTTACCAGGCGTCACCTGACGAGCACTCATCGCTGGCGTGGAGAGTGCACCACAGGGGTCACTTTTGTGCCATTTAAAATTCGAAATATTTGGCGTCGGTCGGGATCGAACCCGGTTCCACTTACAAGTTGATTAGTGTATACTGCATACATTAACAGAGGAAAGAAAATCCAAAATATAAACAAAATTCTCATTGATTGTTTCGTAGGACTATTGATTCCTTCTTGAAGTAGAGTACAAAGATGACATGAAACACTTAACCAAAGATTTGTAAGTAACTGTCGTCTCGTGATGTTTGGCGAAAATCTACCAAACAACAGAATCGAGAGCAACTGATATAAACATGTGCACCCACACAAATGGTTGAAATATTTTCACCAAACTTGTGCACCGGGGTTGTTCTTCTGCTGTGGGAACCCACCAAATCTGATTACCGAAAACAGCTGGAGAAAAAGTAGTAAATTCTCTCTCATATTTCTGGCAGAAGGTGCACACAGTATTTTTTTCTACATCTAAATTTAATTTTTAGAAAACAGGTATAATTATTTAAACAAAATTAACCTCTAATAACATCTTGTCAATATAACAGATAACCGTTGAATTTTCCTATAAGTTTTGATTTGACATTTGATTGACAGCAATGTATTTGTCTGTCTCATTTAAAATTACCACACACATGGCATAACAAAATATATGAAATATATGAAAAAGTTAGTGCAACATAAAGCACATGAATTTCGTCAAAAAGTTAAAAGAATAAATTATATAAATCTATATTTTTTTAACTTTTGACGAAATCCATGTGCTTTTTGTTGCACTTACTTTTTCATATATTTCATATATTTTGTTATGCCATGTATCTAATATTTTCATAATTCTCATCTCCTGAGGAAGGCTCATGTGGAGCTCGAAACCGGTCGACCCGAGAATTTAGCAAATAAAATTTGTGACTGCAATCCAGTAATTATTTATTACCTCATCAATACATCCAGTCAAGGAACCTTTTCTATTATATTAATAATAAAATAAATAAAATCATAATTTAAATATTATTTTTCAATTGAGTCAATTTGGTTTGTAACTGTAACTGTTGAATTGAAATAACGAAATTAAGAGAATAAATATATAGGACTAGTTTTAATTTTTTTTGTTGAAACTGTAAATATACACTTATGTATTTTGAAATATAATCATTTCAATTATAGTATACTATTTTTCTATAATACGACTTTCATTTAATGGGTTCTAAACAAAATACATTTCTTAAACTTTCAGAGAATTATTTGTCTTATTATTTACCTTTACTTTCATGTAAGTAAACCAAATGATTTATTTGACGGCTTTTATTGACAGATACAAATTACTCATACGAGAATGTTAATAAATAATAATCCTCAATGAGTTCACTATAGACGCCGACGCCGATTCACATATAAAATTAAAATAATGCTAATAAATTCAGGGGCGGATTGGAGAAGTAAATCGGCCCGGGCGATTATTCTTATTTCGGCCCTTTTCAGAGTGAAAAAGATATAATACATGCTCGTAAATGTACACTGCTGAAAATAAAAAAATCGGTCATTTTTTTATTATTATCTCGAGAACTATAAGAGATACGAAATCGGTTAATTAGACGAAAGTTGTCCTCTATTAGGATGTCATTTCAGCAATGTATTGTTTATTCAGAAGAAATGCATAGGTCATTAAATACAGACAAATATGTAAATTTTATAGTTTTTTTCCAGATTTTGATTTTGACTTCTGTCGGACACTTTTTAAAGCTCTTTCGAATGGCGATATTCTTTTCTTTATCACTACTGTATTTCACGCTACACTACCAAACAAAACAATACATTGCTAAAATGGCATTCTAATATAGGACAAGTTTTGTCGAATTAACCGACTTCGTACCTCTTATAGTTCTCGAGATAATAACAAAAATAAAAATTAAAAATCAAAGTGTCTGATTTTTTTATCCATCAGTGTATAATAATTTTTATTTATGAAAATTATCACACTGTCATATTTATACATTTTTTGTGTCTCCGTCCGGTAAGTAATTGAATATAATGTATTTGAAAATTGTCTAGAAACACGTTAGCGGCCTAGGCCTATAATTGGCTTTGAAATTCAAATTTTCCGATGATACCAACATTAAAAAAACCTAGTATTTAATATTTGGAACGAAATACATTGGAAATATTGCCTGGAGTAAAACACGCATATAATTATTTGATAACTCGACCTTAAAATTACTTGAAATTCTTGGTAACTTAAACCGAAAACTGGAATCCATCAGAAACAAAAATTTGTTAAGTTGAATATTTTGGGGAAATTCCTAGTTCTTTTTATTTGGTATGAATTGTATGTTTTGAAACTGGACGACGAAAAATTTATATATCACGGAGGTAGGAATAATTAAGGAGGGAGCAAGTGGCAGTAAAAGTGAAGCCATTTCCCCCACTCCAGGCCGGGCCTATCTGTCAACCTTCTTTGACCTTAAAGCCATATTGTTTAGCTTGTTTACGTTTGTATTGTATCGTTTTAGAGTGCATTTCAATACGTTTTATTAATTAAATAAAAATATTTGATTAAAACACGTACAAAATTTAATTAAGTAAATTCAATAAGTAAAATGTATATAAAAACACATTAATATCAATTTTCAATAAATAATATATGTACAACACATTTCTTTCCCTATTTAAAGTTTTATAAAATTTTAATTGAACGAATTAAAGCAATTTTGTTTAAAAATTGCTGCGCTTATCCCCTCTCTAGAACGGTCCAACAGCTGTGTTCGTCCGTCCCCACTAGGCTTCATTCCCCTGGCCCACAATATAACTTCATGCTCTCTCCATTGTATTCCTAGCTCCATGTTATATATGCAGGATGAAATTTTTTTTTTTTTATTCCAATAGATATCTATTTTATAAAATATACCATACATTTATGTAAGTGTATATACTCATATACTACGTATCTTCCTAATTTATTACATTGGAGTATTCAATAACTCGAACTTTTTTTGATAACGTGAATTTTTTTCTGGCATACTCGTATTCAATTTCGAGTTATCGAAGTTTCACAACAAAATAACAACATGTTTTCCAAATATTAGAGTAATTGTCCAAAATTTACATTTTTAAATTATAAAAAAATATATTCTGACTACTCTATTTAATTGAAGGCTGCCAACCGGCCCTTTGGACCACTCGGCCCTTCGGGATTTGCCCGATCGCCCGATAGGACAATCCGCCCCTACTAATAATTGCGCTCTTTGTGTGTTTGTATGCACGACAATTATGAGTTGCGCTATTACATTTTATGTCGATCCTGAGTTTAAAATCCATTTTTTATGAAATGTCTGGTCATTTTCTAAAAAAATATTTTATCATTTTCGCTTCCAGTTTTTCTAAGCATACTTTAAATCAGGCACGTGCGACTTTTTGTTAGGGCCGGATAATAAATTTGAAATATATCATCGGGCCGTATCTCTTTTTATGGCTCGTGTAGGAGTATATACAATATAATGACTTACTTTTTCTGTTTCCAATATTTAAGAATACATATCTTGGAAATAACTTCTGTAATAAATATCATTGTAGCTAAAGCAAAACCGGCAATAAGTAATCCAAATGATATTGAAAATTATTGAGAGATAAGGGAAGAATATTACTTTCTTCAACATAATCTACTAGATGTTGTACATCTTTTTTCCATTTCTCTAGTAAACCAAAATTTTCAAGCCACATTAAAATGTTGGCAAACTTGTAGTACCTACATAGGATGTCCTTTAGTAAATGCTATACGCGGAATAATGCAAGTAATATTTTGAAAAAAAAGAAATTATTGAGAAATTTTTGTTTGATTTCATAAAAAAACCCTTCGCCGACGTGTAAAAAATGCTAAATCTCTATTAAAAACTGTACGGTTTATGTAAATATCATCATCACCCATAGAGCATTTCACAAAATTGTTAGCTATATACATACTGAACTTATCATTAGGATCAGTATTAAAGAATCTGGCTAGAGTTGGAATGAATCCAAATGATATTTTTGTATCAACAATTTCTTGCAAAGTAGTAACTTCTGGTTCGTACTGCGGTGAAGTTAGCACACTCATCAAATGACTTTGCAATGCCGAACATATCAACAATGTATATAAAATCAAGGAATAAAATACCATTCTTGTTGTTGTACTTTGTGACATTGAAACTGATCCTTGTAGTAAACTCTAAAACGACGATAATACATTGTCAGAAAACATGATACAGGAATTAGATTATTCTTTAAGTCGTCCTATACAATTCCATATTAGACTGTTTAGCAAAATACTACAAAGAATTAAAAACCAAACTAATGGTTCGTATATCTTGGTAATATTTTGCCACCGAGGTTTTTGTTCAGCTGATGGGACAACCCATTCTAATCCATCTATAAAGTACGAAACAGTATTATCGAAATCAAAAACCACATTTGGTTCCATTGGACAGTTCAATATCAAGTCGGCTTTTCGATAATATAAATCATTGTACATGTTACTATAAGTGCATGGTTCACAAATACATATGTTACGTTCAATTTGTTGGAAATTTTTAGAAAAAGAGTCATTTCTATTCCTGCTTCTTTAGGATTATGAGGGTTATCCCTTAAGTTCGTAAAAAAGGTTCTTGTTTAAGCGGCATTGTTATTATTTTATGTCTTGCAAATTTTATAGGAATTTTTTCTGGAAAATATGCTTTTATCTTATCGCCACAATTTGAAATAGAAGATGAATTCAAATTTATTATACCATCCATATTATTGCAGGGATAGTATGTGTAAATATTATCACTTTTTATAAGATTGATATTTATGATATAATAACTCCAGAATATTTCAATTATTATTATCAATTATTTTGTGCTTTCCCTATATTGACGATGAAATTAGCTATAGGATTCCAATAAGTATTTTTATTTTAGGTCCAGTAACCAATTGGACAGGTCAGAAGTAGAATTTAAATATATTACAACTAGGGCTGTCAAAATCGGCTGAAATTGCTAACCGGTTAACCGTCGGTTTACAGACCGGTTAACCGAAAAACCGAATAACCGGTTTCAAGTCAATAACCGGCCGGTTTTTTTAACCGGTCAGAAAAAACGGTTTTTAACCGTCTAAGAACCGGTTTTTCACCGGACAGAAAACCGATCTTTAACCGGTCAAAAAACCGGTTATTAACCGGTCGGAAAACAGGTTTTTAATCGGTCAGAAAACCGGTTTATAACCTTTAATTTGGTGCATGTTCAAAAGTTTCCTCAAAACGTATCGAGTTTTAAGGGCACCGTTAACTTTTTGGAAACAACGTACTTCTTCTTTGGGAAATAAATTTCGGTAAACTTTGCAAAGTTTCGCTGTGTGCACTAAAATTTTTACAATTTATTGTTTAGCAATGGTATATGATATACGTATATATGGTATGCGACCAGTATCTTCGATTATTATTAATATTTCACCAACTCCGTATTGATTCGGAAGGTTGTTGAAATGCTGTATTTAAAATTTTTTTCGATGTTGCTCATATAGATCATCGTGTCTAATACAACTTATCACGTGACTAATGAATTATTTCCTATTTCCATGTAATTTACTTTTTAATTTACAAGTGCTATTTAGACGTTAGGTTATAGTTAATTTTTTTAAAAAAAAGTGCTATGAACCCGTTAGAAACCGATTAAAAATCGGATATAAACCGGTTAAAAACCGGCTATTAACCGGTTAAAAACCGGCTATTAACCGGTTAAAAACCGGCTATTGACCGGCTAAAAACCGGCTATTGACCGGCTAAAAACCGGCTATTGACCGGTTAAAAACCGGCTATTGACCGGTTAAAAACCGGCTATTGACCGGTTAAAAACCGGCTATTAACAGGTTAAAAACCGGCTATTAACCGGTCAGAAACCGGCTATAAACCAATTAAAAGCCGGCTACAAACCGGTTAACCGGCTAGCCGAATATTTCATTATTGAAAAACCGGTTTCCGGTTAACCGATTAACCGGTTAACCGAATACTTTTGACAGCCCTAATTACAACATACTTGTAGGCAAGTTTATTTAATTTTTGTAAGTTACCCATCACTCATCACATTTTCAAGATTATATTTGTTTTAGAAGGAATCCATGAAGTCAAATGAATTTTTAAATTGATAATTAATAATACAGTTGAGTTATGTACATTTTCACTTAAATCTGATAAGCATGATGTCTTATTTTCTGTTTTCAATATTATTTCCTGGTAGTTACATATATTTAGTTGAAAATTAATTAGAATATTTAACCATAAAAGATCAACTCTCATCATTACTAGTAATTTTAGACAATATCCTTGAATTCATTTATAAGAAATACTGGAATAGGAGCTATTGTTACTTCATTAAATTTTGAAATTATAGTTATTTCTTTAAATTACAAAATATATATGTAGGTATCAAACAAATAATATACGAGGGTGGTTTGACGGAAGAGTGACTTTTCAATAAAAAAAGTTATTTTACTTTTACAAGTATTTTATTTTTTAACTGTACACACTTAGCCCATCGAGTTTCCAATTTTTTCAAAGCATCCAAAAAGTAATCTTTCGGCAAATCTTCAAAATATGCATTTTTCTCGGATATCCCCTCTTCATTGGTGTGAAATCCCTTTCCATCGAGCCATCTTTTTAAATTTGGAAATAAGAAGAAATCAATGAGAGCCAGATCTGGTGAAAATGGCGAATGAGGTAGCATCTCGTAACGCAATTCGACTAATTTTGTTGTAGCAACAGCGGACAAATGAGTAGGCGCATTATCGTAGTGGAACAACCTTTTTTCTTCAACAAATGAGGTCGTTTCCCCTTTAGTTCAGCACCAAAACGTGTCAACAAATCAGCATAATATTGGCCAGTTATCGTTTTTTCCTTTTTGTAAACAATCAATAAAGATCACACCTTTGGGATCCCAAAATACTGTAGCCATGACCCTATTGGCCGAAAAAACGGTTTTTGCCTTCTTGGGAGCACTTTCCTCAAGAGAAATCCATTGTTTCGACTGCATTTTGGTTTTGACGTATAATGGTGTATCACGTTTCATCAACTGTGACATATCGACGGAAAAATTCCCTTGGATTACGTTTGAAGATAACCGAACATTCTTTGAATTTTTAATACGAGCGCGCATTTCATCTGCCGCGGCATCCATCTCGCAGATAGCTTTTTTATATGTAAACGTTCATGCAAAATATTGCATACCCGTTCGGTTGAAATGTTGACTTCATTAGGTATCTCACGTACTTTTAATCGACGATCGCTAATTACTAGGGCATGGATTTTATTAACCATTTCTCGAGTAGTTACAGAAAATGACGGTCCCAGACGTTCTGCATCATCTGTGCTCATATGGCCACTTTTAAAAGCAGAAAACCACTTACAAATCATTCCATCGGACGCAATACATTCAGAATAATATTTACGTAATTTTTCCTGTTTTTTTTACCTTCCGTCACCTTTAGGTAAGGAAGGTATTGTCTTTGGTCAAAAAATTCGGTAGTGAGTTTTTAATGAATAAGCACGTTTTAGGGTCCCTACAATACGAATTTACTATTTTTAAGATGATGTCTGTATGTATGTGTGTGTGTGTGTGTGTCCGTGTGTGCGTGTGTGTGTATGTGTGTCCGTGTGTGACAATTTTTTATCCGACGATAACTCCAATACTACAATTCTAAAAATTATAATTCTTTCGTATTCCTCTTCTGTACATCCATATGAAGAGTTGATTAGATTTTGGTTATAATTGATCCACCGGAAGTACCCTTAATTGAAGTTTTTAACAGTTTTTCTTAAAAAAACGCAGTTAAATATTATTTTTTGACATTTTGTTATTATATTTATTAAAGAAAATACTCTTCTCTATATGGTTTGATTATTCATTTTCCTTCATATTCAATAGATGTAGAGTTAAAGCATTATAAAGAAATTAATTTTCAAAAATTAGTCAGCTTTGTTATTTATCATGGAAACAGCTGACATAATTATTCAAAAAAAAATTAATTGACAGATGTCAGTTGCAAGTGCAAAACCAAATATGGAAAAAGAATAATATTTACGTAATTTTTCCTGTTTTTTTTTTTACCTTCCGTCACCTTTAGGTAAGGAAGGTATTGTCTGTGGTCAAAAAATTCGGTAGTGAGTTTTTCATGAATAAGCACGTTTTAGGGTCCCTACAATACGAATTTACTATTTTTAAGATGATGTCTGTATATATGTATGTATGTATGTATGTATGTATGTATGTATGTATGTATGTATGTGTGTGTGTGTGTGTGTGTGTGTGTGTGTGTCCGTGTGTGTGTGCGTGTGTGTGTATGTGTGTCCGTGTGTGACAATTTTTTCTCCGACGATAACTCCAATACTACAATTCTAAAAATTATAATTCTTTCGGATTCCTCTTCTGTACATCCATATGAAGAGTTGATTAGATTTTGGTTATAATTGATCCGCCGGAAGTACCCTTATTTGAAGTTTTTAACAGTTTTTCTTAAAAAAACGCAGTTAAATATTATTTATTGACATTTTGTTATTATATTTATTAAAGAAAATACTCTTCTCTATATGGTTTGATTATTCATTTTCCTTCATATTCAATAGATGTAGAGTTAAAGCATTATAAAGAAATTAATTTTCAAAAATTAGTCAGCTTTGTTATTTATCATGGAAACAGCTGACATAATTATTCAAAAAAATTTAATTGACAGATGTCAGTTGCAAGTGCAAGTATATAGGATCTAAAATTGGTATGTCATAGTGTTGCTCGCAAGTGACACGCAGAGAAAGGCCAAAGAGAAGATGGAAGGACATTACTTAGTGTAGTTTATGTTATAATTTTATTGGATTTATAGAACCTTTTTAAATGAACTTTTGGTATGGAATTTGTAAAAAATAGTATGTGTTAGTGTTCGATTTTACATGATATTATATAGAATCTGTTCCAAGGACCTTTTGGTATGGGATTTGTACAAAATACATGGAATTGACGGAAGGTCTTGTGCTGGCCACAACAGATTTTTTAAGAATGATATAGGTACTTAGGATTCTTCAACATCAACATATATATATATATATATATATATATATATATATATATACATGTCGTATGTAAGTAGGAACAATCACTCGAAATATTGTATTGGATTTAACATATACATACATATACAGGGTGTCTCTTAATTAAGGGGACATGGCTTAACCACAGATTACTGAGGCTAAAATAAGACGATTTAACTAAACTTGCTTCTACCGGAAAGTGTACCATTTAGCCAGAATTCTGCTTCAAAGTTCTTCAAAAAAAAAATAAATTTTGCTTATAATAACAGAACTTTTCATACGATTTGGATGAAATTTGGTACGACAGTTCATATGGTTATAAGTCATCTTTTAAGGTGATAGTTGTTATTATTAGCGAACCACTAGTGTAAGAAACTTAGGTATCCCAACATTGATTAGACCGTAACTATTTAATGGCCACGCCGATAACGTAAAATTATTTTTTTTCACAAAGATACATTCAATAGTAAACTTTTCTCTCTCTCTCTGTTTAATTTGTGATATCTGTTATGGTTCAGACAGAAAAAAATAAAACCTGAGTGTCTGCATCGTGATTTTTTTAAAAATTAAAAATTAGGTGTTTGACATTTGGATAGACTGCTAGATTAAATTTATTTAAAAAAAAATCACGATGCAGACACTCAGGTTTTATTTTTTTCTGTCTGACCCGTAACAGATATCACAAATTAAACAGAGAGAGAAAAGTTTACTATTGAATGTATCTTTGTGAAAAAAAAAAAAAATAATAATAATTTTACGTTATCGGCGTGGCCATTAAATAGTTACGGTCTAATCAATGTTGGGACCCTAAGTTTCATACATTAGTGGTTCACTAATAATAACAAGTATCACCTTAAAAGATGACATAACCATATGAACTGTCATACCAAATTTTATCCAAATCGTATAAAGCGTTCTGTTATTATAAGCAAAATTAATTCTTTTTCGAAGAACTTTGAAGCAGAATACTGGCAAAATGGTACACTTTCCGGTAGAAGCAAGTTTATTTAAATCGTCTTATTTTAGCCTCAGGAATCTGTGGTTAAGCCATGTCCCCCTATTTAAGAGACACCCTATATATATATATATATATATATGAGTGAGTGTTCCTACTTACTACTATTTTTTGCCAATTTTCTTTGAGTTACTAAATGAAAGAATGTTATGCTCGTAAATAATGCATACGACATACGACATCCAAATTTGGTGCAAAACATATCTTAGAACATACGGATATGACGACTGATTTTGGATGAAAATGTTAGATACGACAGCTCATATTCCAAATTTCATTCTCGTGTAATATAGCAACAAATGAAATCCGTTGACAATTATTTAGGCAATGTATCTTTGTATATCTATACCATATTTTATACGGTAACATATAACAAATTAAATGTCCAACCGTCAAAAATGGGGTCCTCCACCAAATGGAAAAATATGAAAGGGACATTCAAAAATATGTTTCTAAAATATTTAACGTCCGACTGGTATGTTATTGTAACAATCGCTACTGGGGTGCAACAGAAGTAGTGACGTTAACGATTTAAGAAGGGTTGTACTTACCCTGCTGTCTGTTGCGTCAGCGGGTAAGCTGATCACTGCACTGGGTTGGTGACACAATTATTAAGAAATAATAATTTAGAAAATATTTATTAATAATAAAACAAAAGACAGAATTGCGGTCATAGGTTATAAAATAGTTAAACACAAAAGTAAACAAAAATAAATATTTGTATTAATAAAAACAAGTTAAATAATAAACAAAATAAATACAAACATATTTATATGATATTACAATTAACGAACGATATTTAGCAATGTATTTCTCATACCTAGGGGTAGACTACCCCTGAAGATCTAGGGTCTCATCTTCAGCTGGGTTGATCGAATCGAAGACTATTGTTGACTGTCGTTGACTCTCTGACTGCTGACTGTCGACCGTTGACTGTTCCCCATTATATTTAACATTCTATTTATATAATATAAATAGAATGCAAGATTGCAATAATTTTGCTGAACGACAAGTGTAATACCCTCGCGTATAGCCAAAATACCATTAAATTGACACAAATTGCAAATAATTTTGTTAAAACGAAATATTTCAACAAACCTGGATTGTTACATTATTATTATTATAACAACCCTGCTTTCAAGGCTGTTATATACCAAATAACACCCTAGGGTGTTATATAATTTTTTTCACTCATTTTACACCTAATGTGGCGTTATTGACAGATAGAAATAACGAAATAAACAAATCGGTATTGTAAACAAATAAGAATATCGCGTTTCCTAGTTACAGCGTTTAAGCAACTAAATTAATCTCTCTAATAGAAATCACAATGACAAGACAAAAATCGATAAAAATCTTTATTAAAATAATATATCGGTCGGACGTTAAAAATTGAACGCACCACGGGTGTTAAACGGACAATAACCTCTTCGGTCAACGTACACACCTCGGGCCAGAGGCCCTCGGAATGTACTCTGTTGACCTCAGGCGTTATTGTCCTTATAACACTCTTGATACTATAACATCCACTCAATGGGGTATTCCCAAAAAATATAAAGTTTAATTTATTTGATGTTTATAGTGATTGTAAAAACAAGTGTTAGTAATTGCTAACTTCGGAATTTAAATACAAAGATACTGCTTGTGCTTCTAAGTGAATGTTTTAAAGGAAGATCCTCATCTTCTCCCATTTTAATGTATTTTTCTTTCAATCTTTTTAATAATTCCCAATGACAGACAACTACTTTTTTTTTATTACCATAATAACAAAACCATAACAAACATTCAATGCCTACTTTGTAATTTAAAATCAATTGACTTGTCAGTGTCAAACGATGAACGAAAACTTAAAAATGATTTAAGAAGTTTTAATTTTTTTGGATAAAACGTTGTATTACACTACATAATTCATTATTATTAGGCACTTGCTAACACCATGGCTAAACTTTTTCTTTCGTAACTAATATGCTATATTCCACACTCGTATAATAAATAACTATTATATGAAAGACTCATGGCCGTGTGCCTGAGTGTTTAGTCGCGATTATGTGTTTGATCCTGACGGACGCCAAAAATTATTTCTAATTTTAATTGGCAAAAAAAGTGATCCCTCCACGCCAGCAATTTGTGCCCCTGAGGTGACGCCTGATAAACGCCCATGCGGTTTGAATATGTCATCAGCATCATCAGCAAGATCAACGTTAAAAGTAGATTAACCCACCAAGTAATGGGTAATATGCCGAGACGATATATTTTTATATGTATTTTTACTATTTTTGTAATTAATATTGCCACTATTACTCAGTTTTATATTTTAAGTTAATAAATACATATATTGTTATTATTATTACTATTATTATTATTATTATTATTATTATTATTATTATTATTATTATTATTATTATTATTATTATTATTACTATATTAATACATTCGGTTAGTTATCTGTAATAATGGTGCCAAGGTGACTGAGCACTATGTGACCTTCAAATGCTTATTCGTTTACAAGTCAAAATATGAAATTTCGCAAATTAATAGTACATTTCTCTAAGAAAGTGCGATTTGATAGTCGACGACATCACACCATGAACAAATATAAAATGCGATGAACTGATGAACATATGTATGAATGGGCTGATGTTTGATAAAATACTAGATGTATGATTTAGATACATGGTCATGGCGAAAATAGCACTTCATTTCACCTTCACAAGACTTTAGGATTAATTATATCATTTACTATTCCTCTGCATAGGTAATTAAAATCTAACAATTAATCAGATATGTAATTGTTTAAATTTTATTTATTAATATTAATAATATACAAACTTTGTTCTTATTGTAAATACGTTACAGTACTCATTTATTAAACTAATTCATATTGATACAACACATCTTTAAATAGCGTATCGCAGGTCACCTGGCAATATCGTCTTTCTGCCAGTTTTTGCGGAAACGAGTTAAAAGTTATTTAGATTCTGCATGACTTTTACGTTATAAAAAAATTCTAAGTTGGACTTACCTACCTGTTTTTAATATTAACCTGCCTTTTAAAAAATGAATTATTAAAATCTATTACTATTTGACTTAGATTTCAAAGGGACAACAAAATAGTTATTTATGCAACAAGAGTAAAAAGTATAGTCTTATTTCACGAATAGGAAAGTCAAATCCTATGAGTAAAATAAGACACTTTTTAATCGAATTGCATACAATTTTTTTTACGTCTACAATAAAAGTGTGAAAAAAGTGCCGTAACATTTCATTATTTCACGTGTTTGCGTTAAAAAAATACTAATAATTTTAATAATTATTTTTTTATAACGCAGGTTAATATCAAAATCTCGCGTCATATTTTAGTACTGATGTATATAAGTGTAAAAGAATATAAATGCTGATTAATTAAAAAAAAATTGACGCTTGACACCTTTGATTTGAAATCCTGTTATTCCTTCATACAAATTTTATGAACAACAATTTCTCCAATAATTATTATACTAGATAACGCTATACCGATAATAAAAACAATAAATGCAAAAGCAACATGAACAAGAGATAATCTCACTACATCTGGCTGAAGTACCAGTCGAGGTTGACCAGTGATCTCCTTATCCCATTTGCTAACCAATCCATTTGATTGGAGTAACAAAATCAGATTGCTGAATTTGTTATGAAATGGAAATCCTTTTCGTACAGTATATGTAGCAGTAATAGTATGTCCAGTTTCTAAGCCGTGTAACATAGGAGTACCATCATTATTGGTATAGATTTTCTTCAAGAGGTACAAAGTTTGTCTCCTATTCTTCATTACTGCAAAGTCTCTTTGAAAAGCTGTTCTATTGAGACATTCTTCGGAAAGGGGACACAGGATAAAGTTGTTCAAAATTATAATTTGAATTGGGTCGTTTGGATCTCTAAACTTGTCTACCACATGTTGAGAAAAACCATATATTAATTTCGAATGTATTATTTCCTCTACTGTTTCAATTTGCTTTTTATACCGTGGACTAGTCAAAAAACTTACAAGTTGACTAGTATATACTGCATACATTAACAGAGAAAAGAAAATCCAAAATATAAACAAAATTCTCATTGATTGTTTCGTAGGACTATTGATTCCTCCTTGAAGTAAAGAGTACAAAGATGACATGAAACACTTAACTAAAGATTTGTAAGTAACTGCCGTCTCGTGATGTTTGGCGAAAATCCACCAAACAACAGCATTGAGTACAACTGATATAAACATATACGCCCACACAAATGGTTGAAATATTTTCATCAAACTTGTCCACTGAGGTTGTTTTTCTGCTGATGGAACCCACCAAATCAGATTATCGAAAACAGCTGGAGAAAAAGTAGTAAATTCTCTCTCTTGTGGACTGTGGCCTACCATACCAAAAATAATGTCAACCTGTCTAGTCTGTAAAGCTCCAAACATATCAGTAAATGTTCCATTTTGTAATTTTGTCCCCCCTGTTTTAAACTTGTTTTCAATATAGACTTCTGTGAAATTTAAATGATCAGATAAGAATTTCATAATACGGACTTCTAGTCCAGCTAATTCGGGAATATTTCTATTAGCGTTTATATTTAAAACGTAAGGAGGTATTTTAAAAGCTAACAATCTCATCTTGCAATTATTTAAATATTGAGGTGATTTACTCGGGAATAGTTTTGCTGGAATATTTGAACAAGAGAACAAGTATGTAGGTTTTCCTGGTATCCAACAATTTTCTGGATTTGTATAAGGAATGTAAGAATAAACTTTCAACTCATTATAAAAAGGCAGTATAACATAGACGTTTACTATATAATAATCCCAAAGAATATTAAATATTTCTTCTACAGAATTATATCTTCTAATTGTAATCACCACTCTCCCTTCTGGATTCCAAAATAAGAATGTATAAATTCTTTGTAACCAATTGGAAAATCTTTCCACGGTGCCGAATATAAAGATGTAATCATCTATTTTGTATTGCTTTTCAAATAGTGTGATTTCGGTTTCAGTTGTCAGTAAAACAGACCTATTCCTTAAAAATGGTTCATGGTAGGTATCGGTGGTAATTAGAAAAACTTTCGACTTGACATCTTTTACAATACTTTCCACGCATTGTAATAAATTTTCTTCATTTTTAGGATCTGTAGATAACAATACTGATGAAAAAGAATATTGAAATATTAATAATAAAATAAATAAAATCATAATTCAAATATTATTTTTCAATTGAGTTCAATTTGGTTTGTAACTGTACTAAGTTGAATTGAAATAACGAAATTAAGTAAATAAATATATAGGACTAGTTTTGATTTTTTTCGTTGAAACTGTAAATATACACTTATGTATTTTGAAATATAACTATTTCAATTATAGAATACTATTTTTTATAATACGACTTTCATTTAATGGGTTCTACACAAAATACATTTCTTAAACTTTCAGATAATTGTTTGTCTTATTATTTACCTTTACTTTCATGTAAGTAAATCAAATGATTTATTTGACGGCTTTTATTGACAGATACAAATTACCCATACGAGAATCATACTAAATAATATTCCTGCAATGACTTGACTGTAGACGCCGGTCCACATATAAAATTAAAACAATGCTAATAATTGCGCTCTTTGTGTGTTTATAAGCACCACAATTATTAGTTGCGCTATTACATTTTATGTCGATCCTAAGTTTAAAATCCATTTTTCTTCAAACGTCATATAAATGGAATTTTTGTGACTTGATTCACAAGGTAGAAATGAAATAAATAAATATCCATAGCAACTACATAAAATGAGCGAATAAGAAGTAACTTGTAAAATAGAAACCTGTCATATCGCCCCATGTTAACCAAGATAACCTACAAATTGAAATATTAAACAGTTTATATATAACGAAATAACATACTATAAAATAGCAGACTTACATATTGGCAACGACGGTACGAATATTTAGAATTAAAGTGATATGAAAAGTTCTTATTGTTTTTTAGCAATTCCTCGACATATATCCTTCAACAATATTATTGAACTTCCATTCATTTGAACAACTTCAAGGGCCGTACATGGCAATACTTCAAATTCTGATATAATTGCACATAAGGAGAATATAAAATTGCATAGTTTTTATTTAAACGTCAAAACGTGAAAATTTTCACTTGAATGTTTATAACAAAAAGTGAACAAATACGAAAGTATCCATAGCAACAGAGCAATTAAAATCATCAAACGTCCTTCACGTAAAATATTTATAATTATTGTAACGTCAAGTTGTAATTATTTTATTTAAATACGTACGTTTGAAGAAAAAATATAATGTGTCATTCGGAGTAAAAGTGTCATTGTGTGCCTCGCATGCAGTATGCAGTTGTCCGCCTCGCGTACCGCTCGTCGTGCAAACTTACATGCTCGCCACACAAAGTGTCACTTTTACTCCTAATAACACAATATACTATTTTGATGAAATGCATTGTCATTTTTTATAAAAATATTTTATCATTTTCGCTTCCAGTTTTTCTAAATATACATAGAATGACTTACTTTTTCTGTTTCCAATATTTAAGAATATATATCTTGGAAATAACTTCTGTAATAAATATTATTGTAGCTAAACCAAAACCGGCAATAAGTAATCCAAATGATATTGAAAATTGTTGAGAGATAAGGGAATAATATTACTTTCTTCAACATAATCAACTAGATGTAATACATCTCTTTCCCATTTCTTTAGTAAACCAAAATCTCCAAGCCACATTAAAATGGTGTCAAACGTGTGGTACATAGCATGACCTTTACTTAATGCCATACACGGAACTACTAAAGTAATATCTTGAAAAAAAAAAGAAATCATTCTTCTGCCATCTATATTGAGAAATTTTTGTTTCATTTCATAAAAAAAAACCCTTCGTCGACTTGTAAAAAATGCTAAATCTCTATTAAAAACTGTTCAGTTTATGTAAATATCATCATCACCCGTAGAGCATTTCACAAAATTGTTAGCTGTTTGTATACATACTGAACTTATCATTAGGATCAGTATTAAAGAATCTGGCTAGAGTTGGAATGAATCCAAATGATATTTTTGTATCAATAATTTCTTGCAACATAGTAATTTCTGGTTCGTACTGCGGTGAAGTTAGCACATTCATCAAATAACTTTGCAATGCTGAACATATCAACTATGTATGTAAAATCAGTGGCGTAACTATCATACGGCAGTGCGAGGCAAAGCCCGGGGGCCCCGCGATTTCAGGGGCCCATTCGTAACATCTTTGTTACGAAAGCTTTATCATACAATGTATTTAATTTATAGAAAATAAAATTATTTTAACTATTTTATTTTATTTATCCGAGCTTGGCGTGCTTGTGTCACACGAGCATGCTTGAGTACAAGTACAAAATTAACCAAGTCCCGTCACCACGCGGCCAGTGACTGAGTTTACTACAATCACTCGATATTGTAGTTACCTCTCCCCCACATTAGAGAATAGTACGACTTATCTGTACCCTTTTTTTAAACTAGTGCATTCAAGTCAGATTTACGGCAATAAAAGAAATAGATAAAATGCTTACAATAAATTTTAATTATTGAACATTGTCTAACTAATATGATATTACACACATAGTTTTTGTAAGAAATGTCTGCACCATTTACATAACGGCATGTCAACGAGAAAATTCTTTGAATTAATAATTAAAAAATATGGGATTTTTGAAAGTAATTTTTACCAGATCTCTATGGCTTTTTTTTTACTATTTTTAACATTGCCCGTGACAGTGGCAAGTCTGGAAAGGTCATTTAGTAAATTAAAAATAATAAAATACTACCTGAGATCGCAAATGGGTCAAAGTAGACCTAGAGCCGGTTTTTCAATATCTAGTTAAAATTATAACTAATAGTTAAATAAACAACAATGAAACGAAATGAACTGTCAAATGACAGATTTATCATTGCTGTGAACAAGACGATGCAATATTGTTTACTTAACTAGAAGTTAAAATTTTAACCAGAGACTGAAAAACCAGCTCTAAGCGGACAAGTTTTACTTTCCATAGAATCAAAAGCTGTTTCGGAAGTGGATTTGACCAACGTAGTCAACGAATTTGCAAACAAAAAAGCTCGAAAAAGAAACTTTTAAATTTAAAAAAAAAATATTAAAAATGGCATAGAATACGTTGACTTCCGTTGTATCACTATTTATCAGTAGGTAATATTAAGGTTTAATATATTTTTTTTTTTTTACTTGTACTTATAAAATAAAATATTATCAGTGAAAAATATATTCTTATTTATTTTATTTCAATTATTAATTTTCTTTGGGAGAGGGGGCCCAGGTGATTATTTTGCCTCGGGGCCCCAGACGGTCTTGTTACGCTACTGTGTAAAATCCAGGAATAAAATACCATTCTTGTTGTTGTACTTTGTGGCATTGCAGCGGATCCTTGTAATAAACTATAAAACGACGATAACACATTGTCAGAAAACTTGACAAAGGAATTAGATTGTTCTTTAAATCGACTATACAAAACCGTATTAGACTGTTTAGCAAAATACTACAAAGAATTAAAAACCAAACTAATGGTTCGCATATCTTCGTAATATTTTGCCATCGAGGT
Source organism: Ophonus ardosiacus (assembly GCA_943142095.1). Classification (NCBI taxonomy): domain Eukaryota; kingdom Metazoa; phylum Arthropoda; class Insecta; order Coleoptera; family Carabidae; genus Ophonus; species Ophonus ardosiacus. The sequence goes on along the minus strand of OW964827.1, from coordinate 34,891,321 downwards.
GTTTGTTCAGCTGATGGGACAACCCATCTTAATCCATCTATAAAGTGTGAAACAGTATTACCGAAATCAAAAACCACATTTGGTTCCATTGGGCAGTTCAATATCAAGTCGGCTTTTCGATAATATAAATCATTGTATATGTTAGTACCATTGGAATTTCGAACAACCCAGTGAGTGAATGTATGGTTCACAAGTACATATGTTACGTTCAATTTGTTGAGAATTGTTTCTATTCCTACTTCTTTTGGATTCTGAGGGTTATCCCTTAAGTTCGTAAAAAAGGTGCTTGTTTAAGCGCCATTGTTATTATTTCATGTCCTGCAAATTTTATAGGGATTTTTTTCTGGAAAATATGCTTTTATCTTACCGCCACAATTTAAAATAAAAGATGGATTCAAATAACTCCAGAATATTTCAATTATTTTTGTAATATTTTGTGCTTTCACGATATTGACAATGAAATTAGCTTAACCATAATTGGATAGGTCAGAAGTAGAATTTAAATATTTTACAACATACATACAAGTTTATTTAAATTTTGTAAGTTACCCATCATATTTGTAAATATTATATTTGTTTTAGGATTCCATGAAGTCCAATGAATTTTTAAATTGGTTGAGTTATGTACATTTTCGCATATCTGATATGCACGAAGTCTTATTTTCTGTTTTCAAAATTATTTTTTGGTAGTTACATATATTTAGTGGAAAATTAATCAGATATTTAACCATAAAAGAACAACTCTCATCATTCATAGTAATTTTAGACAATTTACTTGAATTCATTTAGAAGAAATACTGGAATAGGAGCTATTGTTACTTCTTTAAATTTTAAAACTATAGTTATATCTTCAAATTACAAAATATATGTGTAGGTATCAAACAATACATTGTATTTAATTATTCTTATTAAGCATTTTGTTAAAAGTTTGACTAGTTAATATATGAACTCTTTTGTGGGTGATTAAGAGGTTTCAAAAGTTTGTTAATGATAATTACATTGATTATTATAGCGAACGTAAATAAATATAATTAATAGACCTGCAAAATATACACTTGCCTGTAGTACTGAAAAAATGATAAAATGCATAGAACAATCAATAACTGACCAAAGAGACTTAGCTTCAGAGCGTGAATGTTCTAGCAGTTTTATCCAGTAAAATCTACCAACATACTATATCATCTTGGTAAATCTATTGCCTCTGACATACAAGACATAAGAAAAAATCTGATGTGGCCAGCCCATAACCTCCCGCTGGGTATTTAACCATGCAGTATAAATAAAGCAACCATTATGTTCAAATATTTTTACATTCACTCATAACAATTTTTATTTTACATTTAACAAATATATCATACACAAAATAAATTTCACAAATATTGACAAAAATAATAGAAACACTTAACAAAAATTAAAATAGTACTCGCATCTTGACACAAAGTCTTATCAAACCCGTATTCTGGAAGCCAATGAAGCAAATCAATAGTAATTCTAATATTTACGTACGATTGAAAATGTATTGTTTTTACTAACCTTAATTTTATTAGATTCAAATACATATATTATTACTACATTCTCATTAACACGGTTTCACTATTAATTTTAATGTAATTGCAACCTGACAGTGACATTTGTGTAAATATATCAAAATTGTTATTAAAATGTTGTTTTTGTTTGAGGCATAGGCAAAATGATATATGAAAATAAATTATATTATAAATTTATATTTAAAGTTATTTACTAAATGTTATTATCGTAGAATTGAAGATTGTACCATTATATTTCATTATTATTCGTAAAAGTTGCTGAAAAATTATATTCAATGAATTTTTTTTAAGAAAAACTGTTAAAAACTTGTATAAGTGATACTTCCGGTTATCCGATATACACTGAAAACTAATCAGCTCTTCTCACATTAGTGTAGAATGGATATACAAAATTTCAAAATTTTCTGATTGATAATATTTGAGTAATCGTGTCCACCAGATCCACACATCCACACACACACACACACACACACACACACACACACACACACACACACAAACACACACACACACACATACATACATACCCACAGACATCATTGTAAAAATGTTAAAATCGGGTTCTGGGGACATCAAAACGTGCTTATTCACTAAAATCTCTATATGTGATTTTTAGCACGATCCCTATACCTCCCTTACTTAGGGTAGCGGGAGGTAAAAATGTAATTAATAAAAAAATTGAATTCAATCAGGAATGGATTAATAAATTTTTTTAACTATATCAAAAATATCATATATCTATGATTAATTGTGACATTGGTAATTTATTAGTTTCTACTTACGTACGTACTGGATGCGATACTGTTAGCTATCCATTCAATAAGGGAAAGAAATTAACATATAAAATATGTATGAAATATTATAATGAGAACACCAATTGCAATGTTCCCAAATATGTATACAAAATGCAGTAGATATAGGTAATGTTAGATTATTTTTTAAACTGCGGCATTACTTTTAGGATTGTCAGTACAATTTATGTGTAATTTTATGTTATGTACCTTACAATATTCTTTTAGATTTACATCATCGAATTCAGTTACAACAGACCAACTCTTGAGGGAAACCTGAATAATCTTCGCGCCCATCTTTTTGCAGATTGTATACAAGACATAAGATAAAATATATTTATATAAAATTTCTTAATAATAATTTGATTAAAATTTTTAGGTAATTACCACCCACAGAAAATGCATTTAAATATCATATATTAATATCACTACACTAAATTCAAATATTGAAAAGTGCATTTATTTTCAATTTTGTATCACCAGATCCACTAAATTCGGAATGGGAATTAATAAATAATATTTTATTGCCAATTACAATGGATAAAGCGCCAAAACCACTATTTAGTTATAAAAATTTATAAGATGTAAATGTTTCAAAAATAATGTTAATTGTACCATATCATGTCTATATGTATGGCTAAATGTGTAAATAATTATGATTTTTTTGTTTTACTTTCATATGAAGTATTTAGATAAAACTTGCGAGATATTTAAATAAATCACATATATAGCAGAATTAGGAAACACTTTTTTGCAGTCTTTCTGGAGTAAGCACGTGAAAAATGTAAATAAATGTTACAATTGATTATTATTTCCGCATCTCGCTGTAAGCTAGCTTACGGATATACAGGGTGGGGCAGAATGACATCCCTGATTTGAAGGGTTAATTGTAAGAAAACGGTTCAAGATACATAAAAAAGGTTGTTATTGCTCAAAAGTACATATGATGCCGTTTTATTTTCACCATGTTTGGAAAATGATATCGTCCAAGTGACGGCCTTGGCGAGCAATGAACTATTGAGCCTTTCGACGAAGCGTATTTTCATCTTTGTGGCACAGTAAATAAACAAAGTTTTCGTTACTGGGCATCTGAGAACCCTCGTGTACTGCATCAAAGACCTCTTCACAGCCCCAAAGTAACAGTCTGGTGCGCTGTGCCCTCTATACGCATTATTGGGCCTTATTTTTTGAATCCGAAGGATTAACTGTTCTGTTACTGTGAATTCGGCTCGCTATTATTGTATGTTGGAGAACTTTTTGCGCCCCAAAATGGAAGAGTATGGCGAGGAACACGACACAGAAGCCTTATGGTTTCAGCCACGGCCCATACTGCCCGTCGTTCAAGCGAAATTCTGCAAGAGCTCTTTCCCGGTTGCCTGATCTCTCACCGGGAGGATGTTCCATGGCCCCCTCGCTCCTCCGATTTGAGCCCGTGTGACTTTTTTCTGTGGGGATATGTTAAAGCTGTAGCTTGAAGCTCTGAAGGAGGCGATTGAGGACGTCATCGCAGGAAGAGTGACCGAAAACTTCTTTGAAAGGCTCAATAAGTGCAATGCTCGCAAAGGCCGCCACTTGGACGATATCATGTTCCAAACATCGTGAAAATAAAACGGCATTATATGTACTTTTCAGCAATAAAAACCTTTTTTATGTACCTTGAACCTTTTTCTTACAATTAACCCTTCAAATCAGGGAAGTCATTCTGCCCCACTCTGTATAACGCGCACGCGGAGACGGAAAACATTTTTCAATTTTACCTTCGATTTACTCTGATATGATACACTTTCAGAAAAAAAAGTCTCTTGAAAAAAACATCTTTGATATGTGTACAACAAACTTGTCGCAGCATGTTGGGCTCTATCTCTTAAGAACAAAAAGTTTGTCGCTGTCTGAAAATATCTCTACAAAATGTAAAAATTGGGTTTCCTTTTTATTGTTTTCAATTAATTTTTAATATTTGTAAATAAAACATATAATTTTTTTAAACACTGTTACGTTCAGAATACATGTAGAATTCGAATTATTATTATATCTTAAGAAGTTAAAAAGATAAAACGAGTTAAAGTTTAAAAAAGTGTGCGAGCATATGAGTCCCGTTTTTAATGTAAAATATAAATTTTTGGCTGTTTGCATCCAGATCTATAATCGAGACTACCACCATTAAATCCGTCGAAAAATTTCCTATAAGAATATGTATGTTTTAACTTTATAACCAAAAGTCCTGTGTAAGTGAACGCTATGAGGGTTTGGATCTTCGACTAAAACTAATAAACTAAAACAGAAACAAAAATAATAGGAATCCTACCTATATGCTATGAGTTACAAATATATACATATATTTTAAATTTATACAATATTTTGAGTGGGTTTTCTTAACACACTAATTTTTATTTGAATTTTTTCACTTTACTTTTTTTAGAAGCTAATTACTCCACCAAACAGTTAAATACACATTAAATTTGAAAACTACACTCAAATGACTTTTTCAAAGGGGAAATTAACAGAATCACCAGGTAAGGATTAAATTCATATAAATCTAAGTGCCAAAAGGGATGTACTGATAAACAAATGAATAATAATTGTAAATTCCAAATCATCACGCCTATGTTAACATATGACGCTCACCAAACTACATGATTTTGGAATTATCTGTCATAATATTGTTTTATTAATTATTCGTTGACAGCATTGTGTTTGCTCTATATAGTAATTAATAACGTGTAATTTAATTATTCTTTTCAGGTATGATTAATCTATTTATTTATAATTTCTTATTATTTACTTTTATGTTTCTTGTAATTCTTTTCAGAATAATAAAATCAGTGTATAAAACCAACTTACATAATTTTAACAAAAGAAGCAGATATACACATTGTTGAATTAAATTTGAGACTAGTTGTTAAACAATACTGTAATTTCTTGAACTCAGAAATTAGGAGTATAGTTAAGAATTAATGACAAAATGTACTTACGACTATTTTTTACCAATTTTATTTGAGTTACTAAATTGAAAAAAAAAATCTGTTGTGGCCATCACAAAACCTTCCGTCAATTCAATGTATTTCGTACAAATCCGATATCAAAAGTTCCTTGGAAAAGATTCTATATATCCTGTAAAATTGTAACATAAACACACTATTTTTTACAAATTCCATATTGCAAGTTTTTTTTGAAAAGATTCTATAAATCCAATATAATTATAACACGAATGTACATTCTGTAAATTGCACTTCACAGTTCCTCATTCCTATCCAACGCTTCTTCACACAGTTCTTCCTCTCTCAAATATTCTGCTAAACAGTCCTTCCATCTTCTCTTTGGCCTTCCTCGTTCTCCCGGCATTGAAACTGCAAGTCACTTATGCGAGGGACACTCTGTCACTTATGTTACTTTCTGATCCTATACTTTCCACTTTGGTTTTGCACTTGACACTGACATCTGTCAATTAGAATTTTTTGAATATATCTGCTGTTTCCATAATTTTAGTAAAGCTGACTGATTTTTGAAAGTTAACCTCTCTTAATTTCTCTATAACTCTATATCTATTGAATATAAAGGAAAATGAATAATCAAAATGTATAGAGAATAAGATTTTCTTTCATATTAATGATCACAAAATGTCGAAAAATGATATTTAACTGCGTTTTTCCCAGAAAAACTATTAAGAACTTCAAATAAGGGTAATTCCGGTTGGCCAATTATAACCAAAATCTAATCAGCTCTTCCTATGGTTGTAAAGAAGAGGAATACGAAAGAATCATAATTTTTAGAATTGTAGTTTTCGAGTTATCGTCGGAGAAAAATTTGTCACACACACATACACACACACACACACACACACACACACAGACACACACGGACACACACACACATATATCAATGTAAAATTAGTAATATTGTATTTTAGGGATCTTAAAACGTGCTTATTTATTAAAAACTCACCATCGGAATTTTGACCAAAGACAATACCTTCCTTACCTAAGGGTGACGGAAGGTAAAAACGGTATAATGCTCTTAAATATGAACATACGACTTCCAAATTTAGTGTAAAACATAGCAAAACATAGCCTTGAACATACGGATACGACAAATGATTTTGGATAAAAATGTTAGATACCATCTTTTTGCTAAGCACTAACTCTCCGATAATTACAATACTCATCTACAGCTCACATTCCAAGCTTCATCCTCTTGTAATATAGGATATAGTTTGTACAGAATTCTACCATTATGTCTTTGACTTACTAAGCCTGTGGTAGACCGGGCACAGCTGGGAGTATCACTACCTGTCGCTTAGTGTCGGACTGCAAAAAAATTAAATTCACAAATCTCTGTATGCATTTCGTATTTCAAAATTGATTTTTAATGGATTCGCAAAATCAAATGATATCTTCAATCATTATTTCAAATTAAGAAAAAATAAGAAAACACAGTAGGAAGAACATTTGATTGTCTATATGGTTTGATTACACATTTTCCTTCATATTCAATAGGTATAGAGTTAAACAATTTTGAACAGATTAACCTTCATAAATCAGCCAGCTATGCTTTAACCGTGGAAACTGGTGATATATTCAAATATTCTAATTGACAGATGTCAGTGTCAAGTGCAATTTACATAGTATATGTTCGTGTTACAATTTTATTGGATATATAGAATCCTTTCTAGGAATTTTCGATATGGAATTTATGGAAAATAGTTACGTTCGTGTTGCAATTTTACTGGATATACAGGTGTCTCAATAAGCTTGCTCACTATTGGTAACTTTTTTATTTGAAGAGCTACGAGGTTGGTTAAATTAGGAAAATTGTGTCATTTTATATTAGAAAATTGGTCATGTAGACAAAATAAAAATTGTGTCAGCGGTTCCCAAAATTTGAAACCCCCTGGTCAATCTCACTCCTACATTTGAGGTTAGATTGACCGCGTACTTAAAACGCTAGTTATTTCTTTTCTAATGCTTATTTAGGCGAGAATAACCACAGTTTATTGTATAATATATTGTTTTCTTACTAGAAAAAATATAAAGAAAAATTTACACATGTTAAAAACTGGAGAAATAAATCATTCAGACAGCAAAAAGTTCAACAAATTTTTATCCTTAATACTTAACTATGAAACATAGACATGGCTCGGAGATGTCTTTAAATTTAAAATCTTCAATTTTAATTTTGTTCGTGGAAGATAATTGTTTTGCCAAACGTCAATGTAACAACTATAATAATATTGTATTATATATTTATGCCTGGTTGCAGAAACGTTCATCAATTCCTTGATCAATCAACGGTTCATCAAAATGAACAAATGCAGCAAAACAGCAATGATTTGAATGTTATAAGAACAAGGAAACTTATTCGAATTTGTTCATTTGATAGTCCGCTAACTGAACAAGGAAATGATGAACGTTTCTGTAACCGGGCATGAATGTTGTTGAGTTATTATTTATTATAACAAAAAAATAAAATAAAATCACGATAAAAGTAAAATGTAGACCTATTTCACTTTTCGCTTTGTGGAAATATTAGAAACAACAATTTCGCCAGTAAATGTTATAATAGATAATGCTATCCCAGAAATAAGAATAATGAATCCAAAAGCAACATGCATGAGAAATAATCGCACCACATCTGGCTGAACCACTACTTGAGGAAGACCAGTGTTGTCCGTATCCCATTTGCTAAGCACTCCATTTTCGTGCAGTAACATAATTAGATTGGACAACCTCTCATGAATTGGAAAACCTTTCCGTGTCATAAATCTAGTCGGAATACTTTGTATGTAGTATAAAATTGTTTTATGAGGTATGAAATTTGTTTTCTACTCTTCATTACTGCGAAGTCTCTTTGAAAAGCCGTTCTGTTAAAGCATTATTTTGTAAGAGGACATAGAATATAGTTTTTCAAAATATGGACTTGAATTGGGTCGGGCAAAACATTAAAAATGGCTACTACAAGTTCAGAAAATCCATATTTCAGCTTCGACTGTATCAATTCTATTTCTGTTGTGATTTGCTTTTCATATCGTGGACTAGTCAAAAAACTTAAGTTGACTAGTGTACATTGTATATATTAAAAGAGTATAGAAAACCCAAAAAATAAATAAAATTCTCATTGATTGTTTCGTAGGACTAGTGATTCCTCCTTGCAGTAAAGTGTACAAAGATGACATGAATCACATAACCAAAGATTTGTAAGTAACTGTTGTTTCGTGATGTTTTGCAAAAATCCACCAAACAAAGCATTAATTACAACAGATATAAAAATATACGATCATACATATGGTTTAAATATTTTCACCAAACTTGCCCATTGGGGTTATTTTTGTGCTGTAGGAACCCACGAGAAAATAGTGTCAAACACAGTTGGATAAATGCTGCAGAAGTCAGTATTATATATAGGAAGAGGCATCATACCAAAAGTAATATCAACCTGTCTAGCCTGCAAAGCTCCAAACATGTCAGTAAATGTTCCATTTTCTAATTGATTCCCTTATTTTATAAACTTATTTTCGATATATACCTCGGAAAAATTTAAATGTTCATCTAAGAAATTCATAATACAGACTTCTAATCCAACTAATTCAGGAATATTTCTATTAGCGTTTATATTTAAAACAAAAGGTGGCATATTAATTGCCAGTAATTTCATCTTGCAATTATTTAAATTTTGTGGTACATTTTTGCTGGAATATTTGAGCATGAGAACATGTAAGTTGGTTTTCCCGGTATCCAACAGTTTTCGGTATTTGTATAAGGAATGTAAGAATAAACTTTCAACTCATTATCAAAAGGCAGAATACAATAGACATTTAAAATATAATAATCCCAAAGAACATTAGATATTTCTTCTATAGAATTATATTTTCTAATTGTAATCACCACTCTTTCTTCTGGATTCCAAAATAAAAATGTATAATTTTTTTGTAACTAATTGGAAAATATTTCCACGGTGCAGAATATAAAGACGTATTCATCTATTTTAAATTGCATTTCAAGTAGATTGGTATCGGTTTCAGTCGTTAACATAACTTATTCCTTATAATTGGTTCATAGTAGGAATCGGTAGTAATTAGAAAAACTTTGGAATCGGCACTTTGAATAATACTTTCCATGCATTGAAATAAATTTTCATCATTTGTAGTTTCTGTAAATACCAATAAAGATGAAGAATGAAATATTAATAATAGAGTATATAAAGTCATAATTTAAATGTTATTTTTCAATTGAGTACAAAATGGTCTCTAAATGTAACTTCCTAGACCACATAAGTGAAATAGATATAGGTACCTATATGAGTAATTTTCAAAGGACATTTAATTTGTTGTGAATAAAGATCAATAGGGTCAATTGTCACATTATAATATAATTTAATGGATTGTTGAAAATAAAAAAGTACACTGACTTACTTATTAATGTACAAAAATTAGAAAATTATCTATATTGTTTCTATATGAATTTTCTAACCTAAAACTTTTAATACTAAATTATGTAAAAGAGTAACGTGAAGATATTATATATATATATATATATATATATATATATATATATATATATATATATATATATATATATAATATTAATAATAAATAACCTTTCTTCATAAATTATTTTTATTTTAATATGTACATATGTACAATATTTATATCATACTTGATAATTTAATTATAAAAATAAAAATAAGGACAAAAAAAAATAAAAAAATGAAATAATTTCGACATTTATAAATATTATGTTTTTATTTTTGTACAACTGAAGATGACTGCATTGCAGTTGAAATGTACATATTAAAATAAAAATAATTTGTGAAGAAAGGTTATTTATTATTAATATTAAAACTTTTAATATTATTTTATTTTAAATGTTTTTTTAAAATTACTATTTTGTATGTGTGTTTCTCAAACTTTGTTGGCCCTCGTATCCATTTTTCCCATATTTTACGACGGACCGCTTTGTCAATAGCAAAAATAATGTACATAGTACAAGGAGAAAAATGCAATCTTTTTTTTTTTTGAGGAACAAATTAAAGTACATTAATTTTTGAGGTGTATACAAGATGGCGGCGATTAGACTTGAACATAGAGATGTACAGTGTGATTTTAGTTATTGGCACCGTGCACAACAACAACTAGCACAATCTGGTGGCATATAAAACTTTTGTCGGGGCGTTCTTATGCAGGTTCTTGTATCTTATTTGACATTTCATTTGTGTTCAGTAATAATTTTCATTAAAATATGAGTAAGGTTAGTACTAGAAAGAGTAAAAATAATTGTTGTGTGGTAGGATGTAGCAATACATATAGTTCTGCATCAATTAATATAAAATTTTATCGGTTTCCTGGTAAAGATTATGAGAAAGAAAGAAGAGAAAAATGGATTTCTGCTATAAAAAGAGTTAACAAGTAAGTTTTTTTTTTTATTAAGTAATCGATCAACAGAGAAATGTTGTAGGTATAATTTATTTTTTTAGAGATGGTTCTAAATGGATACCCACAAAAAATAGCTTTATATGCAGTCAGCACTTTGATGGAAACAAAAAATTAGAACATCCATTACATATTAATTATAATCCTACTGTATTTCCATTAATATATAGAAAACTAATATTGCGAATACTAATAGATTCAATAGAGCAATGAGCAGAGATTTACTTAAGAAAAAAATGAAATAAATAAAACAAATACGGTTTCGCCCATTACATCCCAAGAAGAACATTCAAATTTATGTAACTATACGAATGCGTCAACACAAACTGATTTTAATACAGATAGCGACATTGTTAATTCAACAACATTTATATCGAACAGAATTGTAGACAACTTAGTAAGTCACGTGGAGTGTCAAATAACCATTATATTTCGGGATAGATCACAATATATGGTTGATAAAAAATGTGGTCCTGATCCAGTTCATGGTTCTAATCCAAATAATTGTTTAAATTGTGAAGCTTTTCATGGTTTCTTTTCATTAAAAAATGATGATGAATTAAAGGGGTTAAATGGAGTTGATAAACAAGTGTTTGACTATTTATTGCCCTTGCTCTCCGAAAAGAAATTAAGAAAAATCGTTAAAGAAAATCAATTACTAATATTTCTTATTAAAATAAAGACAGGTCTTAGTTACTCTGCAATAGGCGTACTTTTTGGTTTACATCGCACAACAATTTCAAGAATATTTTTAAATTGTTTGTATCAACTTCAAAAATCAACAAGAAACCTCATATATTGGCCGAGTAAAGAAGTAATATCCAATACAATGCCAGTATGTTTCAAGCAGAATTATTCAAATTGTCGTGTGATTATTGACTGTACAGAACTCAAAACTGAACAGCCTCCAAATATTGACCAAAGAAATTTTATGTATTCCTATTATAAGGGAGCCTATACCATAAAATTTTTGGTAGGTATTGCCTCGAACGGAGCAATAATTTTCCTGTCAAAATGTTATGGAGGAAGATCAAGCGATACATTTATAACAAACGACAGTAGAATATGTAGCCTACTGGAGCCGGGAGACTTAGTTCTAGCTGATAAAGGATTTCCAAACATACAAACAAATTATCCAAACTGTGTAGTTATTACTCCCCCGTTTTTGCATAATGGAAAATTAACAAGTGATCAAGTAACTGATACTTATAACGTAGCAAGTGTTCGAATACACGTCGAGAGAGCAATTCAACGAATTAAAGTATATAATATTTTACAAAAAATAAATGTAGAACTATTTCCACATATTGATGCTATTGTTCGTTTCTGCTGTGTATTAATTAATTTACAAAGGCCTATAATTGCGGAACATTGTTAAATTAATCCATGTAAAACTAGTAAACTTATTTGTTCATTTCTTATGTTAATAATAAATCAGTAATTATTGTATCTATACAAATATTTTTTTATTATATAATCACAATACTTTTCAGTCACAAAATAATATCGCGGGTGACATGATAATACCTCCCATGAAATTTTACGGGATACTTTTATTACAATTTACAATATAACAAAAATATGTAGAATCCAAATCTACTTATAACACTCATTTTCGCTAAAAATTAAAGACATGATAATCTTACTACAGTAAACTTTTAAATTACAACGTAAATAGCGATACAAAATCTAAATTTACTAATAACTTATTTTCGCTGAATATAAAACATAGGAGGTAATGTTAGGTCACCCGCGAAATAATATTTACATTTTAAGAATAAAATATTTAAAAAAAATGTATATATTATTTCACAGTCCATGAAAAAATATTAATTTATTGACATAGTAATCAAAGTAAAATTTTTCCAATTTGTTTACAGTAGATGCAATCCAGTCATCATCTTTTTCTATACATATACACAGAGTTTGATGTTTAGAGTATATAAACAGATCACAAAAGTTTAAACCTGTGCAGTACATTAATAATTTACATTGGGTGTAATATGTATGGCTTGGTTTTAAACAAATTTTATTGTTAATAAATTTTATGTAGGATACATTTATATTCCCGTTATCATCAATAATTTTTTTTGATTTACATGAAGCAGGACATTTAACCTCTAATACCTTAGTTGGAATATTGTCTGTGACAACTATACCATCTGGACTGCCACACAACCAATTGTGGTGATAATGTACAATTAAACCACATCTTACAACATGCGCCTTTTGTTTTTCAATATAACATTGTATTGCTGTTGATTCCATATTTCTTCCATACTCAACATTTTTTAATGCTTGACCTTTTATTGAATTGTTATCATTGATCATATATTCTGCTAATTTTTCATGATTTTGTTTACGAGTTTTAATTTTATGTGCGTTAACACTACAAGAAATCCTATTTTTTCTATCGTTATACCATAATTTACACTGAGACTGCTTCACTGTATTTATACAAAGTTTAACAATACCAGAATTGTCTACCTTTATATTATTATCATAAAAAATCTTTTGTAAAGTAGTTGGTTCATGACTTGCTGCAATTTTATTAGAATTAATTAATTGCAAAGATAATAAATTATTTGTTACGACTGTCAGCTCTTTTTCCATGGAATAGTCTGCAACGTTCGTTAAAATTTCGTTTAAAATATATTTAGCAATTTTTTCCGGCTCAGATTTTTGTTCTTCAATCAATAATGTTCGAATACTGCAGTTGAATGATGGACAAGGGGCTTCACATATTATTGGAAGGTTTATTTTATTTCCGTGTGCATTATTTAGTCTAGGAAATAACTGTTCAATTTGAATTCCTTTGCTATATTTTTCTTTTCCAGTAGCAGGCTTTCCCCATTCCCGCGAAAAATTTGTTTTTGTATCACTTGTTGAATCGTTAATATAACTTAATATAGCATAAACATGTTTGCATTTATATGTTATGCTTTCCCCTATGGGGCATGTACATGTAGTACTTATTAAATATCTGTTTTTGTCCAACTAAAATAGGGAAAATTTAATAGGTTATGTTTAAAATCAAAACGTTATTGTATTTACCTCTAATTGCACTTTGTATGCAGGCAAATTTACAGAAGTTTGTCTCATAATTGTTCCTCTGATTATAAAGTAAGTAATCATTTGTATTTCTTCGCAACTTAATACTTGACCACTTCGAAGTAAATTTCTCCCTTTTTCGTAGATTTCTTTTCTTAAAAATGAGAAATTCATACTTATTTTTTGAAACCCTGTAAGTAGTTATAACAGTATGACATCGACAACTATCACTCATTTTATATATTTTTTATTTGTATAGAACGCAAACAAATCTCTATGAAACAAGTCAAGCCCCAACAAAAATGCATGAATTATCCGCTAGGTGAATAATCGGCGCTAGCGCTAACTTAACGCACGGTGCCTATATGAAATTTCCTGCTTTCCTTGTCGGTTAATGGCAAAAATCGTGGAGTGTAAAGGTTATGTATAAAAATTAGAAAATTATTTATATCAAAGAAAAACTGTCAAAGATAGTATTTAAACAAAATAGACTAACAAATAGACTAGAGAAATACAATAAAATTTTATAACTTTTTTCTCAATTTCTAATAGTTACAAAGTTATTTGAAAATTAAATATTTCTTTAGCAAATAGTCTACCCTTAGTGGCTGACTACGATTACAAACTATGGTCGTAACTACGAACGTCAACATCAAACCTTGAAGATTAATGAAATGAATAATGGCATGCAGTAAAAATATGAGAAAGAAACAGGAAAAAACTTTGTTAAATGAGAGGGAAATACGTGAGGGACGGATTAGGTAACAATAGAGTGAAATATAACTATACAAAATGTGACGTAAATGAAAACCAAATGAGTGAACTTTCAAGGAGGAGGATAATAAAAATCATATAGGGCAAAAAAGAAACGTTTTATATTACTGTTATTGTATATATTGAAAAACCACCATATAACAATAATTATATCTATATGTGTTACAAATATAGGTATTACTCTAACTGATAATTGCTCTTAAATCTATTATAGACCTATCATCATCTCTAAAATGCATTTTTATCATCAAGCATACGTTTAATGTTGAATTTTAAACAATGAAAGTAATATCTAACTCGTACTACAAATTCTAACAAGCATTAAGTTGTGCAAAAGAAACCAATGTCCAAATAACTATTTTACAATTTTTTTAAAATAAAAGTGTAGGTACTGTGAGCCAAGTCCACATTTTATACAAATGTCAAAAATATCATAAAATTTGAATAAGGGAATGTGAATACAAACAAGTATAAATAAGAAGATAGTTTAACATGATTTTGAAAAAATGCATAAATATTTTTTTCTACAATACCTCCAAAGGAAGGTAATTGTTTGTTTTTCAAACCGTCTATTTAGCAACCATACTAACATTGCAATATTAATGCTGTTGACTTTATTTTTTATTATTGCAAAAAGAAATATAATCACGATAAAAGTGGTGTAGCCTTATTTCTTTTTATGATTTACGGAAATTTTATGAACAACAATTTCGCCTATAAATGCTATAATAGATAATGCTATCCCAGAAATAAGTATAATGAATCCAAAAGCAACATGAACGATAGATAATTGCACCACATCTGGCTGAACTATTACTTTAGGCAGACCAGTGATATCCATGTCCCATTTGTTAAGTAGTCCATTTTCGTGCAATAAAATAATTAGATTGTTCAACCTCTCTTGAATTGGAAAACCTTTCCGTGTCATAAATTTAATCGGAATATTTTGTCCAATACCAAAGCCGTATAACATTGAAGTACCATCTTCATTAGTATAGATTTGTTTTATGAGGTATGAAGTTTGTTTTCTGCTTTTCATTACTGCGAAGTCTCTTTGATAGGCCGTCCTGTTAACGCATTCTGGTGTAAGAGGACATAGAATAAAGTTTTTCAAAATTTGGACTTGAATTGGGCCAGGCAAAATTTCAAAAAGTTGTATTATAGCTTCAGAAAATCCATATTTCAGCTTTGAATGTATTAATTCGTTTTCTGTTGTGATTTGCTTTTCATATTGTGGACTAGTCAAAAAACTTACAAGTTGACTGTTGTACACGGTACATATTAAAAGCGTATAGAAAACCCAAAAAATAAATAAAATTCTCATTGATTGTTTCGTAGGACTATTGATTCCTCCTTGAAGTAAAGTGTACAAGGATGACATGAAACACATAAACAAAGATTTATAACTAACTGTTGTTTCGTGATGTTTTGCAAAAATCCACCAAATAAAAGCATTGAGTACAACTGATATAAATATATACGACCACACAAATGGTTGAAATATTTTCAGTAAACTTAACCATCGAGGTTGTTCTTGTGCTGTTGGAACCCACCAAAAAATGCTTTCAAATACAATTGGATAAGTGCAGTAGAAATCAGTATTATTCATTGGAGCAGACATCATACCAAAAGTAATGTCAACCTGTTTAGCCTGCAAAACTCCAAACATTTCCGTATATGTTCCATTATCAAATTTGATTCCCCATTTTTTGAACTTGTTTTCGATATAGACTTCGGTGAAATTTAAATATTCTGCTAGGATATTCATAACACAGACTTCTATTCCAGCTAATTCAGGAATATTTCTATTAGCTTTTATATTTAAAACAAAAGGAGGTATTTCGAAAGCTAACAATCTCATCTTGCAATTATTTAAATTTTGTGGTATTTTATTCGGAAATAGTTTTGCTGGAATATTTGAGCATGAGAACATGAAAGTTGGTTTTCCCGGTATCCAACAGTTTTCGGTATTTGTATAAGGAATGTAAGAATAAACTTTCAACTCATTATCAAAAGGCAGTATAACATAGACATTTATAATATAATAATCCCAAAGAACATTAAATATTTCTTCTATAGAATTATATTTTCTAATTGTAATCACTACTTTTCCTTCTGGACTCCAAAATAAGAATCTATAAATATTTTGTAACCAATTCGAAAATATTTCCACGGTGCTGAATATAAAGACGTATTCATCTATTTTAAATTGCGTTTCAAGTAGATTGGTTTCGGTTTCAGTTGTTAACACAACTGACTTATTCCTTAAAATTGGTTCATGGTAGGAATCGGTAGTAATTAGAAAAACATTGGAATCGGCACTTTGAATAATACTTTCCATGCATTGAAATAAATTTTCATCATTTGTAGTTTCTGTAAGTATCAATAATGATGAAGAAAGAAATATTAATAATAGAGTATATAAAGTCATAATTTAAATGTTATCTTTCAATTGAGTTCAAAATAGTCTCTAAATGTCTAGACCACATACGTGAAATAAGTAATTTTCAAAGAACATTCAATTTGTTGTGAATAAAGATCAATAGGGTCAATTGTCATATTATAATATAATTTAATGGAAATTTGTTGAAAATAAAAAAGTACATCGATTTACTTATTAATGTACAAAATTAGAAAATTATCTATATTGTTTGAATATGGATTTTCTAACCTAAAACTTTTAATATTATTTTAATTTAATATGTTTTATACATTTTATTTTTTAAAATTGCTTTCGTGTATGTAAAGCAAATGGTTTATATGTGTTTCTCAAAATTTGTTGGCCTGCCGAACTTGTTTCGATATAGAGTGCGGTGAAATTTAAATACTCTGCTAGCATATTCATAATACAGACTTCTATTCCACCTAATTCAGGAATATTTCTATTAGCTTTTATATTTGAAACAAAAGGAGGTATTTCGAAAGCTAACAATCTCATCTTGCAATTATTTAAGGCGATTACCGATGCTACACTAAACAGCACTTTAGTAGAAATCAAACAACATTCGTAAATATTAAGTTATAACTTCAAACTTGATACCATTGTATAGTAGATAGATCAATGCATGGGGCTGACCAATTATTTTGCATAATTATTAATTTCTATTGCATTTAAATTTATTTCGAAAAACATCACAAAAATGGTTATTTTAAAATTTATTTTTAACACGATAACTGTACTTTATACAAAAAATGTTTGGGTCACCCCCATAGCGCTCACCTTTAGTAGTAAGTCTGTGAAAAAAATCTAAATTATCTCTTTTAGTTTAGCTGTGATTTGATTTCTATTAAACCCCTTTTTGCCGCTTATTTCAGAAATTGGAACGATAGACTATGGAGGAGAAAGTGTTAGGAGAATATGTTCCCTTCCTACTACACACATGTCCTCTCTCACTCCAACAATTTGCTTCACAATACGGGCTGAGTTTTTCCCTTATGCTTTAAACAAGGACAAATACATATAAAAGCAGATAGAGAGAAATAAACTTAGCAATCTTAAAAGTAGTGGGGGAACGTAAGAAGTTTGTCTGCACTAGTGTCATACTAGCTACAAAACTGATTACGCTGAGCGACCGGCAATGCTCTTAAATATTGTGGTATTTTATTCGGAAATAGTTTTGCTGGAATATTTGAGCATGAGAACATGAAAGTTGGTTTTCCCGGTATTCAACAGTTTTCGGTATTTGTATAAGGAATGTAAGAATAAACTTTCAACTCATTATCAAAAGGCAGTATAACATAGACATTTATAATATAATAATCCCAAAGAACATTAAATATTTCTTCTATAGAATTATATTTTCTAATTGTAATCACTACTTTTCCTTCTCGATTCCAAAATAAGAATGTATAATTTTTTTGTAACCAATTGGAAAATATTTCCACGGTGCTGAATATAAAGACGTATTCATCTATTTTAAATTGCGTTTCAAGTAGATTGGTTTCGGTTTCAGTTGTTAACACAACTGACTTATTCCTTAAAATTGGTTCATGGTAGGAATCGGTAGTAATTAGAAAAGCTTTGGAATCGACACTTTGAATAATACTTTCTATGCATTGAAATAAATTTTCATCATTTGTAGTTTCTGTAAATATCAGTAATGATGAAAAATGAAATATTAATAATAAAGTGTATAAAGTCATAATTTAAATGTTATCTTTCAATTGAGTTCAAAATAGTCTCTAAATGTAACTTTCTAGACCACATAAGTGAAATAGATATACCTATACGAGTAATTTTCAAAGAACATTTAATTTGTTGTGAATAAAGATCAATAGGGTCAATTGTCATATTATAATATAATTTAATGGAAATTTGTTGAAAATAAAAAAGTACACCGATTTACTTATTAATGTACAAAATTAGAAAATTATCTATATTGTTTGAATATGGATTTTCTAACCTAAAACTTTTAATATTAATTTAATTTAATATGTTTTATACATTTTATTTTTACCTCCCGCTACTCTTGGTAAGGGAGGTATAGGGATCGTGCTAAAAAACACATATTGAGATTTTAGTAAATGAGCACGTTTTAAGGTCCCTAGAATCCAATTTTAACATTTTCACGATGATGTCTGTATGTGTGTATGTGTGTGTGTGTGTGTGTGTGTGTGTGTGTGTATGTGTACGAATTTTGTTTGCACTCTAACTCAAATACTATCATTCAGAAAATTCTGAAACCTTGTATTTCTACCCTATTCTAATAGGAATAAAGCCATTAGATTTTGGTGTAAATCGGATAAACGGAAGTGGTACTTTACTTGAAGCTCATAATGGTTTTTCTTCAAAAAATACCATTAAATGACATTTTTTCGCATTTAATGTCATTGGAAAATTATAGATTATTGAATTTTGTACAGGTATACCTTAATACTTTTTCTATATATTTTACAGATAAATTTAAAAATCATTTTTCTTTTTAATCCCGAAGCCTAAGATAAACACAATTTCTTTGTTACACAGTTTATTTTTCAAATGAATGTAACTGACAGTAAACGTCATTGTCAAAAAACTGATCACTTCAAATTAATAATAGTGACATATTAAATAATAAAGAAAATCGTAAATAAAGCAATGATTATATGCAATGGAACATAATATAGTTTGAAGCATTACTAAATATGTAGGTATGTATTTAAATTAATAAAAATTAAATAGCGGGAGGTTTTGTGTTGGCCACATTCGATTTTTTAAAATTGCTTTCATGTATGTAAAGCAAATGGTTTATATGTGTTTCTCAAACTTTGTTGGCCCGCGGATCCCTTTTTCCCATACTTTACGGCGGACCGCTTCGTCAATAGCAAAAATAATGTAGTAAAAGGAGAAAAATGCATTTTTTTTTTAACAGGATGGCGGCGATTAGGCTTGAACATAGAGATGTACCGTGTGATTTTAGTTATGAAATTTCCTGCTTTTCTCTTCGTTTATGGCAAAAATTGTGGAGTAATGTTTAGAAAATTATTATATCGAAGAAATACTGTCAAAAATAGTAGTTAAACGAAATAAACTAATAAATAGACTACAGAAATACAATAAAATTTTATAACTTTTTTCTCAATTTCTAATAGTTACGAAATTATTTGAAAATTAAATATTTCTTTAGCAAATAGTCTACCCCTTAGTGGCTGACTACGATTACAAACTATAGTCGTAACTACGAACGTCAACATCAAACCTTGAAGATTAATGAAATGAATAATGAAATGCAGTAAAAATATCAGAAAGAAACAGGAAAAAAATTTGTTAAGGATAGGGAAATACGCGAGGGACGGATTAGGTAACAATAGAGTGAAATATAACTATACAAAATTAAATTATTATTATTATTATTATTATTATTATTATTATTATTAAATATATTGAAAAACTACCAGATAACAATAATGGGGTCATACCACATTTTCCAATTTATTTATTTTTTCTGAAAGTATACTTAAAGCCACTTACAGAAATATGTATTTTGTCACATAAGTTTTTAGTTTTACAGAAATAATTTTTACCTCCCGCTACCCTAGATAAGGGAGGTACAGTAAAATTTTAGAGAGAAATCCGATCAAGGCCATCTACGAATTGTATCTATGAATTAAGATTTTGTGCTGTCAAATTTAGTAGTGTCTTAGTGTTTTTATGAGGGTACATAATATCTTGTGTACCTCATAAAAACTATGTACACTATTAAATTTGACAGCATAAAATCTTAATTCATAGATGCAATTCGTATATGGCCTTGACTACTTTCAAAAATTTTACTGTATAGGGATCGTGTTAAAAATCGGATATAGAGATTTTAGTGAATAAGATGTCTGTAGGTATTTATGTGTGCCTGTGTGTGGATCTTATGGACACGATTACTCAAATACTATCAATCAGAAAAATTTGAAATTTTTTATACCCATTCTATACTAATGTGGGAAGAGCTCATTAGTTTTTAGTGAATATCGGATAACCGGAAGTATCATTTATACAAGCTTTTAACAGTTTTTTTTTTTTTTTGTAAAAAATTCATTGAATATAATTTATTAGCAACTTTTACTAATTAAAATTGAATATAATTGTACAATTTTCAATTCTACAATAATAACATTTAGTAAATAACTTTAAATATGAATATATAATATAATTTATTTTCATATATCGTCTTGCCTATGCGTCAAACAAAAACATAATTTTTATAACAATTTTGACATATTTAAACAAATGTCACTATCAGGAAGTAATTACATTAAAATTAATAATGAAACCGTGTTAAGGGGAATATAATGGTAAAATATTTAATTCTAATGAAATTAAGGCTTGTAAAAATAATAATTCTCCATCATACGTAAACATAAATATTAGATGTTCAGGATGATCTGATTTTTTTTTTTTCTATTTTTGCAGCACTATAAATATTAATTTACAACTACACATTTACGAAATGGATCATGTGCGGCGAAGAATTTACAAAAATTGCATTTTAGAGCACCTAGATGTTGATGCTGATTTTTATAAGAATGTGTGTGCGACGATTTTTCTTTAAAGTCTATTAAAATACGAACCAAATCTTCTCAAATTTGGTATTAAAAACTCATATATAATTTGAAACAACATATTAGATTTTAACCATGTGTGATAAATCGGATGTAGTACTTAAATTGGAGCTCTAACAGATTTTTGACGAAAAACAATAAAACATAATCCAAAATTTCAAATGACGTCATGGGTTTGCGACCGTGACCTTAGTCCCTCCTGTCAAATAAAAATGGAACTATGTTTGACGTTTATGTTATTTGACTTGAAAGCAAACGTGACAGCAAGTTATTTTGTACTCGTGCTTTTGTTTTTATTGTATATTAAATAATTTGATTATGGAAATTAATTTTGAAGAAGCGAATTCAAATTATTTGCAGAAAATTGATTTTCGGAATCTTCTTCAAGTTATTGAGTCAAATAAACAAATGTATATCAACGAAAAATGTCAACTCAACTCAGTTGACTTTTAACCATGTAGTCTTTAAACTCATTGGTTTTTTTACAAAATCGTTTATAATTAAAATGTAATATTTTCAAATGTTTTAATAATTTATTTATTTCTTGAAAATGGTTCTAAACAGAACCGAATCGTCGCAGTTGTGAAATTTGTAAATTTTGACTATATTTAAAGTTTTATAAAATTTTAATCGAACGAATAAAGCAATTTTGTTTAAAAATTGCCGTGCTTATCCCCTCTCTAGGCGGTCCAACAGCTGTGTTCGTCCGTCCCCACTAGGCTTCATTCCCCTGGCCGACAATATGCTCCCTCTTTATGTGTCCTACCTCCATGGTTCATACCATCTGATGATGGCGTAACTGCCGAAATGACTTAATAAATGATTTTGCTAAATTGTTAAACAATACCTACTGTTTATTTCTTTTCGTTGCTATGCAGTAACGGTTGCTATGTTGTAAAGTAACCCATTACTGTGCGATTCTGAGTATATTAAAGTAGTACATTACTGTACAAAATATGAAAAAAAAATATTCATATACCACAAGGGTTAATAATGCAATGCTCAAGTGCAGCGTCACTTTTGAAAAAAAATATCTGATGTGGACAGCACATGACTTCCTTGTACGCCAGTTACACTGTACATATTTTGTTAATAATTAAAATATGTATTATAACACCCAATCATAAAATTGCACGTATTTGACATCAACATTTTATTTTTTTGTTATTTTTTGTCCTAATCCATAGCAAACTTAATTAGAGAATACACAGAGCTAATTTAATCATAATTGATGTTTTCGACGCAGAATTCAATTCTCTAAAACTTTTATTTGAAGCATTTATTACTAAAATCAAAATAACACCATTTTTTTCAAGAAAAACTGATAACATCTTCAGGTAAAGTATCACTTCCGGTTAGACTATTTTAACCAAAATCTATTATGTTATTCCCATTGATATAAAAGTATTATATACCAAATTTGAAAAGTTTTGGATTATATTTTACTATAGTTTTTCATTAAAATCTATTATAGGCTTCAAGTAAAGTACCACTTCCGGGTTGACCATTTTAACTAAAATCTATTATATTATTCCCATTGACATAAAAGTCTTATATATCAAATTCGAAAAGTTTTGGTTTATATTTTAATATAGTTTTTCATTAAAATCTATTACAGGCTTCAAATAAAGTACCACTTCCGGGTAAACCATTTTAACCAAAATCTGTTATGTTATTCCCATTGATACAAAAGTATTATATACCAAATTTGAAAAGTTTTGGATTATATTTTAATATAGTTTTTCTTTAAAATCTATTACAGGCTTCAAGTAAAGTACCACTTCCGGGTAAACCATTTTAACCAAAATCTATTATATTATTCCCATTGATACAAAAGTATTATATACCAAATTTGAAAAGTTTTGGATTATATTTTAATATAGTTTTTCATTCAAATCTATTACAGGCTTCAAGTAAAGTACCACTTCCGGGTAAACCATTTTAACCAAAATCTATTATGTTATTCCCATTGATACAAAAGTATTATATACCAAATTTGAAAAGTTTTGGTTTATATTTTAATATAGTTTTTCATTAAAATCTATTACAGGCTTCAAGTAAAGTACCACTTCCACAAGTTATGTAATGACTAAAAAGGGAGGTGCACAACTAGATGTTATAACAGTTCTAAATACAAAATTTTAACTTTCTACGGCTTCCCGTTTTTCAGTTATGCGAGATACGTACATACGTACGTACGTACAGACGTCACGACGAAATTAGTCAAAATGGATTCAGGGATGCTCAAAATGGATATTTCCGTTGAAATCTGGAAACCGAAATTTTTCGCGATTACAATACTTCCTTTACTTCGTACAAGGAAGTAAAATATCTGATGTGGACAGCACATGACTTCCTTGTACGCCTGTTACACTATACATATTTTGTTAATAATTAAAATATGTATTATAACAGACCCAATCATAAAATTGCACGTATTTGACATCAACATTTTATTTTTTTTTGTTATTTTTTTGTCCTAATCCACAGCAAACTTAATTAGAGAATACAAAGAGCTAATTTAATCATAATTGATGTTTTCGACGCAGAATTCAATTCTCTAAAACTTTTATTTGAAGCATTTATTACTAAAATCAAAATAACACCATTTTTTTCAAGAAAAACTGATAACATCTTCAGGTAAAGTATCACTTCCGGTTAGACTATTTTAACCAAAATCTATTATGTTATTCCCATTGATATAAAAGTCTTATATATCAAATTTGAAAAGTTTTGGATTATATTCTAATATAGTTTTTCATTAAAATCTATTATAGGCTTCAAGTAAAGTACCACTTCCGGGTAAACCATTTTAACTAAAATCTATTATTTTATTCCCATTGATATAAAAGTCTTATATACCAAATTTGAAAAGTTTTGGATTATATTTTAATATAGTTTTTCATTAAAATCTATTATAGGCTTCAAGTAAAGTACCACTTCCGGACAGACCATTTTAACTAAGATTTATTACGTTATTCCCATTCATATAAAAGTCTTATATACCAAATTTGAAAAGGTTTGGTTTATATTTTAATATAATTTTTCATTAAAATCTATTACAGGCTTCAAGTAAAGTACCACTTCCGCAAGTTATGTAATGACCAAAAAGGGAGGTGCACAACTAGATGTTATAACAGTTCTAAATACAAAATTTTGACTTTATACGGCTTCCCGTTTTTCAGTTATGCGAGATACGTACATACATACGTACGTACGTACGTACGTACGTTCGTACAGACGTCACGACGAAATTAGTTAAAATGGATTCAGGGATGCTCAAAATGGATATTTCCGTTGAAAACTGGAAATCGAAATTTTTCGCGATTACAATACTTCCTTTACTTCGTACAAGGAAGTAAAAACCGTTGCATTTGCGTTATTGGGTTTGACTATACATTATTATTATCCCTAAAATTAAGCGCCAACCTGTATATGTGCAAATGCAAAATGAAAATACACTGCCATATTTCATTTTTCGCGTTGTACAAATTTTATGAACAACAATTACAAACATTTCAATCTGATGATTGGAGTCTTGTTCCAACCACAGTAGGAGACGGACGTGTTTAATTGAGCTCCGTAGTGATTGTGTAATTTCATAATAATAATGTGATAGTGAAGTGTAGTGAGGTGAAGTGAAGTGAAAATGTGTAATAATTTATAAATACAACAAGGAATTATTAAGGCCCTGGCCAAAATAAGGAATTTAGAAGAAGATTCTAGCAAATAACTTAGGACAGAATAGGATTCATTTCCAGTCGATAAATTGAAATTGAAATTGGATAATAGAATAAAGGAATAATTCACTTCACCACAAGAGGATTGAAAAGATCGGCATTAAATTCACCTACATAATAATCCTTTTAAGGATCTTTTCGCTTTGGGATATTAATTTTCTTTTCAGGTTTACTTTCTAATTGTAATAGCATCAACAATACGGAAAGAAATTAGCAGTAATGCAAAGCCTAGAAATACATCAAAACTGCAATAAGGAATGAGAACAACAATTCTGAAATAAAACAGAAAACCAAGCTTCATGTAGATGTCAAAAGGAAACTTTAAAATTAAGGTCATCCCGCAAATTAAATTCAACTAGATATCTTTTAAATTCGCATCCATCTTTATGGACAATAATTGGAATGCCACAGTAAAAGTTCCAGACCTCATTGACTCGCTATCGACATAAAATAAGTGGTAGAATCCCACGTTAAAAAAGTCACCCAACCCAGATTTCCATTAAAAAAGTTGGGGAGTCTATTGGACGTTAAACAAATTTTTATGTTTCTATGTTGTGGTTGTTGGCTAGAGTGTGTTAGCAAGACGTCTCTAGTCCGCGCCGTGTCAAGGTGCATAGGCCGGCTGTTAGTGTTTTGTCCTCTATACTCTTACAGGGTGGGCCTGGCGTATCCAGGATTTAGTTTCACGTAGTGAACAGCTCTGTTAAGAGGAATCTGAATCTGAATCTGAACAATTACAAACATTTCAATCTTTTTATGTTAAGCTGAAGTGTTACTTTATCCGACTATGTCTGTGTACGATGTCGCATTTTGGCATTTAGTATTTAGGACTTAGGTCTTCTTCACATAAATACAACTCCGAATGGCACACTAGTGATATCCATTGGTTTGTGTTTGTATGGCAACACTTTAAATGGTTATACAATTCTATTTAATTTAATGCTTCAGATTAAATGTTAATATTATATTTCATAAAATAAAAGCTAAGAAGCTATACTTTGGCAGTAAATTTGACGTTTAGTACAAATTATAGCAACGAACATGATTTGTTTTATTAGTGCGCGTCAACTTCAAGTCATAGTGTGCTCCTGCAAAACCCTAAAATCCTAAATAATCACTAGATTTAGGGCATATAAATTTAGGATTTAGATATTAGTGTGATAAAAGTGCAACATCGGACACAGCCTACGTATATCAATGCTGAATGGTATAAATTAATTCGTCAATGGTGAAACCGGGCAATATTTAATTAAAGTCGTAACTCTTATAGCAGTGGCGTGCAGTCCATATGTGCAAGGTGTGCACTGCACACCCTGCGAATAATTTCAAAATTTATTGCATTAAAATGTGAATTATTTAATTGATTTGATCTTAATATATGATATACAAAATATAAAAATATTAATACAATTATGGGACAATAACGAACAGTAGCGAATTTGTAAATTTCAAGTGCAGGTCTCCGCACTGCACTCGGTGCGCAAGTTTTACACAGGGAGGGTATAGGAACAGTGTATTTGCGCAGACAAGGATAAAATATTAGGAATACGTATCGCCCCATCGCACTCTCCAGCGTGCAGCATATTTTGTGCACGTATCGCCGTAAAATTACTTTTGGTAGTATTCACAAGCATAAACAAGTTCAGGAAAACAATTAATTATTAATTTTAGGTATTTGGCATACAATTTATATATTACTTATTTAACTTATATCTGTATTTATGAAAATTTATGGAATGGAAATTGCAAATGAATTACTAATTGCGGATTTACTGAAGAAATCATTTTCTAGAAGGGACATAGTATAAAAAAATAAGATAATTCTGAATTGTTAATCTAAGATTCTACCAACACAATACTTAAAAAAAAAAATCTGCACACCCAACATAGAAACGCACCGCACGCCACTGTCTTATAGTGTTCAAGATAGCAGAGGTAAACCCCGTAAAAACTTTTCACTGGCTCATTTCTCGGAAACTATTGAAGATCGAATCCATGTTGATTACGCTTTTTTTACTCAATTCGGTCAGTACTATATGTCCTTAATTTTTTTTTACACATATAAATTATCTATTAGTAAAATTAAGGTTTAAACTAAAAGTGAAGTTATGAAATAAATAAATAATATAATAATAATATAATATAGTAATGGTGTACTAAAAACATTTTTGGTAGAAATTATAAAGTGGTCGAACATTAGTTGTTAGGGCTCGTATGATCTTAAAGCACGTCTTCAAGATTGGTTGACGTCACACTTGATATTTAAATCATTAGTGCTGCATCCCATATCGAAAGTTCTTTGGAAAAGATTGTATAAATCCAAAAAAATTATAACATGAACATGTATTATGTAAATTGCACTTGACACTGACATCTATTAATTAGAATTTTTAAATATATCAGCTGTTTCCATGATTATAGCAAAGCTGACTGATTTTTGAAAGTTAATCTATAATTTTTTAACTCTTTGGACCGGTTTTATAAAAAAAATTAATCTTCACTTAAAATGTAGTTATCAAGTACATTTAATGAAATGAACAAATTCGAATCAGTTTCTCTATTCTTATGACATTTAAATTGCTGTCAAAAAACACGTTGAATTTGTTCATTTCATTAAATTTTGTACCTATTTCAAGTACTTAAATAAAAATATATACTCATGTCTAATATGATATCTAATTTTATAATCGTTATATCAGAGAAAATATGTATTTTTACAAGGTATGTACGAATATTTGACTATTTTATACATGTATTAGATTAGTATGATACTACGTTTTTCAATCACCATAGTTAAAATTAAAATTTATTTTCAATTTATTGCGAATAGGTAATGTACTTAACTTTTAAAGCTCTATTATTAATTCAACATAATTTGTTAATATCATATTATTTGTTTGTTTTACCGTACGCTGTCATATAATTATTCAAGATTACTATTTCTTTGCAGTGATAGAATAAACCATTTGAACATTTTTTCATGTTTAAAATAATCGAAATATTAAAAATAACGACCGGTGGATCACCCTATCTACAATTTCAGATGTGGGTTTAACGAATTGTAAAAGATATTTGTGTATAGAATTCAAATAATTTTAAGATAATTATTTATAAATGGTATATTTTCTATTTTAAGACAATAAGAAAGCACCTTAAAACTACATTACATAAACTTTTTTCTACAAATGAATGTTATTTAGCTATTAAAATATATATTTGAAATAATACTTATATACTTTAAGTCGTCTTAATATTATATTACATTTTAGATAATTATTACTTCTGCCCAAGTCCAGTTTGGTGTTACATACAAATACGTGCTTCAAGAAATGTGCTGTCGGGTAGTACGAAGCTTCTCGGAAAACGGTATGACTAGAACCGTAACTCGGTCAACCGCATACATTGCACAGAGGCAAATGATTTCAGTCAGTTATGAAAACTCGACAGTTATGAATCAATTCTACGACATTAGTGTCAGTGAAGTAAACAAAAAAATCCGTAGGAGTGGTTGTGACTACCTTTTATGTTTTAAAAATCTGATACATTTCCATACTTCTTTTACCTTCCGTCACCTTTAGGTGAGGAGGATATTGTTTTTGGTCAAAAAATTCGGTTTTTAATGAATAATTATGATTCAGGGTCCCTAGAATACGATTTTTACGATAATATCTGTATGTGTGTCCGTGTGTGTGTCAAAAATTTCTACGACAACTCCAATATTACAATTTTAGAAACTATAATTCTTTCGTATTCCTCTTTTTTACATCCGTATGAAGAGCTGATTAGATTTTGTTTATAGGTAATTCGTCAACAGGAAGTAGGGCTGGCACTTTTAAAACATTTCGTTTAAACAAACGTTTAAAACTTGTTTAAAACAAAGCTAGTGTTTAAAACATTAAAAAAATGAATAAAAATTGTACAAATATTGCTCATTTGTAGCGATACAAATCAGTAAACAGTTTTAATTTTGCACGTTTGGTAACTTGTAAAATATAATTTGAAATTGTATAAAAATATTGCTCATTTCTAGCGATACCCATGAAATTGAAACAAAGTTACAAAGAAATGCGTATCGTTTGAACTGTCAGAAATTCAGTTTTCAATTAAAAGTTGCAGATAATTCAATTCTGCACCTAAATCACTACACAGGTATTATTTTTAAAATCTAACACTTAAATAACTTTTATTATTATTTTTTCACATTCTGTAATCTATAAAATTAAATTTCTGACATTTCAAACGATATTAATTTATTTGTAATTTTGTTTCAATTTCATAGGTATCGCTACAAATGAGCAATATTTGTACAATTTTTATTTATTTTTTTAATGTTTTAAACACTAGCTTTGTTTTAAACGTTTGTTTAAACGAAATGTTTTAAAAGTGCCAGCCCTACTTCCTGTTGACCAATTACCTATAAACAAAATCTAACAAGCTCTTCATACGGATGTAAAAAAGAGGAATACGAAAGAATTATAGTTTCTAAAATTGTAATATTGGAGTTGTCGTAGAAATTTTTGACACACACACGGACACACATACAGATATTATCGTAAAAATCGTATTCTAGGGACCCTGAAACGTAATTATTCATTAAAAACCGAATTTTTTGACCAAAAACAATATCCTCCTCACCTAAAGGTGACGGAAGGTAAAAGAAGTATGGAAATGTATCAGATTTTTAAAACATAAAAGGTAGTCACAACCACTCCTACGGATTTTTTTGTTTACTTCACTGACACTAATGTCGTAGAATTGATTCATAACTGTCGAGTTTTCATAACTGACTGAAATCATTTGCCTCTGTGCAATGTATGCGATTGACCGAGTTACGGTTCTAGTCATACCGTTTTCCGAGAAGCTTCGTACTACCCGACAGCACATTTCTTGAAGCACGTATTTGTATGTAACACCAAACTGGACTTGGGCAGAAGTAATAATTATCTAAAATGTAATATAATATTAAGACGATTTAAAGTATATAAGTATTATTTCAAATATATATTTTAATAGCTAAATAACATTCATTTGTAGAAAAAAGTTTGTGTAATGCAGTTTTAAGGTGCTTTCTTAGTCTTAAAATAGAAAATATACCATTTATAAATAATTATCTTAAAATTATTTTGATGTTCAAATGGTGTATTCTATCATTGCAAAGAAATATATAATAATAATAATAATAATAATAATAATAATAATAATAATAATAATAATAATATTTTATTTGCTTCGATATTACAATCGTATACAAATAAGATTGGCGATAGTTGAAGTTAAGATACATTCCTTATTAAACTTTTATGCATAAAAACATACTTTCCCTTATTCAATTGTTTACATTATAGTTTATTAACAATATACAAAAATATAAATTCGAAATTACGCTATTATTCTCTATTAATACCTATACCTATATATGTACATTAATAATTTTTATCCTGATTATATTAATGGAGATTAGAAATTATAGTTCTTATTTACAAAATTATAAATTTGGAAATTACGTTATTATTCTCTATTATTACCCACTCCTACATACAAAAAAAAAAAAAAAAATTTTCCTAGTTATTAAATAAATATTAGAAATTATTGTTTTTATTTACAGAAGTATAAATGTCAAAATTACATTGTTATTAATACACACCTCTACATATATAAAGTTCTAAATTCTATCCTAGTTATATAAATGGATATTTAAAGTATTGTTTTACATTTGCTCCAAAATGTTATTCATTTAAATAAAAGCTCCTTAATTTAACTGCACTGACAGTGTAATGGAAGATGTCATTGATTTTATTTATATTAGGCTTTTCAAAAATAGTACATAATGTACTTAATTCGTTTACAGAGTTATTTATGTATTTGTATAAATAAAATGTTCTAAAAGATTTATACATAGGGCATTCAATTAGGAAGTGGTACAGATTTTCAATTATATTATGCTTATTTGATAGTTTTAATTGAAGAAATACTCTTAATTTAGTTAGCGGTATTTTAAAATTGAAATAGGTTTCTGTTTTAAAATCATTTTTAATTATTTTAAAATGTTCATTATATTTTCCATTTTTTGCACTTGTTTTGTCAAATTCGCGCAAAGATAAGCAGAAGTTATTAATTATGTCTTGAATTTTTGTTTTATTTACATATTGAATTTCCCATAAATCACTAGTTTTATTGTTGTAAAAATTTTTTGATTTGTGTACTCCAATTCATTGCTATTTTATTTTTTGGTGATTTATCTAATTCCCTTAAGCGGTTGTATAAAATTTTGGGGTAACGGTCATCGTTCATTAATAAAATTTTCTGCCACCAGTTAAGGGCGCGCTTCCAGACTTCATGTGCACTGTGGTGTACCTCAGTTTCCATCCGTAACATATAGTTAGGGGTATTTCTTGGACAGTGTAGAATGCTTTTTAAAAATTTTATTTGATGAATTTCAATTTTATCTGTATATCTCAAGCCCCATACTTCGGACGCATATAATACTGTTGTACTTACTACAGATTTTAGTAGTTTATATTTTTCATTCCACATTGTTGATTTACCCTTTTCGAGAATATGGTTGACATTATGGTTTGCTATATAAGCTTTTTTAAGACATTCATCAGCCGCTACTGTAAATTTCCCAGATGGAGTGAAGTCTAAGTATACAAATTTTCTAATTACTTCTATTTCCTCATTAGCATATTTAAAGGATTTAGGAAAGTTCATATGCCCTTTATGGAAAGGTAGAATTTTTGTTTTTTGTGCATTAATTTTTAGATTATCGCTACAGTATTTGTATAGAAAATTTAGTTTTTTCTGTACATCTACCGCTGATTTGCCGAAAATGACGATGTCGTCAGCGTACGCAAGTAGCAGAATGTCGCATGTTCCATCAACATTTATGCCTTCAAATCCTGTTTTTCGGAACTCGTCTTCTAAATCGTTGATAAAAAGCGTGAAAAGAAGTGGGCTGAGAATTTCACCCTGTAAGACGCCTTGGGAAATTTTCACAGGGTTTGATGTTTGATAATTCTGTTTCACATGTATAGCAGCATTGTTATACCAATTTCTGAGGATTCTAATTATTTTAATACTAATTCCTGTACAATCCACAACAGATCGTGATAGACTGAGTCGAAGGCACGTTGGAAGTCAATGAAAATGGCATACATATAATTTTTCGTCAGTCGAAGGTGTAACTGTACTAAAGATGTTAAACAGAATATGTTTCTCGATTGTCCCTCGATTTGGTCTGAAGCCCATTTGGTTTTCATTAATTATTTTATTGTCTTTTGTCCATTTTTGCAACCTTTTATATATAATTTGTGTGAAAATTTTGCTTATACTATTTGTCAATGCAATGCCTCTATAATTTAAAGGATTTTTATTGTCCCCCTTATTATAAAGCATTGTCAACTGTATTGATAACCAAGATTTCGGGATTATTTCAGTATTTAGTATAGTATTGAAAAGGTTTAAAACGTAGCTTTCCCAATTAGAAGGCATGTTTTTATAAAATTCATAACCGAGTCCATCACTACCTGGGGTTTTGTTTAGTTTACAGTGGGTTATACTACACTGCAACTCGTAAAGTGTAAACTGTTGGTCTAAAATTGGGTGCAGACAATCTGCAAAGTATTCATTTATCACAGGTCTGTGCATATTCATAAGGAAGTTCTCCCATTCTTTAAGATTTACTTCGCATATAAATTTAGATTTCGTTTTGAGGGATTTTATAGTTTTCCAGAAATTTTGATTGTTAGTATTACTTAGAGATTCAGAAACTTCCGTCAAGTATGCTTTTTTATGTATTTTTATGCATTTTCTACATTGTTTTCTATTTGTTATAAACATGCTTAAATTTTCACAAGACCTATTATTTAAATATTTTCTCAAACTGGTATTTGTTGCTTTTTTTTAATGATATACATTCTTGTTTAAACCACGGTTGTCTTCGACCTACAGAGATGGTCAAAATGGAAATTTTTCGCGATTACAATACTTCCTTTACTTCGTACAAGTAAAAAGGTATTTAGAGCCATTTTCATAATCAGGCTCATTTTAAGACTTTAATTAAAATTACTGATTTATCTTTATTTTAAAGGAATGCTACAATGCTCGCTAAAGTTATTATGAAAACGGACACAAAGTTTAATTTTAATTTAAAGTGAAGATAAATTTTATTATGAATGGAAAAGCTGGTATGTCATTCACTTATCAACATTTAATGTTTCACATTGATGATATATAAAATATTAATTGAAAAATTGTTAAATACTCGTATACTTTTACTAGCCAAAAGTAAGGTCTAGTTACGCCATTATATATATATATATATATATATATACATATATATATATATATATATATATATATATATATATATATATATATATACTTGAAATTTAACCCGGATTGTGAATATTATTTGACATTTTTCACAAAATGGTGTTGTACACGTGTTTACGTCGACAACTTGTGCACAATTATAAAAGTTTTACATTATTTTAACAAAATTGTTAGCTTTATTAGTTTGTAAATTATCAATTTCACTGTGATAACTATTTTTGGCCAAAAAATTTTAATATGTAACTCAGTTATTTCGACTCATTATTTTACTAAACCATGCGCGTGTGCATGTTCATATATATATATATATGTTCATATATATATATATATATATATATATATATATATATATATATATATATATATAACTTTACTACAAAAAAAAAATGTTTATAGCAAGTCATAATAATAAATGAACAAATTATGTAAATTTTATATCTCATTTCACTATTCTAAATTATTTCATCAAAATAAGAATTCAAAAATTCATCTACGTCATAAAAACAGTGTTTTACAAAATACATTTTAATTGTATTTTTAAGTTTTTTATGTTCTAATTGCTGCACATGATCTGGCAATTTATTAAAAAGGTCATAATTTAAGGTATTTTTAATTGATTTTTGTAATCTATAACGTGGTTTTCGCAGTAGTTTGGCGGATCTTGTATTATACGGCTGTAAGTCTCCATTTTTTAAGATATTGAATTTTATTTGATGTATTTCAAGTAGTGTAAAGTATATAAATAACGAAGGTAAAGGCATTCCATATGCTATCATCGAATGAAATAATGAAAAATAGACAGTTTTTAAAGGGGGTCTTTCAACTACAAATTTCAGTCTTCTTAATGAAAATAAAGTGCTAGATAATTTTTTACTAATGTATGTTGTGTGTGATAACCCTTTTAATAAAGGTTCAATATGTAATCCAAGAACAGAGACAGATGTATTTTCATTCAACTTATTATCGTTTGATATGACCATCTTTTGGGTTTATATTTATTTAAAAGTAAATTATTAGCAGAGAACCATTTTTCAGCCTTTTGAATATTTTCATCTCTAACTAATGATAATGATTCATATTTATTAGCACTGTATATATACACACACACGTACGTACAGAGTCATACAAAGCAATTGAATTTTATTTTTTTATACGAGGATGAACGTAATTACTGTCTTTAAAATTTTCTACTCCATAAATACTTTTCCATGTTCTTCCGTTATTCTTGTGGAAAAAACTCAACAGGTGTTGACAGTAAGGCTATACGTAGGTAACGTAACGTAAAGAATGTTTCCATTGAACTGGAAATAGGTACGTGTTACGTTCCCGCTGCGTTACGTTAAAATTGAATAGCTTAGCAACACGATCTACACCCTACATTCTACAAGCTGGAAACTGGAGAACGGAAAAACAGAATAGAACGATGTGTATGTAAGGAAATTGATTTTCCATGCACATTGTATTTTCAATAAAGAAAGTTACGAATGTAGAAGGAATTTATAATAATTGTATGTTATATGAGAATAATAAAACGATTAGCAGGTATTTAATTTTGTACTAAAGTTGATTATTTACGGACTTTTGAATATTCAGATATTTATTTCACTGATATTCGCTGATGGGTATCTAAAAAGTTCAAATACCTTATTTGAACAATTCAGGTACGGAAATAGTTCACGTAAAAGTTTGGAATTTGAATAGTGCAATATTATAATGCCTAAATATGGATTATTAAACACTTATTAAACACAATACATAACAAACTTGATTTACGAAAAAATAATATTTTATATTTTTTTTTATAGAAATGAAAAGTTGAGCAGAGAGTTCTTCGGGGCGATGCGTACGCTGAGGCTTGTG
This sequence comes from Ophonus ardosiacus, assembly GCA_943142095.1. NCBI lineage: Eukaryota > Metazoa > Arthropoda > Insecta > Coleoptera > Carabidae > Ophonus > Ophonus ardosiacus. The sequence goes on along the minus strand of OW964827.1, from coordinate 34,855,770 downwards.
AAATCTCCAAGACCAAAAAGATCTTTTATCTTTCAGAATAGTAATAGTTTATTTAATAAGAAATTAAAGCAATGAAAGAAGTAATGTTGAACAATATCTTGTTTCTTAAATGTAACAATTAATGGGTGAAAGAGCTGGTGGCATATAGCAAAAACTTGTTTCACAATTTGCCCCGGATGTGTTACAGTAACAGGCGATACATAAGAATCAATACATGAACATACACGTTCATTATGTTTAAAGTTCAACCAAATATATTGGATTTTAAGCAATGAGTGCCCGTGTGGTGACTCCTGGTAATCGTCCGCGCGGTATGAATATGTCATCATTATTGCCGATATCTGCGTATAAAGCAGATTGGGTTACCCAGCAATTGGTATTGGCGGCCTATACGGTGGTAAGAACGCCTTCTATGACGGGACGCTACGTGCCATTCGGCCAGCCTCAAGACTCGTCTGCTCTCTACGGCTCGCCTTTTCGACTCGCAGAGTGTCGTTCGTTTCGAGCTATGTACACAATTTCAACAGCGGTTCGCAACAACATAACGCACAATATTTAGGAGAATATTTTGTTTATACGACTAAGCAGTACATATTTACATTGTCTACAAAATAAAATGTAATTTTAATTTATTTTATAGATAATGCAAATTAATTTCGATGTTCCACATCTGTCAAGCGTCCCGCGACGGCTCAATTTTTTTTTACCTTTTGTAAGGAAGGTATTGTTTTGGCTCAAAAAAATAGGTGGTGATTTTAATGAATAAGCAGGTTTTAGGGTCCCTAGAATACGATTTTACTAGTTTTACGGTGATATCTGTATGTGTGTGTATGCGTGTGTGTATGTGTGTGTATGTGTGTGTGAGTGTTTGTCTGTGTGTCCGTGTGTGACAAAAATTTCTCCGACGATAACTCCAATACTACAATTCTAAAAATTACAATTCTTTCCTCTTCTTTACATCTATATGAAGAGCTGTAAGATTTTGATTATAATTGGTCAAGCGGAAGTTCCCTTCTTTGAAGTTCTTAACAGCTTTCTTATTAATATGAAAGAATATCTTATGGTCTATACTTTTTTATTATACATTTTCCTTCGTATTCGGTGTATATAGAGTCAAAGAATTATAAAGAGGAATAAAAGGAAGTTTGGAACACGATGCAAAGCGGAGTAATCCAAACCTTCAAACGAAATAAAAATCACTATTAACACGTACATACAGGTATACCATACACTATTTTTTTTATTTAAATTTGTATTTCTAATATGTGAAAAATATTTCTTCACATTTCTTCCTCTGTATGTAGTATAAAATTCCTAAAAGGACAAGATTTACCAAAAATAATATTTTATTTTCGGTTATTAAAAATATTTTGCCATTTTCAATAAAACTGTGAGACTACATATGCTTAGTGTTATAAGTATGTAAAATTTGTATAAAATATCTCATATAGTATAATATAAATTAAAATTATGATTCTGATTTTAGGTATTTGAGCATGCTATGCGAACTATAATGATGGTTTTCAGTTGCAGGTTGTGTGCACTTGAAGGGAATCTCTAAAAGTTTAAATTTGTCATACGTTGTATATTTTATTGTGGAATTCCATGAAGACCTTATGTATATGTTATGGACCAAATAAAAATCGAGCAGAGTAATATAAAGTTCGAAATTTATTACTAAGAGTAAACATTACAGTCTGGCCTAATCTGCAAGTCGCTGGTCAATTTTTAACAAATTTTTACAAAGTTTCACCAATCATATAACAAAAGAATTTAACCAGTTGCTAAAAATGGAGTATTCTGCCGTATTGTTATATATTCTGATAATATATAAAAATTTAGGAGTATTGGTGTAAACACGATGTTAAAATACGAAATAATAAGAGAGATAATAAGTTTTGAATGTATCAAATTACTTGTGACGTCACGGAACAAAATTGGTTATGCATCTTATGCCCAGTTGCACCGCTGACGCTTAAATTGTAATAGTTCCTTAAAATGAAAATATCGTATCGAAACCAAACTCAAATGAGTAATTGAATACTGCTGTCAAAATTTTGATTTGCATTTTTTTGTTTAAAGCAAGCTTAAAATTGAAGTGAGCGGTATAATTGGGCCGTAAACAGTTAATTCAGTGGGTATCTGCATTGTGTGTGTTAGGAATACATATTCATTTATTTTTATTGAAACTTTACCAAATCAGTGAATACGGAAATAAAGAAAAATGTTCAAAATAATTAATTTGACCTATTTCATAAAATATTTGTTGTTGGATAGCGTTACTGGTGCCACATTTAAATTTCTAATAATAATAATAATAATAATAATAATAAAAAAAAACGAATTGCAGAGCAGGTCTAGTTCGCACGAATTCATATCCGGTGCTCTTCTCTTAGTTGGGATATCTTTTACAAGCGCTCAAGTAGGAGTAACAATGGGAGACAACATTAGGATCGATAAAATAAGAGAAGAATTTGAGTGCAAAAATTTCATACAAGAAAGGCAACAGTTAATTAAAATGATTGAATCCGACCAATAAAACAGATTTGGCATATAAAAATAAAAAAGAGCAGAGACCGTCGCAGACGGGACAATTTAACTAATAGAGTAGCTAAGGAAGAAAGCAATGTCGATAGGAGAACCAAAAAGACGCATACGAATGAAAAAGAAGTGAGCACCATTCGTACACGAATTGTCTATTCCACGAAACCCAAGACGAGATCTTTCATTAAAGGCACGAATAAAGTTCTGCTATTAGTTCAAATAATACAATGGACCATACGATGCATGCAGTGATACACGATACACGCTGAGAATTTTAAAATAATTTATAAGAGTAACTGTAATTCCATCGCCATTTCGTACACTGTTATTAAGAAAGGAAAAATACAATCTTTACTTTTGTACTTTCTAATAAAAATATGTAGATTTTGAATAAATACGAGTAAATAATATCACGACACACGAAACCACGTGGATTTGTGTACCTTTAATGAAAGGACTCGTGGAATACACTATATACTTTGTAATAAGGCTACCGCTGTAGGTATGTATTTTCTAGGAAAATGTCTACTTCTGAGATTCCTGGAAACTGCTCGTTATTATTTTGTCTAACAAACTAAAATGGAGCTAATTATTTTCTGAAACTATTGTTTTATAAGTGTAACAACTTTGAGAGTTCCTATGAATAAATCTGCTGCATAATAGTCTGTCTAGTAAACTAGAGAAAATAGAAAATATATGTTTCGTTGCTTTGAAATCTAGCAATTCATACAAGCTTAGTTACATACAGTACATACGAAATACTCTCACGTCAGCTTCCATGCACATCCCAACAATGAAGTCGCGCATACAGACGGCTTTATTAAGTGAATAAGTTAATTAGTTTATTCATAATGTAACATGATGTTTTCGCTCTGGTTTCTGAGGTTTCCTCTAAGTTATTTATAGTTTAACCATTAGTTTTTTAATTACATTAACTGATGATGTCGCACATTTTATTAGTTTGGTCGGGAATAGATATTTGTGGAAAGTTATGTTTAAATATAATTATAATTTTAACAAGAATGGGAGAAAAAGTTTGATAGAATTTTTGTAACGAAATCTTTATCTATTTCAAGTTTTTTACCTCTCGCTAAGACAGGTATTGGAATCATGCTAAAAATAACATATCCAGATTTTAATGAATAAGCACGTTTCGGTGTCACTAGAATCCGATTTTAACATTTTTTAATATTTTTATTGTATCTTTTATAAATTTAGAGATAAAGACGCTATAATATATAGAATAACGAGATGTAATAAGTCGAATAGCTAAACTACTCTAAGGAAACCAGTTGACAAATTCAAATGTTTATAACATAATTTGTAAATGACAGGTGTCAGTGTCAAAAATCAAAAGTTTTAGTTACATTCTGAAAGCTTTTTCTGGGAAGCACATTTAATCTCTCTTATGGTTTTATTAATTAAATATTTAAAATTATGGGTAACCTGTAGTATTAGAAATACCGCCAAACTTTGTAATGAATTGAAAGAATCTTTGACATTTAGGAACTTCCTCATACAATAAAAAATAGATATGATTAGAATTGTATGTGTGCAGAAATGTTAATTACAATAAAAAACAATATTTGGGTAAAGTTCTATATTTTTTTGTTACAAAACGACGGTTCGATAGCGAAGTGCAATACAATATACAGGGTGTCTCAATAGACTTGCTCACTATTGGTAACTTTTTTATTTGAAGAGATACTAGGTTGGTTAAATGAGCAAAATTGTGCCATTTTATATTAGAAAATTGGTCATGTAGACAAAATGAAAATTGTGTCAGCGGTACTCAAAATTTGAGACCAAATATTTATTTTTTAAATGGAACCATATATTTTGTATTATCTTATTGAAAAGAGTATTTTTTTTTCTTTCTAAACAAAGAATCAATTGTTTCCATGGCCTACTTGATAAATAAACTGATAAAACAGTTTACAACATTTTTATTTTTAACCGTAAATAACTCGTTTATTTGAAAAAAATGTACATAAACAACATTACCTTATTGGAAAGAGAAAAAAATACTCTTTCCAATAAGATAATAAAAAATATATGGTTCCATTTAAAAAATATATATTTTGTCCCAAATTTGAGAACCGCTGACACAATTTTTATTTTGTCTACATGACCAATTTTCTAATATAAAATGGCACAATTTTGCTCATTTAACCAACCTTGTATCTCTTCAAATAAAAAAGTTACCAATAGTGAGCAAGCTTATTGAGACACCCTGTATATAACATAAAATGGAAATGGCGAGAGATCTTGTGCTGGCCACAACAGATTTTTTTGTTTATTTATACGTTATTTATGTAATTAGTAAAGCTCGGATTTTATGCAAAATTTTTGCATTTTTTGCATATTTTACCTGTTTCTTGTATTTTTGCATATTTTGTTGCGATGTGAATATTTGTCCATATTTTTTTAAATTTTCGTTATTTTTAACAAATTCAATTAAATTTGCTTATGTTCGATGTACCTTGAAGAGAACTAAGAGAGCTACAAAGAAGGTTAAACAATTTCTATTTCATTAGACAAATTTATAGAAAAGAAATATCTATTTTTAGTACAAATGAGCAAAGTATGTATTTCACGTGTCCGGAAATTGGCCAACTGGACAAGTGAGAAAAAGACCTGCTCACTGTTCACGTGTGGTAAACTTGATATTTTCCATAGTCTTGAAATATAATTTTTCTAAAAAACGGACAGTGTACTTTTTTATTAATGAAAAACTTAACAGTACATATGTTTATAACTGAATTTAAAGTTAAATACAAAGAATTAGCGTTCCTTCCAGTGGCGGAACTTCAAATTTTGGGCCCCCCCCGCAAAATTCAAATTAGGCCTCTTCAACTTGCAGTGAAATTACGATATAATTGAATGGGGAGTATTACGAGTATAATGTTATTTATTTAACAATAAATGAAATAAAAGTAACATTTATTACATATTTAAAACATAAAATAACTACAAACAAATAAAAAAAATAATATTTTCTAAATCTATGTATATATATGGGGTCCCGTGGCCGCGTGCCTGAGTGTCTGGTCGCGAACCTGGGGGAACCGGGTTCGATCCCGACAGACGCCAAATATTTCCAATTTTAAATGGCACAAAAGTGACCCCTGTGGTGCACTCTCCACACCAGCTATGAGTGCCCGTCGCCATCATTACCGATGTGTTGTAGATACTGGCACACCAAGAAATGGGTAATATACCGTGATGATATATTTATTTTTATTTAAATCTATATAAATATATATTGCAGTGAAATTGCGATATAATTGAAAGAGTATACTGTTATTTATTTAACAATAAATTAAATGAAAATAACATTTAATACATAATTAAAACAAAATAACTACAAAATAAATAAAAAAATAATATTTTCTAAATCTATGTAAATTGTTTGCGTCGTGCTTTGACGTTGGCGAAATTACGTATTACTTCTTTTAAATCTAAATTAGATGTTAAAGTTCAAATTACCACCTTGGTAACTCACTGATTTTTTATTTTTTTAGTTTACTTTAACGTAAAATATATTCCTGTGATATAAATTATTTATATATCTGTCTAACATCAAAATTTATTTAAGTGAATTCAACGGATAGTGTCGAGTTAGGCGGGCTTCGGGCCCCCCCGCGCCGCTCCCTTTTGCTGTATGGTAGTTCCGCCACTGGTTCCTTCATGTAGAATGGTAGATATATTTGTTCTCCATCAAAATTTATGTCTCATTATATTATAGGCTTGTGAATTTTGCTCACTTGTGAAGAAATTTATTTACTTTGCTCACTTGTGTTTCAACATGCTACTTTTCTCACTATTTTAAGTGGAATAATAATGAATTTTGCTAACGATTGTGGAAAAAATTATTTTTTTCGACCAGTGGTTCACAAACTAAGGAACCTAACATTTTTATTTTAAGTAACGGTATATAGTTTTTATTTATTCATTCGTTAGAGATTTTAGTTTCGAATTCAGTGATATAATATTTTTATACCCTTAAACAACGATATTTTTGAGAAAAATGTATGTAAATTTTATACTAATTAGATTAAAATATGGCTATAATAAGGGTGCCACGAATGCCAAAATGAATAAATATAATTTTTTATATAGTATTAAGCCTCAGTTCCACCAAATGTTTAATGATTATAATGATTAGTGCGTAAGGTTTAATGCATTATGACAATTCAACAGAAATTTTATAATTTTTTTCCTTATTACTTTACACATAATTTTCTGTAACTATATCCATACCGAAAAATAAAAAATGAATAATTATAAAATACACTGTCAGTTGACAGTTCAGGTTAGAAGTTTGCAATCTATTGTTCTTGTTGTAACGTGTTAAGGTTCTCACGTCGGGTTGTGTTTTTAAGGGTTGTTAAATTTATTAAGTGTATCTTGTATTATTAGTTTATTAACATTAAAATTGTACAATTAAAGATTATGCTGTCTACTATACGTATGTTACTCTCCCTCTCTGTACTGTACTAATCTATATTCACTAACTCACTAGCTACTAAACTCCTCTGGTAACGGAGCAGAAAACCCTTTTTCATTTCTCCCACTAACTTGCTAGATTATGAAATGCCAGGATCGCACTTAGCCAAACAAAGACTTAGAATTTATGGTTCAATCCAGTTTACAACATTCTTACGTATTGTTTTTAGATCTTAAGCATTATGCCTTATGCAAATTTGGAAATGGTACTAAACGTTGCCATATGATAAACATTTTTACGCCTTGCGCTTAGTTTTTAATTATAGCTCTAGCTCTAAGGTGCGTACTGACTTGAGCATTTTAATCCGAACGAACTGAATAAGCAGAGCGCGCACGTACGAATTTGACAAGTCTGTACTAGGGCTGGGCAAAATGATAATTTGGTAGTCTTTCGACCACAAAAAATAGTCGACTTTAGTCGACTAGTCGAAAGTCGATTATTTTGAAAAGTCGAAATAGTCGAAATAATCAAATTAGTGAATTATATAAATAGTTTATAGTCGAAAAAGTCGATAGAAGTTTAGATCAATGTCAAGTAAGTATGCGCAATTGATTCTCAGCATATATGTTTTGATACGTCGGGGAACTCCCAAATCCTCCTTAGTTTACGTCGTAGATACTACGAACTACGATACGCGGTGAGAATGTAATATCTATTATGAAGGGAAGAAAATTACTGAATATCAGTCAAATATTACATATATTTTCCGCCTCTACCGGTTTCGACACCTCATGTGTCTTCTTCAGGAGTTACAATAATAGTACAGTTTTTGAAAAAAATAAAATAAATAAATAAATAAATATATCATCACGGCATATTACCCATTTCTGGGTGTGCCAGTATCTACAACACATGTAGACATCGGTAATGAAAAAAATATTTTTAAAAAATACAAACATGTGTAACTTACGTGAAAATTTTGAAATTTTAAAACATGGATAAATACATAAGACAATAATAAATAACATATAATACATACAATGGTCGTCAAAATTTAAAAAAATAAATACATTAAAAAACTCATGTAGTCGTCAATAAATTAAGATATACTTGTTTAAAACCTTGACAACAATGGCACCCTTTAACTGAAATTAAGTTATAACTTGTTCCGAAGGTCGTTTCTCAAATTGCATACATACATAGATAGCATAGCTTATAAAACTTAAAAAAACTTTTCACTAATAATTTAAATATTAATATTGGCTTCAAACAAACCAAAACAATAGGACATCTTTTTAGTAAACTAAAAGCGGACATAGATAAAAATTACAGGTCACATGTAGTGTACAAAATCCCTTGCATGGAGTGTACCTCAACTTATACAGGACAGACTGGGCGGTATTTACGAACTAGAATGACAGAACATAAACGAAACTGCAAAAATAAGAACAATAATAATGGGAAATGTGCACTAGTAGGCCACGCTATATCACTCGGATATAATTTTAATTTTGATGCCGTCAAGGTTATTGATACCGAGCAAAACTTACACAAACGCCTCACTCTTGAAATGTTACACATAAATAATGACAAAAACAACATAAATTTAAAGACTGACATTACAAATATAAGTAAAATATACACTAATATTTTAAAATATAATATGAACCAAACATAATATAAATATAAACTAAATTTATAATATGTAAATTTACTATAATTTAAAAAATACTAACAAGAGAAGTGACTTAACAAGCTAGCGGCAATTCGAGAAACGACCTTCGGAACAAGTTATAACTTAATTTCAGTTAAAGGGTGCCATTGTTAATTATGCAATAGGATGTAAGATGTGTTTCTTCAAATTTACAATGAACATTTATCTCAACTGCAATTTAGTTAAATCTATATCTATATAATCAATGCTAAAAATTTAGTTTTAATATTTGAAATAGAATACTCGAAATAACCGTAATTATTGAACAGTCGAAATAACCGGAATAACTGAAATAGTTGTAATACGCAAAAATTGAATAGTCGAAATAATCGTAATTGTCGAAACAGTCAAAATAATTGGAGTAGTCGAAATAGTAGGAATAGTCGAAATAATCGGAATAGTCGAAATAGTTGAAATAGTCTGAAAAGTTGAAATCGAGGTCGACAAAGTCGAAATAGTCGAAAATCGACTAGTCTACTTCCAAATATTTTTAAAGTCGTTCGACTTTAATAAAAAAAAGTCGAGTGTAGTCGACTAGTCGACTTTTTTGCCAGCCCTAGTCTGTACGTGTCTCCGAGCCGAACAGAACGCGCTAAACATTATCCATCAGAAGTCGGTAAATCGTACTTCGTACTTGCTCAAAGAGATTCTGTTGCTTGCTCCTACGCAATTTGAACGGGTGTTTGTGGTATTTGTTCATTCGCGTCGTTTGGGTTGTTTGTTGGCTAATATACAGCTAATATGATAAAGCTAAACGAACTTGAACATGTGTGGCCCTTTGGAATGTTGTGTCTTTTTTTTAGCAATTCTGGGCCCCACAAGAGAAATTTGTTTTTCAAAATATTCTGCTGTCATACGCGTAAACTTTTTTAAATGTCCGCTATCTATATCTCTCAATAACATCATATTCTGCCGTTTTGAGTAGAGACGCCTCATTGACATTCTTTTCGATTTCTTCTTATTCGTTTTTAATAGGGTATGAGGAAAAAAGCGCCAGCTGCCACTGTCACATCATCCATCTATACGAACACTAATGAAATTTAGGAACAAGACAAATACGACAAACGCTCCGAATATCATGAGGTGTCGTTCGGACTATTTGTTCAATTCGTTTGTGCACGCTCGGCTCGTTCAGTTCGTGCTCAAGTCAGTACGCACCTAAGTATTAGGACAATCGGTGTCAATGAGTAATTCTTCATTGCATTCTAATTCTATTAGTGAGTAGTCCACGTATCAATTTTTATGTGTGAAGTTTGATTTTTAGTACACTGTGCGTAAAGTAAATAGTTCAGTATTAACAAGCAGAAAGAAAATCTTTATATATACGTAAACCATGTGCTGGTAAATGGTCCGGAGAAATAACAACTTCATGAGAAATGTGTTATTAATTTATAAACAAAAAAATTTGTAATTCTAAATTTACAGCTTTGTGTCAAATATAAATCTAAGTCCAGCAAGCATTCAAAAGCTATAAATAAACAATTTCTAAGCAATGTAATACAAACTTTACGATCTTACAGGTTATGACACAAAATATAAAAATTAAATTTTATAACAAGGTGGTAGAAAAAGTATAGTATGTAACACGTGTGTGAAGCCTATTTTACATTCGGGTGGTTTGGTCCATCATCATGTAAAAATTTCAGCTTTACACACTTGCCACATAATATACTATTTTGTACGAGCACTGGTATTTAAAAAAATATATCATTAACTTAAAATCTTTATTTTAAAGCGAACATAAAAATAAGTGGGCAATGACCATTTGTTTTACTAGAAATATTTGTTTCAATTGACTTTTGTATTTTTTCAATAATTTGCAAGTTTTGTTTCAATAGTCCAGTCAATGGAGACCAAAATTTTGAACTATGACGTGATTGGTCAGTTTTAAATGGCTCCAGTTCTTGTAGAAAGCATTTTAACAAAAATTATTGCCAGATTTACTATCTATGAGGACAGTTCTACCTTGAGTTAAGCGTTATACACTTAGTTACTAAGTCGTTACACCCGAAAATGGTAGTTAGAACTCATTAAAACAAACAACTTTTCTTAGTTCCAATTTTTGATTTGGTGCCCCAGTTCGTAGTTATTGGAGTTCTTTTGTTTTTCGAAAAATCGTTATAACTCCCTTATTTAAAGGCTTCTAAAAAAAATTTTCCTTTCAAATTGGCCTTTTGGCTCTCTAAAACATTTGGCATTTACAATTATTTCGTATTTTTTCAAATGACAAAATGGCGATCGATTAATAATTTCAAATCATGATTTTTTGATAACCACTCCATCGATTTTCGAAAGTAAAATATTTATAAAATCCTTAAACTATCTACTACAATATTTGTCCTAAATATTTTTTTCAATCTATCCAAAAAGGCTTTATTCATTTACTTGACTTACATAAGTGCAGTGTGTTCAGAAAAAAAAAAACTAATTAGAAGTGGGCTATGAACAAAGGAAAACGTATATTAATTTGAAAATATCTAATTAAATGTCAATTTGACACGAAGTTTTGTCAAAAATATTATCTAAAGAAATATTCTTGAATCCTTATTTTAGAAATAGAATTAAATTAGGGAACGGTAAATGGCAATATTCTGGATCCTTCTTTATTATTTTTTCTCCTTAAAATTACATTTTACGATCAATTGTGACAACTTGACTTGTGAATTGAATAATGATCAAACATACGTTTCTGTTTTCATAGCCTACTCCGAATTATGTTTTTATCTGAACACACTGCACTTAGTAAGTGAAGTAAATGAATAAAGACTTTTTTTCGAATAGATTGAAAAAAATGTTTAGGGCAAATATTGTAGTAGACAGTTTAAGGATTTTATAAATGTTTTACTTTCGAAAATCGATGGAGTGGTTATCAAAAAATCATGTTTTGAAATTTTTGATCGATCGCCATTTTCTCATTTGAAAAAATAAAAAAATATTGTAAACACCAAATGTTTCAACGGGCCGAAAGGTAATTTTGGAAGAAAAAAAAAATTTCAATAAGTCTTAAGGTAAGGGAGTTATGATGATTTTTCGAAAAACAAAAAAACTCTAATAACTACGAATAGGGTCTTCAAATCAAAAATTGTAACTAAGAAAAGTTATTTGTTTTAATGAGTTCTAACTCCCATTTTCGGGTGTAACGACTTAGTATTAACACCCTGTATATATATGTATATATATATATATATATACAAAATTGTCGCTAAAATGAAAATAATTCCTGCCATTTCATCACGTTTAAACTACTACAGTGAAATATCTCGATTCGCTATTCGGAAAGAGTAGTTCTAGATGAGGATGAATGCGTCGCTTGGTTTGACGTCTGTAAATTTATGTGGGGATAAGATCGTGGATGAAAGGCAGTGTTCCGCGTTGTGGCTACAGGATTCTGTACGCCTCAGCTTTTGTAATGTAGCTAAGTGCCTGCGCCTTGTTGACGAATTAGTCACCACCGCAAGTTTTAATGGATGTTTAAACTGATCGATAGGTTACCACATTTTTTATACATAGCTGACTTACTCGTTTCGTTGAGTAAAAGGGTTGTTTTTAATGTTTTTCGTAGCTGGGTTGACAAGACCCCACATTTATTAAACCTTTCCCATATTTACCTAATGTGTACTTTTTAGAAGTCTTAGGGTTATGTAGTCTCGGATCAGTGGACCTGAAATTGGCTTTAGGATCAGTTGACACGAATCAGTTAAAACTGCTTCTATATTACAAGGTCAGATTGTTATGTGGCAATCATGAGTTTACTTTTTACCTGAGTAATAAGGCATTCTATTTATGTATTCCTTATAAATTTTAGTATATTATTTTATTTGAAAACGATATATATTTAAAGAAAAAAAATATTATTTCTGCATTCATTATAATTTAATACAAAACATCCATCTGATTATCTATTCAATTATAAAATATTGGTTGACACATATGAATCATGTTCTTATTTAATGAATATAAACTGTTTTAATTTTATTAACCACTGAATCGTAAATGTATAATATTGGATGAAAAATTCATTATTCAGTAAAATTTGACATACTTTTCCAAATTGATAACATGCATGTTATTAAATTTTCAATGAATCATCAATTTCATTTTATAAATACCGTTTTTATTTCAATTTAATATACAACCTCATTGTTGTATACATATAAAAAAAAAAAAATTGATAGAAATGTGGCAGGGGCGCGCCGCTGGGGTAGTGCAATAATAAACCTCGCCGGTATTTAAATCATAGGGGGCGTGTGCTAAAAACAAAGCAGTAATCATGGCGTCTACGCGTAAACATTCCATCGTAAATTGCAACCCTAATAAAAACAACCATGTCCACGGGGGTCTGATTGCGCGAGTACCGCACTTTATTATACTGACAGGGGTGGATTTACCACCACTCAAGAAAATGAGAAGGAAGGAACAAAATGTGTCATAGTTCAAGGCCTGGACATCAAAAGTACGACAAATATAACGCTGATTGTTCTGTAAGTTTTATGTTTCGAACTGGTCGAAAAATATATTTTATTTTTTGTACTCGTATTTTATACTTGCTGGAAAATAAATAATGACTGGTGATTTCTACACTGTTACCAAAATGAAAAATATTAACATTGTACTCCCTGTATTACGGATTTCAAGTAGACACCGGTATATATATATATATATATATATATATATATATATATATATATATATATATATATATATACAGGTCTCTCTTAAATAGGAGGACATGGCTTAACCACAGATTCCTGAGGCTAAATACACACACACACACACACACACACACACACACACACATACACACACATACATATACAGACATCATCTTAAAAATAGTACATTCGTATTGTAGGGACCCTAATACGTGCTTATTCATTAAAAACTCACCACCGAATTTCTTGACCAAAGACAATGCCTTCCTTACCTAAAGGTGACGGAAGGTAAAAATTCACGATGCAGTCACTCAGGTTTTATTTTTTTCTGTACGAACCGTAACAGATATCACAAATTAAACAAAGAGAAAAGTTTACTATTGAATGTATATTTCTGAAAAAAAAAATTACGTTCTCGGCGTGGCCATTAAAAAGTTACAGTCTAATCAATATTGGGATACCTAAGTTTCATATACTAGTGGTTCACTAATAATAAGTATCATCTTAAAAGATGACATAACCATACGAACTGTCATACCAAATTTCATCCAAATCGAATAAAGCGTTCTGTTATTATAAGCAGAATTAATTTTTTTTTCGAAGAACTTTGAAGCAGAATACTGCCTAAATGGTACACTTTCCGGTAGAAGTAAGTTTAGTTAAATCGTCTTATTTTAGCCTCAGAAATTTGTGGTTAAGCCATGTCCCCCTATTTACAAGACACCCTGTATATTACGTAATACTGCGTAAGAATGCATTTACTTGTTTAACGGACAGTGTGTAAAAGGTAATTTACTGATATGGGAGTAGAAAAAATAATATATGTTTAGTATTTAAATTAAAGTTCAGTTAAATAATATTTGTTTAGCATAAATATTGAATGTTTGGTAAATTTGTAAAATAAATCAATTTTTGAAACTACTCATCCGGTATTAACTCCGACGAGTGTAAGAAATACTAACGCCGATTGAAGTGACGCACGGCGTCGCTTTTGAATTTTCATCAATTTTCAATACCACTTCTCGAGTCATCGAGAATCAACTGCATCGGGATGTCGAAAAATACCGACGTCCATTTCAAATAGTAATAAAATAATTACTAGGGTTACAGCTTTTAGGGTACAACAGAACTAATTTTTGTCCAACATTAAATTACAGCCCCTCCTTCATCCCAGTTAAAAACACGGTTAATGTAGTTTTTGCCATCCCTGAAAAGGATATCTAGCTCAACTTCTAATTATTAAATAGTAAAATTTATTTTAATTGTACCTGTTCCGATTGAAATTCCCAAATTATTGGAGACGAGTTTATACTAATCTTACACCGTTTTCTGCATTCTGAATAACTTGTATGCTCACTTTAGGCCATGTGTTCTCGTAACATGACTTTAAACTGTATACTTAATATTTTTTTCTGGTTATAATATATTAATTTTGAGTTACTAAATTACTGGAGACGTATTTTTATTATAATTTTGTACATTTTCACTTGTCTGAATCACGTGGTCATCTACTTCTGGCTTCGTCGTTTTGTAGCAGTACTCTATTGCATATCATGTATTTTTGATAAGTGCACGAAACCGAAATAAATAACGGTTGTGATTAGCCGAAATCGGAAACATAGTTTTTAAAACAGCTTAAATAAATAAAATATATCATCACAGCATATTACCCATTTCTGAGTATGCCACAATCTGCTTCGGTTTTCTCCTTATGAAATCAATTAAATAATAACAGGGACAAAAAAAAATTATACAAATTGTTTTTTACATCTGTTAAAGAACATTTTTTTAAAATTCATTTTAGTGTATATTTAAAAAAGTTAAAAAATGTAGGTAGTGAAGCAGTTGAAGTAAAATTTTGGTGTAAGCGGTCATATGAGTCCAAACATATATTATCTTTTAAAATTAGTAAATAGTATGAATGAACATGTTCCATTAAAACATATACGTAATTTATATGTTTAATAATACTTAAGTACATAATGAAATTTATGTATCAATTTAAACGGCATTTTGTTCTTTATGTCAAGGTTTGCATTTTCCAATCTAAGTTTAAAATTCGATATAAAATCTGCCAATGAGGTCCTGCAACGTGACCTGTAATTGAGTGCACTAACAAAAACGCGTAACGCAACGTGACAGCGGAAAAACTCCTCACACACACACACTCAGTTAATTGAGTGCCCGGGTACGGAGTACTCCATTCAATACGACACTATCGAGCCTTGTTTCACTCTGTGTTTGCCAAATGTTTGGATGTGTTTTGAATACGTTTTGCATAATTTTAATGCATACATTATATTGTTCTTTTGTTTGAAGATGTTCTTCTTTCTTTTGACAGGAAAGAAATGTTAATATTTACATGTTAAACCAGGAGGAAAATTTATTTTTTTCCCGGAAATAAAGGCTCTACTAGGAACTTTCATTTGTGAGATAAAAGGGAAAATAGTTGGAAAATAAATTCTATGGAAATGAACATGTATGTGGCAGGGTACAGTTTTCGCTTTGTGAATATAAAATTATTACGCACTACTTTTTATGTTTTCAATCTGTGATATATCATCAACGTTGATGTTATTTTGTTGTTGATAATGATAATGATCAAAAGGCGAGGTTCAGCCGTGGCTGTTCTTCCACCTAACCATACAATAATGTTTTAACAAAAATATGTATCAGATAAACAGATAAACAATGATAAGTGGATAAAGTTTTACAAAAATTTATAATAATAAATACATGTAGTTAAATGTTGAATGTAAGTAATGACAGATAGAAAATAAAACTATACGAAGTACAAAAACATAATTAATTACTTGTGAGTGTATGGTGTGTTACATTCTATAATTATTTATATTCCTATTAATATCTACTATTCCTAAATAAATAATGTATCAAAAACAAAATATAAAAACTAAGAAGATATACATATTAAATACAAATAAATAGCTACATTAATATTCTGAAGGAATATACTACAGTTTTTTAAGTGCAAAAAAAACGTAGGTAACTAATACATACGCACGCTTTTTAGCAGCGCTGCGCAGCTTCATACAGGTAAATAAACATGATGGAAGCAATTGTTTACATTTATAATCATTGATGTAGAAGGTTATTCGCACAGTCCGAATAGAAATCCGCTAGATTGTAATATTCTTTATGTATCAGAATGCGTTTTAAGGTATTAATGATAGTTTTGTGCGATTCATTTTTTAAATTAGTGGGTAGGGCATTATATATTTTTATACCAACATATTCACTTGATAGTTCAAAAGCTTGTGTTCTATGTCTAGGTACAAGTAAAACGGTGTTTCGTTGTCTAGTTGAATATACTGTTGTTAAGGGAGTAAAGTTATTTAAGTTTTTTAACACAAATTTAACTATTTCAAGTATATATATAGACGGAACTGTGAGAATGCCGAGTTTTTGAAACTGCCCTTTACATGAACTCTGTGGATGAAGCTTCTGAATAATTCTAATTATTCTCTTTTGAACTATAAAAACATCCTTCAAAAGAGGTGAGGAGCCCCATATTATAATACCATAACTTACAGTAGAGTAAAAATAACCGTAATAAACCATTATAAGGTTTTTAGTGTCTAGTATTGTGGTTAGAATTCGAAAGCAGTAACAGCACTTATTCAGTTTATTGGTGACATGTGAAATTTGAGTGGTCCATTTAGTGTCTTCGTCAAGGAAAATACCAAGACATTTAGTGGTATTTGCTTTTGCGATGCGCACATCTGATGAATCAACACGCACTGCACTGGTAGTGTTTAAACGGAATTGGATGAAAGATGTTTTTTCAATATTTAGTTTTAAACTATTGTTGTTACACCACTGCATAATGTCATTCACAACGTTGTTAATAAGTTCGAAGGAGAAGTCAGTCTTTTTACACGATATTGTGAAATAGGCATCGTCCGCATACAGTTCGCAGGAAGCACTTTGCACTGAGTTAGGGAGATCATTAATGTACACTAAAAATAGTAAGGGCGCGAGCACACTCCCCTGAGGTACACCAAGAAGAATTGAACCCTTTTCGGAGTCTATGTGGAACTGAGTGTCTGTTAACAGTCTAACACTTTGTGTTCTACCAGATAGATATGAACTGAACCATATTAATGGGATACCTCTTACACCGAGACACTCTAGTTTATGTAGTAAGATTTTGTGGCTGACTGAATCAAACGCTTTGGACAAGTCACTAGAAATTCCAAAAACACTGTGATTTTTATCGAGGTTTGTTATAATTTTTTTGACTACACACGTAACAGCAGATATAGTGGACTTTCCTTGTAGGTAACCATGTTGACAGTCTGATAGCAGGCCTAATTTCTTTAGGTACGCCATGAGTCTCGTGTGCATTAATTTTTCAAGGATTTTGGAGAAGTTAGTGAGCAGTGATATAGGACGAAAATTTTGTACTAAGTTTATATCTCCTTTTTTGTGTATAGGTCTCACAAATGCATGTTTGAAATCAGTAGGAAACATTCCCGACGAGAAGGAAAGGTTGAAAATGTGTGTCAGTGGTGTACATATTAAGGGGCTACTGATTTTTATTACTATATTCGGTATCTCATCATATCCACAGGAAAAGTTGCTATTTAAGGAATTTATTATGGACATTGTTTCCCGTTCAGTTATTGTCATATAAATAAAAATATTTCACTTACAAAGTAGTAAACAAGTAATGGTATCTGTAGTCGTACATCTGGAGATGGAGAATATGAAACAAAGAGGACAACGTCAATTAACACGGATTGTTAGTATTATTATATAATAATATTTCATTTTTCTTAAAATCAATTTAGTTCGCACTGTATTGCAAAGGGTGTACTGGCAATAAAAATAAAATTTTTTGAAGGAAGATGCAGTTTTAAGCTTTAAGGAAAATTACAGAATTAATTATCACATACGCATATTACATTATTTACTTGAAAATTACAGTTTAAAGAAAATTATAGTCAACTGCAAATTTAATTGGAACAAAGTTGGTAATATGGTAATGCCACAGAACAGATAAACTAATACAGAAGCGACAGTAAGACAAGGAACTAAAATTATAGAGAGAAAAATGTAATTTTATACATATGACGACATCGGTTGTAATCATAATATTTTGAGCGTCTTCGAGTAAACGACGTGTTTTATGTTAAGTGACTATATTACAGAAATATTTATTCATTATATTTATAAAGTTCAAAAACAAAAGTATTTCTTCATGTAAATATTATAGCAAATGAGAAAACTTTAAATTTCGCGCGAATGTATACAACAAACCAAGATGGCCAAACCTCACTCAAGGTCATAGAAACGCAAAGTCAAACATCAAAGGATCCGAAGAGGGTCGCTTCTGTATTAGTTTATATGTTCCATACGTCTGAACACCTTTGTGGTTCACTACCAATTTGTTTATATATTTCTTTTAATATTTTTATATCGCTAAGGTTTCTCATTTTTGTATCGTGTTCTTTTTTTGTACAGATGACTATGATTACAATATTATAAAACAGAGTTGAAAGTTGAAACAATAACAATTTTATTGCCGTCAGCAACCCTGATCTTTATCCATCAACACATAACGAAACGTAACACCTATCATTTCAAATTAATAATGATAACGTTTTAAAAAGAAATTAGTAAATAAAACAATACTTATAATATACGAATGTAATGGAACGTAATATAGATTTCAGCTTCAATAAATATGTAGGTACGTATATAAATTAATAAAAGTTAAATGGTAGATGGTATTGTGTTGGTTACATCAGATTTTTAATGTAAAAATTTATTTATGAATATATTCTAATTAAACATTTTTTTTACAACATATTTTGACTAAACTTGATAAACAATAATAATTTTAACGTGATCTAGGAAATTCCCTATTATTATGGAAAAATGTACTTACATACATATGTTAATTTTATTTTTAACGATTTTACTCACAATTAAGCAATCGTTATATTGTTAATTGATTTTTTGACTACCACAGGGCGTAACTTATTATTATTTATAATAATAATAATAATAATAATAATAATAATAATAATAATAATACATAAAACTTACCCTGTGTATTAACATTTATCGCAAAGTCAGTTAACAATTTCTTCTTAGCATATCTTTCCCGTCTTCATCAACATTGATCCTTGTTAATACATCTCTAAATCTTCTTGAAAATTATTTTTAAGTAGGTTATTGTTCCGAAATTCATGCGAGGCATTCCTGGGATGTGTTTGTAGGTCGCCCAACAGTTTCCCAAAAAGTTTCGGTCGCTGCCAGTTGTGCAAATTACAGTATGGATTCCGCTCGATATTTTCACCGACCTAGGTGCTAGTGCTGTCCATTAGTATAATAGGAAGACATGGTAAAGGATAAAGCAGGGGTAAAAGTATGTATCTATTAAGACTCGTCCCTCGGATCGGATCGATTTCAACCGTGATTAAAGGAAGATTATGTTACGGGTATTGGAAAGGTTATAACATATTTTATGCAAGAGGGAATGAATTGATGTATTTCGGTATTGTCGTTCGGTCTAAAAATATAAAACAAGTAAGTAAAATGTTAACATGAAAAAATCGTATTTTATATTTAACCAGATTTTGGTATATACCTATAAATGAGAAAAAGTAAAAAGGCGAACAATACAAAAACAAAAATTATTAATACGAAGTCGTTACTCTTATAGTTTTTATGACAAAAGAGGTAAACCCCGTAAAAACTCATTTTTCACTGCCTTATATATTGGAAAGTATTGAAGATCGGACCCATGTTGATCAATAATTTTCTACTCATTTTGGTCAGTAATGTGTATGCCCTTGCAGAGTTTTCATGAAGCCAATAGGGTAGTTATCATGTGTCGAATTTTAATAAAATAAATATCTTTATACAATAAGTCACGCATAATAAGATTTTCTACACGATAAAAAACAACAATTATTGCTTATATATTTATAAAATGCTAATTAAAATTCCGCACTCTCTGAATCAACCTCTCCGCTGTGACGTCACATGTTTTAACCGTAAACCGCTGAAGCCTGGTGTCGTATTTGAACAGTAAACATTAAATGTCACAACAAGTAACATAACCTTGTTTTCATTTATAATCTTTGATCACATACCTGTATAAATACTCCAAAAGACACAAAATAAGGCTACGAAAAACAAAGAAGTAAGCAAACTGACTATCAAATACACAAAAAACAAAACTGACAACTACCAAACAACAAACAACGCTAGAATGTAAACAAGTTCCCCTTGCCCCGCAAGACATACGTAACGAAAAATTGTGCTATCTCTTTCATACAGGGAAACTGTATGTCGAGACTAGTTCGCAGCGGAAGGTAAACACGTGACTTCACGTATGGCGGGAGAAAAATTATTTATTTTTCTCTAATTTTTTTCTCAAAAAAGAACAAGAATTACGCAAAATAAAAAAATATGGAAAACTTTAATTTAAAAATACTAAACATAAATTTTTCAAAAAGAGCAAAACTACCCTATTACTACGCCAGGAGTCATTTTCCCGATCTTATTTGCCACAGATAGACATTCACATACGATTTCTTAGCAAGAGGTACAAATTCACTTTTGGAATAGAAAGGACACGAGATATTTAACTTAATTGAATATTAGACTTCTTATACTCGAGACACACTACAAAAATGAATGATTATTAACGGTTAGACATATTCACAGTATGTGTGTGACTGCTGACAGATGTCATAATTACATCTATTAACAAACCAGAAAATATTGACTGTAGTAAGCATGTACTACTTATTATTTTGTACTGCACGATTACAATATAATAAGTAGCTCCGTGCTTACTACAGTCAATATTTTCTGGTTTGTTAATAGACGCAATTTTGACATCTGCCAATAGTCTCAACTTCACGTGCGCATACTATATCTAACCGTCAATAATTATTATTTTTTGTAGTGTCTCGCGTATTAAGAGCTCTTATATTTTACAATAGTTACCTATTAACATTTGAAGCATGTACTAAAATTGTAAATAATTTTATTGCTAAAAATGATTAAAATAGGCAATAAAAAAAAAACATACATAAAAGTTAAAAATTGGGGTGGTTTATCAAACCACAAAACATGATATTCCAACTCTAGTATATGCAAGGGATAGAAAAATCAACACTTGTTATTTACATTTTCGGTTTATGGGCTTTCCAAAATTAGATTTAGCAAAAATAATGTACAAAAATAACTACTACAATAAATACAATTTTTACACAAGATGAGTAAGTTATACCCTCTTCCAGATTTATATTAAGCCTAGAAAAGAAAAACTTTTTATACAAATGAAAAGTTTTACTAAAATTTGCATAATGCAAGGTATCAACTTGCAATGGGCTACTTGCGTACCTTTTTTACCTCCCGCTTCCCTTGGTAAGGGAGGTATAGGGATCGTGCTAAAAATAACATATCAAGATTTTAGTAAATGACCACGTTTTAAGGACCCTAGATTCCAATTTTAACATTTTCACGATGATGTCTCTATGTGTGGGTATGTGTGTGTGTATGTGTAAGGATTTTGTCTTCGCTCTAACTCAAATACTATCATTCAGAAAATTCTGAAACCTTGTATTTCTTCCCTATTCTAATATGAAAAGAAGCCATTAGATTTTGGTGTAAATCGGATAACCGGAAATGGCACTTTACCTGAAGCTCATAATGGTTTTTCTTCAAAAAATACCATTAAATGCCATTTTTTCGCATTTTGTCGTTATGGAAATTAAAGATTATTGAATTTTCTACAGGAATATATTAATATTTTTTCTATATATTTTACAGATAAATTTAAAAATAATTTTTTTCATTAGTCCCGAAGCCTAAGATAAACACAATTCCTTTGTAACACAGTTCATATTTCAAATGAATGTAACTGACAGTAAATGTCACTGTCAAATAACTAATTACTTCAAATTAATAATAGTGACATTTTAGAAAGAAAATAGTAAATAAAGCAATAGTTTTATGCAATGGAACAGTTTGGAGCGTTAGTAAATACGTAGGTATGTATTTAAATTAATAAAAATTAAATGACGGGAGGTTTTGTGTTGGCCACATCAGATTTTTTATTTAATATTTTTGAAGAGCAGGTAAAAACTTGGTACCCATATTTTTTCTTTTGACAAAATTTTTGTTAATTAGCCAGAAAAAAAATAATGAAATTTGATTATTTGAATTCCTGCCATGTATGACGTAGAATTACGCCGCACCAATGAATGTGCGTAAAGCCATTGCGTTTGTTTGTACAAGTAATGTAGATCTCCTGTTTGACGTTTCAACAATAGTTTGGAGGTTAGTATTTTAATTTATCGTTTTGGTATCGATATTTTAAATTACATGTAACTACCTATGTGTTTATTTGTGAAGTAATTAATATATTTTAGAGACCAGAGAGAGAGAAAAATGAACTAATGTCAAATTCAAATTAAAACTTTCTCGCATGCCATCTATACGTTACATTTTTAAACATGGTTCTCCAGTTAAATATAATGACGTCACAGAAAATTTTCTTTCTTAATTTACTAAAAAACAAAAGACATATGTTTTACATGATGCTGAGAATAATAGTATTCGAACTCCATTTTCTTTAAAATTTAGTTTCCTTTATTCTATAAAAATAGGAATATTCTATTTGTTCTGCACTACCTACATATTAATGCCTATAAATGCTGAATACTTTTTCTTACTTCTGTAGGATAATCGAATTGTTAATGTTTAATGTACTTACATCTACAACTTTCATTTATTTAGGTTGTTATCCTATTCCTTCTGGAAAGGAGCTGTACTACTGCGTTTAAATATTTGAACAAAGCTTTATTTCATCTCTCGCTAAATTTATATAAGAGAGATTGGATGAATAAAGATCATACTAAAAATCACAGGTCGAGATTTTTATGAAACAGCCGTGCCCAGAGTTTATCATTTTACGACGTTATCTAGGTGCATATATTTAGGGATATTTTATACATTCATGATCTTCCATTAACGGCTGGTATCATAATAAATATAGTCACTTTACTTATAAAGTGAAAAAAAAATCTGTTGTAGCCAGCACAATACCTCTCGCCAGTTTCATATTAGGCTATAAATATTGTATTTAATATTTCTGGTACATACAAAATATTTTAATTACATCTATGCTTTATTTTTCAATACATTCTATGAACAAGTTTCCTCCTACTCTTCTAAATGTACGAGATTCTTCCAATTCATTGACGAGATTGGCGGGATTTCTGAAAGGTATATGATGAAATATATGCATAGCAAGCGCGTGTTTAGTTGACCTGTTACTGTACACATTTTGGCTTACAAATGAATCCCGTTTCTGTTTATACCAACATCTCGACTTGTCCAAGTACGAATTTTAGGTTTTCGGCATTCAAGAATAGTGTCAATTTAACGTGCGACAGCTATATCTATAATCCCAAAAAGCCTTCATTAAAGTCTCTGGATTTTTGACACATTTTAATTTTTCAACTGGTTTCCATGGGCTATTTGATGGATACAATTGATTATTTTATATATATAGATAGATAGATAGTGGGTTTGACAGTCAATTTGTAGGCTTCAGTGTAATACAATCTTTTTAATTTGTCAAGCTTTCGGTTATATTTTTAACCATCTTGAGGACAATTAGTTGAGATTTTTTGTAGAATAACAGCATTTACAGACATGTAATTTTGAAACATGCACACGCGCATGGTTTAGTAAAAAATGCGTCGAAAAGTTAATTTTCACAAAATGGTGTTGTACACGTGTTTACGTCGACAACTTGTGCACAATTTTAAAAGTTTAACATTATTTTAACAAAATTGTTTGCTTTATTAGTTTGTAATTTATTAATTTTACTGTGATAACTACTTTGGCCAAAAAATTTTAATATGTAATTCAGTTATTTCGACGCATTTTTTACTAAACCATGCGCGTGTGCATGTTTCAAAATTACATGTCTGTAAATGCTGTTATTCTACAAAAAATCTCAACTAATTGTCCTGAAGATGGTTAAAAATATAACCGAAAGCTTGACAAATTAAAAAGAGTGTATTACACTGAAGCCTACAAATTGACTGTCAAACCCACTATCCAGTTTCCTTAACTAATTACAAGTCGTAATTACCTATCACCTATATATATATATATATATATATATATATATATATATATATATATATATATATATATATATATATATATATATATTTATAACTTTCTATCTATAGAAGATATAATAAAAATGTTCAATATACTAGATAGAGAATTTTATATTTTTTAATATTTGTAATAACAAATTTCCAAAAAATAATATTTAAAAGATTTTTTTTAAGAAACTACTACTTTCGGTTGTCCAATTGTTACCAAAACCTTTTCAGCTCTTCCCATGAATGTCAGATTGAGGAATTCATAGTTAAACTGGTTTTATGTCTTATAATTTTTGAGTAATCGTCAGTCCAACATCCACACATACACACATAGATACACATCCACACAGACATCATCGTAAAAATGTAAAAATTGTTTTAACATAAATAACCTTAAATAGTGCTTATTCACTAAAATCTGGATATGTGATTTTTAGCATGAATCCAATACCTCTCTTAGCGAGAGGTAAAATCGTTGAATAATTTCACTTTAAGTTAAATATAATATATATTTATAATTTTTTCATTGTATTTACTCTGAAGATGGTTGTATAAAACCGAAATCGATAAAAGGATATATATGTTTATGTGTTTTATTTTACAATAAATATAATTATTAAATATTGTGGTACATCATCAAGAAGATTATTAGTATATATTTTTATTTAATATTATTAAATCATTTTATGTCTTACTGGAACATTATTGTTTATTAATGTCATAGTACCAGTTACATTATGTAGTAGTAGTGTGTAATGCCCAAGGGTATTATGAATTGTTGCTGTGGTAATGCTGTCAAGAAATTCATATTGACACTGACATAAAGCCTAAAAACAAGCATAAGCATTCATAGCCCACCTATTTCGTAAATTTTATTAATACTTTCTGATCCGTTAACTGTAGAATACTAAAAAATTATAGTGAGATAAAACGTTGAAGGTACCAAGGGAGTTATAATTACACGCACTCGGTCTACATATATTTCTCGGTCCTGAGGACCTAGGTAAGTACGCTGCCGACCTGAAGCATTATCATCCTCATAACTCTCTTGATACGTTAATTACTGTTTGTATAAATAAATATATCATCTCGGCATATTTTCATTGCTGGATGTGCCAATCTGCTTTGTACGCATATATCAGTAATTATGATGACATAATATTCGTACTGTGCGGGCGTTTATCAGGCGTCACCACATGGGCACTTATTCCTGGCATAGAGAATGCGCCACAGGGGTCACTTTTGTGCCAGATAAAATTCGAAATAATTTTGGCGTTGGTCGAGATCGAATCCGGTTCCCTAGATTCGCGATCAAGGCACACAGCTACGAGATCCCATATTACTATTTGCTACTGTATAAGATAAATAAAAAAACTCATCACAATTGATTTAAAAAGAATACTTTCCCTTGTAATGTAATGAAACCAAATATTACATCTAAATCATAATTACAATCCATTAAGCAGCACTTAACATCGGTATATTCTACACAAACATATAAACAAAGAAAAGATGGCAGAGTTTCTTGAGTTGTTGTTCTTTGTAGAACTAGAGAAGAGGTGGCCTCTAATTGGATTTTATTTTACTGCGTGTTATTCCGCGAGGCGACACAACTGGAACGAATAACGAATCGTCAAGTACGTTTACCGCGGTAATAACGTTTTACGAGGCAGGAGTTGCAGCCATAAGCCCAATACCAAGTGTCATGTCCTGAGATTGGCTATCACCTGCTTCACTGTGATTTAAACGTGTTTGCTATTTTGTTGGAGAAGAATATTGTGGATTTTATGAGCAAATCTAACCGAAGAAATGCTGACGCGTTAAGCCTATGGGTTTACATTTAGATTTGAATTATCTCCAGTAATGTCATGCTCTTCATTCAGTGTCAAGTACACAAATAAAAAATAAACTGTGTACTTGTACAGCAAATGCAAGATGGAGATATGCAAATGTAATAAATTTATAAAAACGTTATATAACCAATTCAAAAATATCTTTTTCTGCAGTCTATATACAAACTTTGCCGCCCATGCGTGACAAAGTACAAAACCGCTCGCTGTCCTAATTTCTAACTATAAAATGTTGAAAAATGTCACTTATCTACATTCTTAATGAGAACTAATGGCATTATAGTTACTTACATATTTACCATCTCCACAATTCAATCTGACATATGACTGCTCTGTGCAAACAATATGACGTATGTAAAGGAAAACAAAATAAAATAAGGCATTAATTTACTAAAACAAAAGTAAGAAATGCGGAAAATAACGATAAATTAAAATTAAAAAATATAATAGCTATTTATTAGGTAGTACCGTAAGTATAAAATGTACATTTTATTATTTTTTTGTTATGGTGGAGGGCCCCCACTAGTTACAGTGGATATCATTTAAAAATATATTACTATGATTGAGAACTGCATTTGTTATTTAAATCCTAGATTATTCAACCCTGATTAAAAGTAACTACTACCAGTTACAATATTTTCCAAGAATCTTTCTGCAGGAATTTTATATTTTTTCACTTTATCTTGAACATTATGGTGGATACTGACTTGAACAATTTATTCCGAACGAATCAAATGCGGTGAACGCATGTATTGTAATTCGAAAAATTAAGACGTGTCTCCGAACAGAACGGTACGCGCCAAATATTTTCAATCGTTTGTAGGTAAATTTTACTTGAGCAAAGAAATTTGTTTGTTCGTTCGTGTTCAAATCAAAATGAGTATTAGTAGCAAACGATCTTGGACAGCTATAATATCATTTTGAATATTTTGTATCCTTCTTAGCAATTCCAGGCCCCAAATCTTATTAACCTTTCAAAATTTTCTTCTGCTGTCATCCGCCAAAGTTTTGCAAATGTCGACTATCCCTATCTCCAACTTTACATTTTCATGTCTTAAAATAGACGCCTTACACACATTTTCTTCGGTTTACTCTTATTTTGGGTTAAGTACCATAGAAAGGAAAGAGCACCAGGCGTCACTATCTGATTCATCCATGTTTGTCACAAGTCTCAACGAACACCGATAAAACTGATAGCAACAAAGCGAATACTGCGACCACCGCAAATATTACGACCGTTCGTTCGAAGTGTTTATTCGGTCTGTTGTTCCGCGATTTGTAGATTTGGTTCGGAATATTTTGTTCAAGTCAGTATTCACCTTTAGAAAATCAGAGCATAGTCGCTACTGTAAATTTTAAATTTATAAAAAAAAGTAAAAGCGCTCATCAGTTTGTATCGTGATACTAGGAAATCTAAAGCTAGATACTAAGATCCGACATATCCATCTCCTAATAACTTTATTTGGCGAATAATTTCTATGCTAATAATTGTTGATACAATTGTATCCATGGTTATTATTCGCCAAATAAAGTTATTAGGAGGTGGATATCTCACCCCTAAGTATAATAAAAATCTGTTGTGGCCAGCACAATACCTTCCTTCATTTCTATGTATTTCATATAAATTCCATACAAAAAGTTTGTTGAATTTCCGCAATAAAATTATTTCACAGACGACATGAGTAACATCTGTCAATTAGTAATAATAAATTATTGAAATGATTTCCATGGGGACGCAATAAAGATTGCAAGATTTATGAAAATTAATTTCATTATAAATATTTACCTCTTAAATACATTGAATACGAAGAAAATAATGCATTCGAATCGTACGGAGAATAAAATATTCTTTAATATTTATAAGATCACAAAATGACAAAAAATAATGAATAACTGGTTGACCAATTGTAATCAAATCGAATCAAGTGGTCATAATAATAATAATAATAATAATAATAATAATAATAATAATAATAATAATAATATTTATTGCACATAAAAGCACAATAGGATTTGTTTCAGCTTCAACAGCTGATTTTCAAACAAACCCTGAAGTGAGTACATTTCACATTATATAAAAAAAACACTAAGTTGTTGTGAGCAACATATGGTACAAATAACAATTTGGCAATGTGAACGTAGACAACAAATTACATTACATATTGATAAATAATTTACATAAACAGTACATTATAAAATAATAAATAGATAAAATCAGATAGGTAAAAAAACACATCACGAATAAAATTTTTACACAAAGAAAACAAAACATTTGTACATAACACAATATAAAATAATAAATATGTGATAAATAAATAAAATCAGATGGGTGAAAGACACACCACGAATAAAATTTTTAAACAAAGAAAAACAAAACATTTGTACCGATCACTATAAAATAATAAATACATAATAAATAAATAAAATCAGATGAGTAAAAAAAACACACCACGAATAAAATTTATAAACAGAGAAAACAAGACATTTGTACAGATCAGACTAGCTTCACTCTTGTTATTAGTCGAGCGTCAATTCAATTGTGTATTTATTAAAGAAAGAGGTTATTTGTACAGTCTGCAAAAAAATCTTGAATGTTATAATACTCTTTGGTAATTAATATCAGTTTTACAGCTTTTATTATTGAATTGTGAGATCCACTTTTTAGATTTACAGGTAAAGCGTTGTAAATTTTAATGCCAACATATTCACAAGTATATTCATAGGCGCAGGTTCTATGTTTGGGTACACGAAGAGTTGTATTTGTTTGTCGAGTGGAATACTGTGAATTGAGGGTGGTGAAATTGCTGAAATTTTTCAAGACAAACTTAATAATTTCTAGAATGTAAATTGAAGGTACAGTTAGAATGCCTAATTTTTTAAACTGACCTCTACACGAACTCAAAGGATGTAGTTTTGAAATAATACGTAATGCTCTCTTTTGTACAATAAATACGTCATATATAGATGATGGAGTACCCCATATGATGATGCCGTATGTGACAATTGAGTAAAAGTATCCGTAATAAATAATTAGAAGACTGGGTGTGTCAAACATAGAAGTTAGTGTTCGGAAACAGTAGCAGCACTTATTAAGTTTATTTATTACGTAGGAAGTTTGCGTATTCCACTTGGTATCCTCATCGAAGAAAACGCCGAGACATCTAGTAGAATCAACTTGGGAAATATGAAGTTCTGCCGGAGTTACATCCACTTTGCTAGAGGCATTCAAGAAGAATTGAGAACATGATGTTTTAGTTAGATTCAGGGATAACTTATTGTTGTCACACCACTGGATGATGTCATTCACAGTATTATTTATGAGTTCACTTGAAAAGTCACTTTTTTTACAAGACACTAGAAAGTAGGCATCGTCTGCATATAATACACAAGATGTGTTTTTCACTGAGGATGGAAGATCATTTATATACACTAGGAAGAGAAGTGGTCCGAGCACTGACCCCTGTGGTACACCGCGATGGATAGAGCCCTTAGATGGATGTAAGAATGATGAATACGTATATATATGGTAATTTTAGGAATTGTAGTATTGGAGCAAGTATGTGCATTTACGCTTTACGTGTAAAAAATGTGTAAAAAATGTTAAATAAGTAAAAAACGTAGATAATGTATAATTTTAGTTCTTCATAACGACACTAGATGACTTGTTGTTTAACATAATGGCTGGTAGTGCGAGCTCGGTTTTAACTAAAACCCTGTTTTAAGAATGTCAAATTTCATTAATTAATAATAAAAATAAATAATATCATATTTATCAAAATATGATTTTTAAGCAGAACATAGTTTGTATTCAAACAAATATTTTTTAAAAAATCATTGTTTATATAAGGGTGAAATTAAATACTGAAATTTGAATTTGACATTTCTCGCACTACCAGCAAATATGTTTACAAAAAATGTTTAAAATTTGTATAAAATTAATTTTCAATAAGTTTGGAGCTAATGATTTAAATCTATTTCAATTTATTTGAAACTATATGTTATTAATAATTAATAAATAGAAAATGAAATTTTAGTTTTGCAAATTTTTTTATTCGCCGGCTATTTTTAAATATCAAATTTTATTTCTTTACAAAACTGTCTAAAATTTACATAAAACATATAAAACATTTTAAAAATATAATATAATATGCTTCAAATTTACGTATTTATTCTAATCTTGACGTAAAATGTGTTTAAAGTTTGACGTTTGAAGTTATGTCTCAGAAATATATTTCCCTACTAATCGGATTGTTGATAGTTTGAAGGTACCTAATTGTTTGTCTGAATCAAAGAAACATGTTTATGTCACTTGGACTGCCTGTTCTGGAATATTCATTACAGTATAAAAGAAAATATCTTTATAAAAAAATAATATACTCATGGTAATAATATTTTACATATCTACGTAAAAAATTCTCAAATATTGTCAATGTAAAAAATAATTTTTTACGCGTAAAAAATAACGTATAATACGTGACGTATTTTACGTGCCCATCCCTGTGTTGGAGTTAGCGCGGCCGAAATTATCATCACACACCCACAAACTGACCATCGAATTTTTTGACTAAAGAATTACCATCCTTACCTGAAAGTAACGGAAGATAAAAAATTAAAAAAGTTAAATACGTGCTTCGTAAATTACAAAAGAGTAATTATCATTAGCAGCAATATTTTTTCAGTTACAAAGTCTGTAGTACATTTCTGATTACTTTAATTTTATAAGCTGCTGATCTGTATTTAAAAAATCCGAGCGTCGTAGTGTCTTGAAATAAATATTTATCTGTGCAAAACGCAGAATTACAACTGGGATAATAAATCCTCGATAATTTTATTTATCAGGGGCTCTTAGGGCCGGCGGTTTAATTATTACTCCGCGGCGGGACGGTTTCCAATATTTCAGTTGGAGTTCTTTATCAGATCCGCCGACAACTTTATACGAGGAATATCGAGTAAAACTAAGTTTTAATTTAATGTACTAAGTGAGAATTAATTACAGGTCTAACCGAGCTGTAATTAGCACTGAGTGAAATTACTGAAATCTCCAGCGAACGTCAAGTCACGGGACATGTGTTGGCACTCCATCCATAACGCTGGAGATAGATTAGTAAATTGAGACGTACCTACGTCAGAAGATTCTAACATTTGAGCCCGTGTAGGCGTGTACAAATATTTTGTATCAAAAGAATGTTGTCTTTTAAGTTTTATTTAATTTGACATACTTAACACAATTTAATTAACCAGCATTATTAACAAATTTTAACATGAATTTATGATGGTGTAAAATATAAATTTTATCACTTATTAAACCATGCTATACCTTCTTAAATTCAATTTAAAAAAATCTGTTGTGGCCATTTCCATATTAGGCTATACAGGGTGATAACAAAAGTGTCACAAATTATGAGGGCATATAGTACTGACCAAAAAGAGTAAAAGAAGCTTAATCAACATGGGCTCGATCTTCAATAGTTTCCGAAATATAAGTTAATGAAAAATAAGTTTTTTCGGTATTTACCTCTGTTATCTCGAAAATTGTAAGAGTTACGACTTTGATTAAATGAGACATTTTGTTTACCTTTTAGAGATCATCTTAGATGTGTTTTTGTTTAAAAAAAAATCGAATAAATGTATTAAAACAAAAGTTGTGGCGACCTTGGTCAATATTTAATCTTCAAATAACTTCGTAACTGTTAGAAAGTGAAACAAATTTTTCATATAAAATATTGTTTTTTTTTATAGTCTATTTACTGGCATACACAAAATTTTGTTCGACCATTATCTTAGCCAGTTTTTCTTCGATTCTAATACAAAATGTCCTTTTTCTCGAAAACAATTGAAGATCGGACCCATGTTGATTAAACTTTTTTTACTCATTTTGGTCAGTATTATATGCCCTCATAATTTGTGACACTTATTTTTTAACACCCTGTATAAGTATTGTACATATTTGACATTTCTAATATAATATATTTTAAGTCTTATAGCATTTGAGAAACCGTGGTTCGAACATCCACATATTCACACATCCACACACACGCACACACGGACATCATTGTAAAAATGTTATAATCGGATTATAGGGACCTTGAAACGTGCTTATCCACTAAAATCTGGATATGCGATTTTTAGCATGATTCCAATATCTCTCTTAGCGAGAAATGAAAAGTGAATTTAATATTCAATTTCAAAAAATGTAATATCAATTTCATATTTTATTTATTAACTTTTGTTTCCATTCTTTTTACCTCTCGCTAAGAGAGGTATTGGAATTGGATTCATGCTAAAATTCGCATATCCAGATTTTATTGAATAAGCATGATTTAAGGTCCCTAGAATCCGATTATAACATTTTTAAAATGATGTCTGTGTGTGTGTGTGTGTGTGTGTGTGTGTGTGTGTGTGTGTGTGTGTGTGTGTGTGTGTGTGTGGATGTGTGTATGTGTGGATGTGTGTATGTCTGGATGTTGTAGACACGATTCCTCAAAAACTATAAGACTTAAAAAATATTTAACTGCAGTTTCCTCAATCTGATATTCCTGGGAAGAGCTGAAAAGGTTTTGTTAACAATTGAACAACCGGAAGTAGTAGTTTCTTAGAAAAATTCTTCTAAATATAATTTTTTGGGAGTTTTTTTTATTAAATATTGAAGAACATAAAATTCTCCATCTAATACACTTAAAATTTTTATTATATTTTGCATAGGTTTAGAGATAAAGACACTATAATTTATAGAGTACACTAATCGCAGAGGCTAAGGCACTAAGGAAACCAGTTGACAAATTCCAATGTTTATAACATGACACATGTCATTGTCAAATATCAACAGTTTTAGTGACATTCTGATAGATTTTTCTGGGAAGTATATTTAATCTTTCTTATTGTTTTATTAATTAAATATTTCAAATTATAGGTAAAATTGTGGTAAAATGCATATATCCATCAGAAATACCGCCAATCTGGTTAATGAATTGGAACAATCTGTGACATTTAGAAACTTCCTCATAGAATGAAAAATATATATAATTAGAATTATATGTGTGCAGAAGACATGTTAAATACAATAAAAAACAATATTTGGGTAAAGTTATGTAATATTTTGTTATAAAACGACGGTTCGAAAGCGAAGTGCAGTACAATACTTATATAGCCTAATATGGAAATGGCGAGAGGTCTTGTGCTGGCCACAACAGATTTTTTTTATAAGAACTTTTTGGGAAAAATGTTTATTGGGATTTACAATTGCATTCGGACGTTTCGAGGGCCAAAAACTCGCATCCTCAGCGGAAATCTATGGCGCGTATTGTGGTATTTCTTTTGTTTACATGTCCCTGTTGTTATTTTTTAGGATCTGTTTGCACATAAAGTTTTTTTGGACCGATTTACTTGACGAAAAATTTGACTTCACTTCCATGCTGTTCTTATAAGGGAGTAAAACTTTTGTGACTTTTAACCTCTCGCTAAGAGAGGTATTAGATTTATGCTAAAAACCTTATATCCAGATTTTGGCGACTCACATAACGTACATATTAGAAGTCAAGATAAAATATTTCTAATCATAGTGCCGTTTTACAGAAATCCTGCTTACCCTTAACTTTCCTCAGAGTGTTTTCTTTCACATTATCGACTGTAATTAGTTATAGCAGCATACACATTTAGTTATTTCTGATTAGCATTTTGTCGATTTTGTTTTTTATCTATGTTTATATTATAATTTTATAATAGTTGTACCTATATGTATTGTAATAAGTAATCAACTTACGATAAATTTATCTTACCTTAAAAATATTTTTATTACATTATGTAGGGTAAAGTCGGGGAAGTTTTTAATGAATAAGCACGTTTTAGGGACCGTAGAATACGATTTTACTAGTTTTACGATGATATTTGTATGTGTGTGTGTGTGTGTGTGTGTGTGTGTGTGTGTGTGTGTGTGTGTGTGTGTGTGTGTGAGACAAATTTTTCCCCGACAGTAACTCCAATTCTAAATATTATAATTATTTCGTATTCCTTTTCTTTAGATCCGTATGAAGAGCTGATAAAATTGGCAATATTGTGCGTTGAAGGAATACCCTATACGTGGGTTAATCCTTCAGGATTACATCACACGCGCCGCTGCCAACTATGAAACTATTAACTAGACAGTAACGGGTAAACCTAAGTGGTCGATTCGCTTTGAGCGAAACCAGTGGCCAGTTAGTTTAGCGCAGCTCGGCTAGGATTTAACAATTTGTTAAAAGTATTCGAAGGATCTACCAACACCAGGTTGCTTTTAATTACTGTACCAATCCCGAGATTAGCACAACTTTCGCAGAGATATCATTTCCGCCAAGTCCAAGGTATAACAAGCCAAACTTCGCAAAGAGAAAGGTCAGTTTTACTCTTAATTATGCCACTGATATTCATATTCGCGCGCAATGAAAGTAGCACTTCGTGATATTAAAAAGCCCTTACTTTTTTCATTAATAAACTTTCTTCAGCCATTGTAAACTTTCATTTGTGCCGATCCTAATCTTGCTGTCCTCAAATTTGGAAACTTGCATACATTGTGCCAATATTTAAAAATGGTAACAAGGAGTCAGTTGAAAATTATAGACCAATATCAAAATTATGTATTTTTGAAAAAGTATTTGAAACCATTATTTATAGCTCGCTGTATTCTTTGGTAGATAAAATAATTGTTCCACAGCAACATGGTTTTGTTCGTGGCCGTTCCATTGAGACAAATCTCGTTGAATATATAGATTATATTTCACAAGCAATGGATAATCGTAAGGAAGTTGATGCTATCTACACTGACTTCAGCGAAGCTTTCGACAAAATTTCACACAATCTTTTAATTTTCAGGTTGGCTGAAGTTGGTGTTGGTGGTTTATTTCTTATCTTACCAATAGAAGGCAGCGGGTTGTAGTAAATGGTTTCTCTTCTGAAGATGCACTTGTTACCTCTGGAGTCCCTCAAGGGTCTCATCTTGGTCCTCTTCATAATTTTCATAAATAATATAAATACTTGCTTTAATTTTGCAAATATTCAGTTATATGCAGATGATTTAAAGATTTACCATACAATTGAAACTGTCTGTGACTGTAAGGCATTACAAGCAAACATTGACAAATTTGTAAACTACACAAAACACATGAAATTAGAGCTTAACATTGAAAAATGTTCCTTTATAAAATTTACTAAAAATAGAAACATGATAGAAATAAATAGAAAATTCATGAATCAATAAGGTAAACATTGTCAAAGATCTGGGAGTTACTCTTGATAACAAACTGTTATTCGATGTGCACATTTATAAAATTGTTAAAAAAGCTTATAGGATTCTTAATTCGTTCTAGCTCGAACTTTAAGCATCCCTGTACATTTGTAACGCTTTATATCACTCTAGTCCGTAATCAGTTAGAATTTGCTTCTGTGTGTTGGAATCCTCAATGTCAAATTTATATCGACCGAATAGAAAGTATTACTATCTCTAGAAAATAGAAGGCAATTAAATGACTTATGTTTTATATATAAATTATTGAATAATGTCATATTATCCCCATGTTTAATTAGTTCGTTTAATTTTCACGTACCTAAGTATCCCAGCAGACACATACGTCTTTTCTCAGTGAATTATTGTAGAACAAATTCAACTATGAATTCGCCGATTGTCCGCCTTTCTTATCTATGCAATAATACAACATTACGTAGCTTTAAAAGAATGATTAAATTTTAATTTAAGTAGATCAAATACAAAATTTTCGTATTGGGTTAGTGCTGATAATTGGTATAGGTTTATATTTTGTATATTTCATTTACTTGTTGTTATTATTATTATTGCTTTGTACACAGTTTTTTGTTAATTGGTCTAGTGTCTCTCTGTTATTGGGAAATATTGTAAAATAAATAAATAAATACCTTTAAAAAACATCGAAAATGAGACATCTGTATATGTACTTAACGTAATAGTTATTTATGTACCATGTGCGCGAAATATATGTTTATTGTTTAGTGTTCAGTGCATAACAGTGTAAGTTTTTTGCCGAAGCTTTACCTGAGTTAAAAAATCACTCGAGGGCACTAAACATATTTCGCGCACTAGGTGCACACAAATTTTTTTTCGGCAACAAAATTTAAGTTTAATATAAAATTTATGAACTTAGACACATTAATATTATAATCAGTAGTTATACAAGAGGTTCGAGATGTGTTTTCAGGTAACATATCGAGTCCGCAAACTATATATTCAGATGATTTTCGAAGTTCGAATTGTATATGTTAAGACTAAACAACGAATCAATCAACTAATTTTTACGAAATGTTATAAACATTACTTGTTTATTTATATCTATAATACGATTACATATGATTCATTTGTTTGTGACCGAAATACGCCAATCGTTGTTTCGCGAAACACAACTTAGCAACGAAAAATTGAGCTATCTGATTGGTCTGTTTTCCGGTGAGTTGTATAGTTATTTTCAAAACTTAAACGCAATTTTTTGCTTGTTTTATGTCTGATTTTGTGCGCGAGATATTGCACGAAATAATATGCACAGTGCACGAAATGTGTGAAATACGCGTTGTTATTGTTACGTAATTAATGAAATAATGCCATATTTCGTATACTGATACCAATGGGCAAACATCAACAGTTTAGAAATAGTTATTTATGTATCGAGGCACTGAAGTTTTACTTTTTTCACGAATATGAAATTTATTTGCTGAGGTTTTTAGGACCGAGGGAAATAAACCATATGAGTGATAAAAAGCAACTTCAGTTCCGACGTGGCTAATAAATTTTATTTGAAATCGAAAATTGTAAAAATGAAAGGAGTATTTAATTTATAGGTTTTTAAATAGAATCTGTCAGTCTGACATTCAGTGTTGTTAAGTTCGAATATTGAAGTTATCGTAAAGGATACTCAAAATTATGTGTTTTATGTCAAACTTATTCATCGGTATTATTTAGTTCGTTCTTCTTGTACATATTTTTGTCATTTTCCGTACAAATTTACTATTGTACATCGTAAACCTACCCAAATTATCTGGCATGTACAGCAATTATCATAAGGTTGGCAACACTGCAATTGAATGAAATCGTCATATAATGGATTACTTTAGTGCCGATTTTTGAACTTTTAATGACGATTTTCGTGCACTTTAGTGACGATTTCAAATAAAAATCTTTTTTATTTTCTTATGGTCTGCATTTTGCTTCCGTAGGTAGCGTAGCGTACGAATGCAGATGAAAAATAACAGTTGTATGTATATGTATCTTTATTTATTCCAGAAATTACACTTTTACAAGGGTGAAAACACACGCTCCGGCTTTTTCTCCGGCTTGCATGCACAGACTTAGTTTGTGTGTGTAACTCAGGCCTGACTGCCTGAGTAACTATGAGCCCAGCTTGTGCAACTTCATTATGTTCTTGATATTTTCCTGCACAAACTAGGCTTTTGCAATCAAGAAATGATGATAGAGTATGCAGCCTACATATTCTAAATAAATTAGGAAAGAGTGTAAAGATAATGTCAGCCACTGCCTTGCCGGGGCATCGTCTTACAGGATTACTACTCCTTGTCCATGAATTTTGTCTGATTGACTTCGTTACTGTGATCACAATTTTTTTGTAATTTTTATTATTAATAATAGTTAATAATAATGGATATTAGGCATTATTCTAAAGAGGTTTTGACTAAATTTATCAATATTTAAAGAGATCTTCTTGTTTGAGGAAAGAACTAAATATGTTTTTCTGTGACGTTTGCAAACGTTTAATATTGTAAATCTCGTAAATAACGAAAATTAATTTTCCTGTGCTGCCTGTCTGTTTACAGCTAACAACACTGATCAAAAGGATGTGCTGTATGAAGGCAGCAATCTGTTCAGGCAAACCCGCATGTATAGGTAGGTTATATATTATCTGTGTATTGGCCTGCTCAGGCAAGCCGGAATAAAAACTAGAGCGTGTGAAGGATGCTTTAAGTATATATTTGCCTACAGCACTAACAGCCTTCAATAT
Organism: Ophonus ardosiacus; assembly: GCA_943142095.1. Classification (NCBI taxonomy): domain Eukaryota; kingdom Metazoa; phylum Arthropoda; class Insecta; order Coleoptera; family Carabidae; genus Ophonus; species Ophonus ardosiacus. Next base: position 34,817,381 of record OW964827.1, on the reverse strand, counting down.
TCCACATGGTTATTATTGAAATAAGTATTTTTTTTCTTTTATGTCAATATATTGGTTCAGCAGGTGCCGATTCCGCTTAACTTTTGGTTCGGGTATAAAAAATATGGCGTGTTTTTAGTCTATTATAATTTGGGATACCAATGGGATCATTTTTGTGCGATTAAGAAATTGTAAATTATTTTTAAATTGGTCGTATTCGAACCAGAGCCGTCAAATCTACAACAAATTCAAACAAATTGGTACTCGTATTTAAAATTTCTTCCTTCTAAATAGGTTTCTTGTAGATAAGCAATATTTCTATTTTCTATATTATTAAAAAATAAAATTCAAATATCGATGTAATTTTCAATTTTAAAATAGTCTGCGCATCTTTCCTAGTAATCAATACTTTCATATATCCATTTAGCTCTACTTCGATTTCAAGTGAATCCTCCAATTTTCATCGTACGAGGATATTCCCATAAACAAGATGCACATCTTGCGCTATTATCCATAGAAAATTATTTTGTTATTATCTGCGAGGCAGCACACAAGCTTCGCCGTTAACATTATTGTATTCCTAGTCGAAACCATAACGACATGAGGAAATATTAAGATCCTCGTCAAATTTTACGATCAAAATTACATGAATCATTTTTAATGTATTACACTCAGGTTTATTGTAAGTAGTTTGTAGGTAGCTAAAGAGATATTATTGCTAATATATTTAAAGGATAAACGTAAAACTTACGTATGTATGAATTTATTAATCCATACTAATATAATAAATGCGAAAGTAACTCTGTCTGTCTGTCTGTCTGTTACGTTTTTACGCCTAAACCGCTGAATCAATTTCTCAAGTTAGGGATATAAAAATTCTTATTTATGCTTTTGGTAAGAAATAAAGAGTGTTTTAGTGTTTTTGAAAAATCGTCCCTCAAGGCGGTACAATAGGGGATGATATCAATTAATTTATCTTTGTATCTATAGTTTTAACCGTTAGCAGATTTTCGATATTTGTCGGAGAACGGAGAGATAGCTTGCATCATAAGTAAAAGTACCCGAGACATGTTTAGAAAATGGGCTGAGCCTGTTACATGTACGATGCGAGGCAGGTTGCATGCTTCTTACCCGTGTGAAGACGGGGCGGGTCGGCTAGTAATATATATATATATATATATACCTACCCGGTGTTTATATTTTTGTCTAAACGTATGAAATAACGTTTATATTTTATTTCAGAGAAAAATACTTTAAATAAGACTTACAAAAAAATTAATTGCACGCATCTTTTTTTGAAGCATTTTTCTTTAAAATAACCCATAAACGATTGAGAGAGATAAAACAATGCTAGTCAAATGCTCGCTAGTCACCCTTGATCATCATTCATACTAACGTTCATTGCCTTTGCTGTGTCCCTAACCCAGCGTTTTCCTTTTTTACTTTGTCTGTGACCACGTAGAAATCAAAAATACCATACGCACAAAAGGCGGTGTGTGCATCTGAAATTTCCATAGCCGGAAATTTGTGCCGTCAAATTTCACAATAGTCCTTATGAAATCTTCGTCGGCCAGAACTCGATAATTTCGCGCATGGAAAATCTTTTTTGCTTTTTCGACTTATCAATTTACCACAATCGTGACCTGCGCCCATAACCTCTTGAAAAAGTGATGTGCGGAAATGGTTAATAAGGCACAGGTATCAAATACAAATGAGTTTTATTTATAAAGAATAGAGAATTAAAAAGTTGACATATATTTTGATATGTAGATGTCAACATTTTAATTCTTTTCATGAATATTGACTAAATACTATCAACAATGCAGTTTCATTTGGACATAGCGGCACTGCTTAGAAGTAATGGTTGCTAAGTTACTGCAATACAAACAAAGCACTGTCATCAGCCACTCACAGTACAAATACAAATTTGTAAACATTGTAATTCGTAAATGTCATGCGATAATTATTATAAATAATTATATTAGTTGCTTTAGGCACATCTGGTTTTAGACTCATTTTTAATCAGGGTTGTGCCTATGTAATCTATGCTACGTAAAATATGCCATTGTCTACGCGTATACAATGTAGTTGTTTACGTAAATTTGTATATTGTCTACGCGCATGTAGACTATAATTATTAAAATATCTTTCAGAACTCATATTATAAATTGGAAAAATACTACCTTTTTTAGTTTATGTTCTGTTTTAATTAATTTAAACCCAACGTTTCGGCACCATAAACTGGTGCCTTCTTCAGGGGATACATTGACATTTATTTTTTAATTAACAAAAATAACAAGTAACCAAGGTAACAAGAAATATTCATAAATGTTACCTTTTTTATGTATACAATTTTCTAGACAATATATGCATGCCCGGCAAAAACATATTTATTTATTTATGTTATTATTAAAACCTGAAGAAGACAGTACCTTGCTGTCGAAACGTTGTTAATTTAATAAAATATCTACAGAACTAAACCCAAATATTGTTTAATTTTACAATATATTCTGATAATAATGAATACATAAGTAAAAGATATAAAAAAGTTTTTAATTAATTAATTTTTCTCAATTATTATTTAACTTGAATGTACAGGGTGTCTCTTAAATAGGGGGACATGGCTTAATTACAGATTCCTGAGGCTAAAATAAGACGATTTAACTAAACTTGCTTCTACCCGAAAGTGTACCATTTAGCCAGTATACTGCTTCAAAGTTCTTTGAAAAAAAAAAAAAATTAATTTTGCTTGTAATAACAGAACGCTAAATACGATTTGGATGAAATTTGGTATTACAGTTCATATGGTTATAAGTCATCTTTTAAGGTGATACTTATTATTATTAGTGAATCACTAGTGTATGAAACTTAGGTGTCCCAACATTAATTAGACCATAAATTTTTAATGGCAATGCCGAAAACGTGAAATTATTTTTCTTCAGAAAGATACATTCAATAATAAACTTTTCTCTCTCTGTGTAATTTGTGATATCTGTTACGGTTCACACAGAAAAAAATAAAATCTGAGTGTCTGCACTGCTAAATTTTTAAAATAAATTTAATCTAGCAGTCTGTCCAATTGCCAAACATTTACAGCCGTATGCATAAATTTGTTAGTGGCCACTAAGTAGGTTTCTAAGGTAATTTAAAATGTTGCTAGGTAAAACTATATGTATTTTTGCTATTCTTAGTGGCCACTAGTTAAAATTGTTATAACATCATTCTAAATTTCACTTATGCATACTGCTATTAATTTTTAATGACAGTAACGAGTTATCAATCTTCACAACATGTTTAGGAGTGAGCTGAGATATGTAATCGTCTTATTTATAATAATGGTAGTCAAATATTATTAGGCCGAACAAACGGATGTTACTAATTTTAGAATATTGCGAAGAATATTATTGACAACCTGTAAAAAAATTGTTACTGTCATTAAAAATTACTTGTTTGACATTTGGATAAACTGCTAGATTAAATTTATTTTAAAAATTTAGCAGTGCAGATCGTCTTATTTTAGCCTCAGGAATCTGTGGTTAAGCCATGTCCCCCTATTTAAGAGACACCCTGTATAACAGAGATATGATATAAACATATTGTATTATACTATAATCTTTTCTTTCCTTGATAGTCAGAACTATTAAAGCTCATTGCATGTAGAGTTGGGCTAATTACTATAGAACTATGTGAGGAATATATGGGCGATAATACATGCATTAATATAATATACGTTTTACATTTCTATTGACCTGTTATCGGCGTCCTCTTCTTCACACGCACACAAGCTTGTCAGCATCGAACAGCTCCTCTAGGACGTGTTTCCCTAGGTGTTATAAATACACATTTTCATTGTCATTTTCATCACAGCAATTAATATAGGCGTGCATTATCATCGAATAAAATGGACAGGAGGGGGAAAGGTATTAGGCCCGTCCCAGACCTATTGTGAGAGCTTAGCTTACGACCATAAGTAGGTCCCAGACCTATCACGGACCTCAGCCTCCCACTTATTGGTGTTTTACCACTAGGTACTCTAGCCACCGTGGAGCACACGATTCCATGGACCCAGAGTTGTCTCAGACAACCCTTCGGATAAGGAAATACACACGTTTGCGGCCACAAACAAATAATACAAATGTATACTTCACATATACCATGCATATCAAATACACAAACAGTGTATAAGCATATCAATCAAGCATCTGTTGATTTACACCTGATCGTCATACCTGTACAATAATTAGCATGACTGTGAGCCTAATCACTCACCTTTAATTACTGCAAACTGCTTGTCTCATTGATTCGTTCAACACTATAGTTACTGCACAATTGATCCAGTCAACCTGCCTCCAAGGGCTGAAGGGTCGAGCGTTGTTTATTTTTCTAGGAATGTATTTATATTTTGGAAAGTCAAGTGTTTTCTGCCTGCATTCCAAAACAACGGCACGCAGCCGAAAAGTGAATCTTGCACAAGTAATATTTGTTATGACTATATTATAAATAAATTTGATGACAAAAAATAAAATAAAACTTTTGACGTTTGTTTATAAATAAAACAGTGGTTACTGTGACAGTGTGACGACATTAAATTTGGGACCCAGCGAATATACAATAGTATATTATTCAATGAGCATGTAATGAATAAAAAAGGAATATTTGGTTGTAGAATTGCCATTATTTCGTGGAACACCTGCATAGTCGAGTAAAAGAAGCTTGTACATATATATAAACGAGTATGTCTGTAAAATTCAAATCGAAGTGTTTATTTGAGCGAGGCACATTTGTCGTTCAGGTTTATTGAGTTCGATCGTCAAAGAATTCCCCATAGGTCTCTGTAATTGCATTGGATTCGAGCGACTCAATCACAAACATGAGTTTCCGGGAAATGTAATGATGTGCACTTCCGCCTGGTCTGCCCACATACTCACATCGCAAATGCACAACCGGGCGGGTCCGTTAAGCAAATCTAGTCTGTCTCTAGTCCGGTATTCAGCGTCAGCGCACATTAGATCAAAGTCATACCCGTTCATCTGTTTCGTTATTTATTGACAGTGACAGCAATGGATTAATTTTGTAGAAATGTACCTATTTGAGGTTACGGATGATTTATATCAAAAAGTTTCAAGAACTCCTGAACTTTTTTCGTCAGGGTTTAGAAAAAGTTTTAATTATTTACCGTACGCGACTTTAATCAAGTTATAAGCCAATTAACCACATTAATAAAGAGAATAAACACTTTTATTTTTGTCTGGAGGACGGTTAAATTTAATTAGAAAAAAGAATGGAATTAAATGAGAATAAAAAAATATATTTTACTTTGAAATTTTTACACAATTTTTAATTACAAACAGTTAAACTTTATTCTGACAACTCATTAAAATGCATGCAAAATTTTCAATGAAAAAAATAAAAGTTCAAGTTCACAAACCAAATTTCCCGTGTAAGCAGTCTCCCAGCTTGCGAACAAAATTAATAGTCGAAATTTGGTACAGCTTTAAATTCATTTAACGTCCATCCTTGATACCGTCCAACTTTTAGATCTCGGGATATAAAGATAAATTATATAAAAGTTGTCACATCATTAGAATATTTTATGGCCGGTTGCACCAACATAACTTAAATATTAAACTGGGCTTCAATGGACAATATTGCACCGAAATGAAATCTCAAATGGATTATAATATATTGCTGTCAAAATTCCGATTTGCATTTTTTTGTTTAAATCAAGCTAAAAATTTAAGCCATGTTGGTGCAACTGACCATTAGTGTTTTATTTATTTTTCCCTAAAATGCTTAGGTCAGTATATATACGGAAAATGTCTTCATCCTCTTCTAATTAGACTGTTGTTTGTTCCTTCTTCGTTTTCTTACCTACGATTATATTATTGGTAGGTTGTCACTCCATCGTTTATGAGATCTTCCTACAATTTTTTGTCCTGATGGTGACTTATCCCGTGTTATTTTAACTATTCTTTCTTCTACCATTCTGTCAATATGATTGTTCTAGACTATTTTTCTGATGGTTTCGATTTTGCTTTGTCTTGTATTTTCACTTCTTTCTCTGTCTATTAATATATTTCCGGAAATTTCACGTCATATTTTCATTTCTGTTATTTCTATGATTCTTTTTGTTTTCGAAGTTTCAGGTCTGGTTTCCCCTGGATAGGGTATTATAGATCGCAGTTTTATAAATGCGGGATTTTGCTCAATTCCTACATAATTATTGTTCCATATTGGCGGAGTTTGTAATGTAATTCATTTTTAAATATTTGTTGCCAACGAGTACAATAGGAATGTTCGAGTTCAGTAATTATGCTTCTGCATACGGAAAACTAGAGAACGTCCCAGGCTTCTATCGGCGGCAAATACCACGTGTCTATTTTTATATGGACCATAGGAAAAACGAGAGGGACAATAAAAGTAGTAGTTTTTAACTATTCAACTTCAATATCAGAAAAAGTAAATTCATTTTTGGAAAAAGTAAAATGATATGAAAATGTTAATTTACCTTTTAAATTTACTTTTTCTGAAATTGAAGATTCTTTATCTGGAATTGAAGTTGAAAAAGCTGACCAATTACGTCATAGTTCAAAAGTTTGTAAAAAAGAAAACTCAATATGCTTTCTGGAAAAAACGATTATTGTCAAAACTGTCGTTAAACTTTTTTTGCATAGGCATACAATTTGTTTTATATTTATTGAATATCAAAATGCCAATTATCTTAGATAAATATGTAATTTTCATTGTGAAAGTCTCAAGTACCTATTATCTGCAACGTTGCCAATGCCAATTGTGACAGATGTGACATTTTTTCCACAAAACACATTACTTTTATTTTTTACAAAAGTTTAAACTGTGACGTAAATGGTCAGTTTTAAGGGGCTCCTGTTCTTATAGAAAGCATTTAAATCAAAAATTATTGTCAGATTTACTATCTGTAGGGTTAGTTCTACCATCGGTTAAGAGCTACACGCTTATTTAAATAACACTCTGTATTTTAAAACACATTTGCATAAAGGTCTTTTTTTACTTTTTGTTATGCAAAATCAAGCCCCAAAGTAAAGTTTATTTATTGGCACGCTATATATAAAAGTAAACTTTTAAACAATTTTACAATTCAGCATAAAATTCTGTATTTCTTTTGTATTGCGAAAAGCTGTATTTACATTCTCTGTATATTAAAAAGGCCCAGCAAAAACTTATGATTACAATACGGTTTCGATAAAGAAAACTTCCAAGGTAAGGCAAAAAAATCTGGAAACTCGCGGCGTTTATAATTTTTTTCACTTGTATTCCATTCACAGATTTAAAATGAAAAACGATAAAAAGTTCTGGGCGTTGCGTGGCACGTGTTGTTTATAATTTGATTTCCTGCCGGGCGCTTTCGGAAAATAAAAGCGGAATTACTCCCAAAAGGATTAAAAACGATTTAGCACATTTTTAAGCTCTCGGCGAATTATATCTCAATTTACGAATGCAGTAAACACATTTTTATTCCCGATCAATTGCTTGCCAAAATTACATTTTTGCGGACATCATCGTAAAAATGTTATAATTGGATTCTAGGGACCTTAAAACGTGCTTATCCACTAAAATCTGGATATGCGATTTTTAGCATGATTCCTAATACCTCTCTTAGCGAGAGGTAAAAATAGGGACAGTCCCGGAAAACCGGGACATCTGGTCACCTTAGGATAGTACACAATGAATAAAGAGAATAGTGACCTAGTAATGTAAATAATGCATAGGATACAATAGCTCCTACTCGTCTAAACAAACTGTATAAATTTCGCAAACAATACATCGCGTTCCATTCGTACTTTCTGCACCTTGGTGGCGCGGTCGTGCTATATAATCGAGTTTATCCTTTATTACAGTTGAAAACTAGTTTACGACGAAGTTAACAATAAGGATTTATCCAGCCCACTCCAAAGCGAGCGGAACATCAAAAAGTGGGTAATCTTTGTTAAACAATGCATGAAAATTGTCAATTGTTGCAATGACATTATTTTAATAGCTTTCCTACTAAGTTCTAAAGTTTTACAATGGAGCAGTGATTGTGTTAAATGATTATGGTCCCTAGATTACTTTTATTTACAAGAGAAAATAGTCTTTAAATTCATTTGGAAACAAAGCCAATTAAAACTGAAGCGTTTCTTGAGACAAGATTGTTTGACATGACTTGTTTATGATTTACGAGTACAGTTACTGCGCTGAAGTTAATTAACTTTTAAACTATTATAGAAAATAAAAAAAAGGAAATATGTGACAGTACTGTTTCATTTTTATTTGATCTAAAATGGAATATAACATTTCTTGAAGAAACATTATGCAAGCAGTACGATAAAATAGGAGAATTTTCATTTGTTTTGAAAAGAAATAATTTATTTATATTATAAAGTATGCCCCATTGATATGTCAATATTCTTTTCAATCTGAAATTAATATTCGTATAGCCTTCAGCTCCTTCAACGATTTTGCCTTCATCATTTGTATGGTCATAAAATTTTCTTAGAATGTCCTCTTCATCTTCGAGAAGAGAAAAAAAATATCATTAAGATGTTGTATTAAGCTAAAAATTACAAATGGGTAGTGAACTATCTGAGCTTATGCGTAACGAAAAATCTAGGAATATTTTGCCCATATTCTTTTCGTAAGAGCTATATGAAATTCCAACTTCCTCAGCAGCATAATATATTACTAACATCTTCAATTTATGCCACGTCGGTGATTAATACGTGTTAGGATGCCCGACTCTCTTATCATCTTTCATTTTGTCACAGCCCTCTTGAAAACTTGAAAACGTTTGTATCATTCATAAACCCTAGGTTTCACTAAAACTTCCTCGCCAACAGCCTTCTTTAATATTTATACCATTTCGCAGTGCTTTATACCATATGTAACACAAATTTAATGCAGATTCCATGTTCCGCCATTTTGAAATAAAAATCACTAAGAGTGTCATAATGTTTCGAGAATACAAATTACTCGTCTAAAATGAATTAAACAACACAATTCGCCGACTTTTATTCTAAAATGATTATACAATACAAAAGACTTTTTTGATATACAGGTGTCCCAGATTTAAACAGCATAACTTGAACTATGGATTGAACACGTAAAAATAAGGTGACAAGTTCATTTGAGCAAATGTCCGTTATTGCTTTGTTTCAGAGATATTCATGTTTTTCTTATTGGTGCAGCGCTACTTTAAAAAAATCAACTTTATAACGAGATATCAAATATTATTAAGTTGTGACAATAATATTATATAATTAATTATAGGTAAATGATTTGGCTATTACCTAATATCAATACAAAATTTAGTTTGCTTGCACCGAGGCCAGGAAAAAAAAAGAAAATTATCGATGAATTCAAACAAATTTATTATTTATATACAATAAAATAATAAATAAATAAATAAATATATCACCACGGCATATTACCCATTTCTGGGTGTGCCAATCTGCTTTATCGCAGATATCTGTAATGATGATGACATAGTTGTACCGTGCGGGCGCTTACCAGGCGTCACCTCACGGGCACTCATTGCTGGCGTGGAGAGTGCACCACAGGGGTCACTTTTGTGCCATTTAAAATTCGAAATATTTGGCGTCGGTCGGGATCGAACCCGGTACCCCCAGGTTCGCGACCAGACACTCAGGCACGATGCCACGGGACCCCATAAAAAATAAAATAAAATAATAACTATTTTTTATAACATTTGTTCAAAATGTTCACCTGTAGCAAGCAAACAGGCACGACAACGATCTGCCACTGCAGATCGCTGCGTGACATTGCTCGGGAGATATGGTTTTGAATCAAAGAAATTCTCATCTTTGGTTACGTGAAAATCCTCATGCAATTAAAGACAAAAAATTCCACTGTGAATTTTATGTAATGTTTGGCTAGGTATTATTGACAATACTTTAATAGGTCCTATCTTTTTGCCACATCGTTTAAATTCATAGAGGTTCTACAATTTTGTAAATAATGATTTGAATGATTTAATGTAAGAAGTTACATTAGCAATAAGAAGATACTCTTGGCTACAGTTACATGGCTGCCCTGCACATTATGGGAGACAACCAAGAGAGTGGATAAATTTACACTATCCACAACGGTGGATTGGTCGCAGAGGACCTGTACCATGGCCGGCCCGTTCGTCCGATCTAACACCTTTAGATTTCTTTGCTTGGGGTGTCATAAAAGAAAGAGTTTATGATGAACCGATAGATAAATTGGACACTCTACGAACAAAAATTATTCAAGTTTGCGAAACCATATCTCCCGAGCAATGTCACGCTGTCACGCAGCGACCAATGCAGTGGCAGATCGTTGTCGTGTCTGTTTGCTTGCTCCAGGTGAACATTTTGAACAAATGTTATAAAAAATCGTTATTATTTTATTGTCCATAAATAATAAATTTGTTTGAATTCATCGATAATTTTCATTTTTTCTCTGATCTTAGGCAAGCAAACTAAATTTTGTATCGAAATTAGGTAATAGCCAAATCATTTACCTATAATTAATTTAATTGTTATGCCATAACATAATAAGATAATATTTGATATCTCGTTATAAAGTTGATTTTTAAGGTAGCGCTGCTCCAATAAGAAAAACATGAATATCTCTGAAACAAAGCATTTACGGTGGTTGAAGTAATGCCGTTTAAATCTGGGACAGTATGTATTATTAAATATATTTGACGCGCATACACATATGGAACAAGAAAATGTATAACATACTTTTGTTATTCAGATTTAATTATAAACAAATATATTCCCCTCTGTAAAAGATTTCATTTCGCATTCATTTGTAATTTATTTTTATTTTTAACATGAAATATTTTCACTTATATTCGTTCTCGAGTCTTGTGATTATTCATACTTATACATAATATTCCCAAAGCGCAAGTTTCGTACCTTGAAAAACAAAAGCAGGTTGAGTAAAGAGCCATCCTATCAAACAAAAGCACATCGAAATGTATAAACTCTCAAAATATTTAACCCTTTTTTAACATTATGTATATAGGCTTTTCCCATCTATAGAAGTAAAAGTATATAAATCAATACAACACTTCCAATCGTAGGTATTTTGCAACAAAAGTTTACTGTATAAATAACTAATTTTTTCGGTATTGGAATGTCGCCTGTAAAGAAAAAAAATCTGATGTGGCCAACACAAAACCTCCCGCTATTTAATTTTTATTAATTTAAATACATACCTACGTATTTACTAACGCTGGAACGCTGCAAACTGTTTCATTGCAGAAAACTATTGTTTTATTTATTATTTTCTTTTTAAAATGTCACTATTATTAATTTGAAGTGATTAGTTTTTTGACAGTGACACTTACTGTCAGTTACATTCATTTGAAAAATTAACTGTGTAACAAAGGAATTGTATTTATCTTAGGCTTCGGGATTAATAAAAAAAAAAAAAATTAAATTTATCTGTAAAATATATAGAAAAAGTATTAATGTATTCCTGTAGAAAATTCAATAATCTTTAATTTTCATAAGACATAAAGTGTATATTTTGAAGAAAAACCATTATGAGCTTCAGGTAAAGTGCCATTTCCGGTTATCCGATTTACACCAAAATCTAATGGCTTCTTTTCATATTAGAATAGGATAGAAATACAAGGTTTCAGAATTTTCTGAATGATAGTATTTGAGTTAGAGCGAAGGCAAAATCCTTACACATACACACACACATACACACATGCAGACATCATCGTGAAAATGTTAAAATTGGATTCTAGGGACCTTAAAACGTGGTCATTTACTAAAATCTCGATATGTGATTTTTAGCACGATCCCTATACCTCCCTTACCAAGGGTAGCGGGAGGTAAAAATTAGTCATATTTTTGGTTATAATTTATTAAGTGACTAATCAATCATTACCTACTCATTAATGATTGATTATTATTTTAGTATTTTAGTTAGTAATTGTAAAACTTACACATATTTTTCGATGCTACATTGTTCTTATATAGTGTTGCCACAAGACCAAGACTGGTCTTGGTCTTGGTCTCGTCTCGTCTTGGTCTTGTCGAGACGAGACCATCATTTGGTCTCGACTAGAAAAGTCGAGACGAGACGAGACCAGCATCAAGTCTTGTCGAGAAAGTCTTGAAGTCTCGACAAGACTCTCGACTTCAGATCAAAGGTATTTTTTTAAACATATATATTCTAAAAGTGCTTCAAAAACTGAGAGTATTGCTGTAAATACTATTTGAAAATTTGAATAAATAAGAAAGATATTAATTTTTCAAATTTTGTAATTTTCTACTTTCATAAAAATATAGTTAGTCATATATTTTTTTATATGTTATTTATTTGCCAAAAAAAAATACACATACCAAAAACTTAAGTAAATTATAATAAACTTATTTAGAATAATAATGGTATATTTAATAAAAACTGTAGGTAGTTACATAAACACAATTATCTAACAAAAAAAAAAAATAATAAATAAAACTCTTATTTGAAAAACATAAATAAATTATAATACACGTGCTTAAATATATAAAATTAGTAACTAAGAAACTTTAATAATAACAGTTTTACGGTTTAACGAATTATAAATAGATTAACTTTCAAAAATCAGTCAGCTTTACTATAATCATAGAAACAGCTGATATGTTCAAAAAATTGTAATTGATAGATTTCAGTGTCAAGTACAATTTACATAATGATTGTTCGTGTTATAATTTTATTGGATTTATAGAATTTTTTCCAAGGAACTTTCGGTATGGAATTTGTAAAAAATAGTATATGTTCGTGTTACAATTTTATTAAATATATCGAATATTTTCTGGGGAACTTTTGATGTGGGATTTGTACAAAATACATCAAATTGACGGAAGTTCTTGTTATAGCCACAACAGTTTTTTTATGTACTAAAACTTCTTTTACATGTAGAAGGTAGAGTTAAAAATAAAATCAAGGCATGGAGTAAAAAAGTATAGAATTTTTTGGAGATATCTAATAATTCTTCATATGGTATTTCTTTCTCAAGAGGTTTCTCTTTTTAATTTTTAATTCTTGTATCATCCCGTTTATACTTTTCTTTATTACATGGTTTTATATTTTTAGGATGCAAAATTGTTAGAATGACTAAAGTATTGTATTCTGTAATATTTGGATTTGGGTTGGGCAAACCTACCTACTTTTATTACTAGCAGATGTCTAAAAGTGGTTGTTATTGTCTGGTAATATGCAGCATTTATAGCACACGCCGTTGTAAAATTTATAGTTCCATTATTGAATTTTTACAAGAAAAGAAATGTGTTATTTTTTACCCAATTTTTTTTTTATATTATGTTATATTAGGGATGTTTTACACATTTGTGCATACAAAGTTGTAAGAAAATTGTTAAGAAGGGCTTGTACATTACGACTTTTATATTTACATTTCCTTTAAGGCTTTAAGTCAACGTTGATTATTGTTTCAATTTTTTCATATGAATGAATTAGGTATTTATACAATGTATTTAATTTTCTCAGTGAGTTCAAGCGCAAACTTTTGAAATAAAGCAGAGGTTCTCAACCTGTGGTACGTGTAGCAGGGGATATGTGAAAGGCTAGTTTTGTTATCTGCTTATTTAACATTTATTTATTAAAATATAAAAAAAAATAGCGAAAGAAGTTACTTTTTAGGAGATTTTTGTCTATTTACTTACTGCTTCATTTTAAACATATACATAACTGTTTAAATATTGCTAATAATTCTGTAGCTAAGGAATTGAAATTATATATTTTATGTTTAGTAATGAGAAACAACACTCTATATATACGTATATTTTCATATTAATTATTTCAAGAGCTCAATTATCAAGTTGATGATATTCATAGAAAACTTAATAATAAATATCTCAAATATTATTTGGAATATTTGAATCGCGATTGTACTGGTGTTCTTAGAATTTTATGTACTATTAGATGCGATTATACAAAAATTGTTTATGGAGGCAAAGTCGAGAGTCTTGTCGAGACTCGAGACGAGACGAGACTAACATCAAGTCTCGTCTCGACAAGACCAAGACGAGACCACTCTAGTCGAGACCAAGTCAAGACCAAGACAAGACCGACCCCAAGTCTCGTCTCGTCTCGACTTTCGGCAACACTATTCTTATAACCGACAGTTAACTTAACCGCAAGTTTAACTAGAGATGCAAATATCGGGCCTTATTTTTTAACTTTCATTAATTTAAATATATGTATATTCACATATTTATTGATGCTGGAAATTAAATTATGTTCCTTTGCATTCGTATAACTATTGTTTTATTTACTATTAATATTTTCTTTATAAACTTTACCGTTATTAATATAAAATGATAGATTTTTTAGCAGTGACATTTATGTCAGTTACATACATTTGAAGTCTGAACTGTGTAATTAAGGGATTGTATATATCTTTCTTTAAAACATTTATAAAATAGATTATTTTATATATATAATATAGGTATAAAAAAAGTATGAATGCTGATCTATAGAATATTTAAAAATATTTTATTTTTATAATAACATAAATCGCGAAAAAATACATTTAAAGATATTTTTTGAATCTTCAAGTGTCATTTCTGGTTATCTTATTTACACCATAATCTAATGGCTTCTATCCATATTGGAATAAGATAGAAATACAAGGTATCAGAATTTTCTGATTGATAGTAATAATGACAAAATCCATTAACACACACACACACACACACACACACACACACACACACAACACTCACAAACAAACATACACAAAAATACACAAACACACACACACACACAGAGGGAGAGAGAGGTAAAAATAGTATATGCAACTCATGTGCAATGACTATTATACACTTGTTGAATAATATACTATAAATCAATAAATACTCGTTTGATAATAAAATATGAGTGCATACGATAGGATATTTATTTTGTGTGTAGCTTATTATTTTATAGCTTATTTAAAGAAAAACTAAAAGTGTTTTTTATTCTCATTCAATAATTGATAATCGAAGTAAACTTTGTAATAATCAAACACTCCATTCAAAAATGAAATTTTAATTTGCATCACTAGTTTTCCAGCACTTCTAATTGTAACCTACGTCAAATTTTCTACGAATAAAATTGCTAATTACAATTTTCCATTACTGTTCACAATTAATAATGCGAAATCGCCATTAATTTATAGAACTAGAACACTAAATAATTGGAGGTTGGTAGATAACTCTCGAATGTTCTGCAGTATAACTTTTTTCATTCGCCACACTGAACTGATCCTCCCACTTCGCAAATTTGTAGCAGAGATGGGATTAATGGCAGCAGAACTACGATGAATGTGCTAGTTCTGCAAACTAGAATTATTCCACTGAAATATACACTTTATGAACAGTTGTAAATTGTTGTAAAACAGATATTACTATTCAAAGTCTGTATTATAAATAAAATACGTCATCACGCTTTTTCTCATTATAGGAAATTTTATTGTGCTATTACCATCTTTTTCCTTTATTTTTTTTAAATAATAATTATTAGTGATCGTACCTGATGTTTTTATAAACATAGAAATGGTCCTCACGATCAAGAATATTAAATATACAATGAAAGAAATTATGAAAAATTCATTGACACCGGGGTTCAAGTTCCTGCGGTTGCAATGAATTTTTCACAATTTCTTTTTTGGTATACTTAATATTCTCCTTGCTTGTGAAGGCTATTTCTATGTTTATAAAAAAAAATATTTTTTTTAAGTACATACATATAATTCCTTAACCGCTAATGATTTTAAGACCCGATTTCCTATCAGATTGAATTATAGGTATTTATGGTACATGTTAAGAAGAAACACATATTTTATCGACAAGAACCCGAAAAGTAAACCGGGTATTATGTGTCATAGATTGTAAAATTCGTCTTGTTCTTTTATAAAACTCGGCCAAATTGTCAAACCTTCGCTGTCTAAAGTCTAAACTTCATTCCAAGGCTCGAGAAAGATTCTTTTTATCTGACGTACAAATTTGTAATATTGTGTAGTACACTTTAATGGAAATTTACAATTTTTAATAATAATACGACATAATAATGTGTGTAAATAACTATAGTGATAACTATTAGATACAGTAAATATTAATAAGTAATTACGCAAAATTTGAAAGTAAAATTAAAAGAATTTTATCACCTTAATGCAATTTTTAGGTCGTACGACTATATACAAATAAGATATCAGACATTCATTTGTCAATTTCATGTTTATCTTAGATTATATTTTTCATTTAGATGTAAATTCCGACTTTGTGTTACCGTCTAAACGAACATTGCTGTACGGATGTAGTCTTATTTAAATTAAAAGGTAGTTTTTGAAAATTAAAATTCATAGAACTGTTTTTTTTTCAGATTTTCTTTATTAATAACTATTTTTCTACATTTTCTTCAACTGAATTGCATGCAATATTAATATCACTAGATTCAAATTTAGTGCTTAATTTTAGAACTAAAATTTACGTTTTCTACGGGGTAAATCAGTCTTCTGGTTACTGCATTCTAAACTAGAATGAACTTTAGCGATGTTTTATAATTCGGCTAGACGTTTATG
Source organism: Ophonus ardosiacus (assembly GCA_943142095.1). Classification (NCBI taxonomy): domain Eukaryota; kingdom Metazoa; phylum Arthropoda; class Insecta; order Coleoptera; family Carabidae; genus Ophonus; species Ophonus ardosiacus. The sequence continues at coordinate 34,800,814 of OW964827.1, read as the reverse complement.
GCTATATTGTAACTTGAATATTTGGACATTTTTGCCTGTAATTTCTCTAAATTCATCTCAAAATAACCTAACCTAACGCACGGAACTCAAGCTTGATAACAATGCTACAAGAATTGAAAAAGAACACAAGTTAAATTATCAATTAGCTGCAGAAGTCATGTACCAAATAATAGGGCTCCTTTTGATATTCCAGACGAAAAATTTACGAAGTAAATAAAAATATTTATACATAATATGGCGCGGGTAGTTCTATAGACAGATATCTGATACGATTATTAAAGGAAAACCTATGTAATTTTGTATTCAGCTTCAGCTTCAACTACTATCAAATATATAAATATAATGAAATATTTGGTTTGAATTTGGCAAATTATGTACGTAAAAAAAATGAGATGTATAGCGAGCACGTAACTATAATTAAGTCTTTCAAATAAAATCATTCTGATTCTGCATAATTAACCTTCATTGTCGTATTTCATCTTTTGGACAGGGAGCATGCACTGGCATATAACTCTCCACACCTGCCGTAACATGCTGATTCCGGTCTCCGGGCTTTCACTTCCGGTTCCGGCCCTCTCGCTGTCACACGCAAAGCCTATTAGTATCTCGCACTCCGCACACTCCCAGAATTCCAGCAACCTACCGGAAGTGCAAAACCACGTACTTCAAACGATAGAGAAAAGTGACAGGAAGATCACAGGAAGTAAAAATGATTTAGATGTTTTTAAAGAAAAAAAGTGGATGATATATTTATTTGGAGTCGTGTACAGAATGTCTTGGACAACATGAGAATTTTGGATGTTATAAGAGATACAAAGTAGGATAAATAGGACTTTATAACGTTGTTAATATACTGGAATGTGATATAAAAATAATATGAAAATTAACTAATCGGACTAAATAATTAATGAAACAAAATTAATTTCTGATGTACTCTCTACACCAGCTAAGAGTGCCCGCGAGTTTCTCTAAATTTTCTGTTATAAGAAACTCCTACGTACACATGGTGTATTGGTCCAATACAAATAGACCCAGATTCTAATAAACCAGTTAATATTAGGTAATATGTGTATCTATTATAAATTATTTAAGAAGGTAGTAATAATTCAGTGTAAATTTCTACCTATATTGAAATAAAAATATGTTATTACAGGATAATTATAAAATAAATTTTACAAATAAATGAAAAACTTACACACTAATACTATTTAAGGGACAAGTACAATTACCACGAAAAAAATTATATGACAGTTACATTAACTGTGAAAAACCAAAACAAAACTGTGATTGATTTGATCATGATTACTTTGTATAGAATTCAAGGTAGTGAATTAAAACAAACGCTAATTTACGAATCAGCTTGATTCCCTAATCAGTTGACCATTAATCAACGGAATAATGGTGAATTCGGCCATTACTGTTTTAATGAAATAGTAGTGTAATGGGCTCAATTGCATAAAAATGTTAACTTTAATCACTGAGTTAATTTTGATAATTTTTGATATGCATCCACGGTGACAATATGCAGTTAAATGCATGATCAGCTAATAACTTTTGTATGGTACAACCGAGTCTTATTGTGGTAAAAATAAATACTTGGATTTAAAATTTTAAACCCACAATAAATAAATAAATAAATAAATAAAAACTTTAATTCTAATCCATGTAAAACATTTATATTTCTTGAAAGAAATCTTTCATGCGAGATATTTATTCTTGTATAAAAATCATGGCGTGAAATTTTCTGGGTTGTATGTTAAGATTATTTAAAGATGCATCAATCAGAGTAACTCGTGGCGTACATTCAAAGGCCGGCGTTTTTGGTTGTTTTTCGTGTGCAGAGCTTGCATGCATGGGCGAGAACGAATGGCCTGCTTATGCATGTGTCATTGCATAGAAATGCTGACGCAAGCGAAACATATTATTAACAGGAATATAAGGATGTCGAGAGGAGTTTTTTTGCTGGTTTTATGTTTGTTTGGTCTAGTGTTAAACAAATATTTTAGCACACGTACAAGTGCTGTGTAAGATTTTTTCATGGCAATAGTTTTGATATTTCATCTTGTATATTCTTCAGACTGTCTGATTATTAAATACCGTTATTCCCATTTAGAAGATGCGATAGTGCGACAGAAATTATTTCTATTTTGTTGACAGATTCGCAGTTAGAAGTTTAATCTGTATGACAATATCCAATTCGAATCGAGAATGAGTGCAACTATGATAAATTTAAATGTTTTGATTAAAAAAAAAATATACCTTAATTAGCCTAATAGTAAACAAAAATAAAATTTATATTATCTTGTAATTAAAAATCAAAATTATAAATACCACATGTATAAAATTAAACAGTGGCGTAGCTAGAACTTTTTCCGCCCGGGGCGGTTCCTGGAGTTGCCGCCCTTTTCAATACACCAAAAATGAGGTATAGGGAAATAAATGGCAACATTTATGTTTACTTAAAAAAAACTTTAATCTTTCAACATCCTAAAATTTTATTTTTCTTCTTTCTTTTGTTTGCAAAATTGTCAATAACATTGTTAAAGTTTATTTCATCAATAATTTGCCGTTCTGTAGATAATATAGCAAGATTGCCCGGTTTGTTAATTTTGGGCAGGGGCGGATTGTCCTATCAGGCGATCGGGCAAATCCCGAAGGGCCGAGTGGTCCAAAGGGCCGGTTGGCCGCTTTCAATTAAATGTAGTCAGAATATATTTTTTATAATTAAAAATGTAAATTTTGAACAATTACTCTTATATTTGGAAAACATGTTGTAATTTTTTCGTGGAACTTCGATAATTCGAAATTGAATAATTGAATCAAAAAAAGTAAAAATTTTTCTTCTTGCACATATAAATTTTTCGTCCAGTTTCAAACTTCCATTTCAAACCAAATAAAAAGAACTAGGAATTTCCCCAAAATATTCGACTTAACGAAGTTCTGTATCTGATGGATTCCAGTTTTCGATTTAAGTTACCAAGAATTTCGAATAATTTTAAAGTCGAGTTATCAAAAAAAAATTATATACATTTTTTACCCCAGGCAATATTGCTAATGTATTTCGTTCCAAATATTAAATACTAGGTTTTTTATGTTGGTATCATGGGAAAATTTGAATTTCAAAGCCAATCCTATAGGCCTAGGCCGGTAACGTGTTTCTGGACAATTTTGAAATACATTATATACAATTACTTACCGGATGGAGACACAAAAAACATATACATATAACAGTGTGATAATTTTCATAAATAAAAATTATTATACACTGATGGATAAAAAAATCAGACGCTTTAATTTTTAATTTTTATTTTTGTTATTATCTCGAGACCTATAAGAGGTACGAAGTCGGTTAATTAGGTTCTATACTTGGATGCCATTTTAGCAATGTATTATTTTGTTTGGTAGTGTAGCTCAAAATACAGTAGTGACAAAAAAATTAATATCGCCATTCGAAAGAGCTTTAAAAAGTATCCTATAGAAATGCAAATCAAAATCTGGAATCATTTCATACTTAGAAGTTTTTCAAAAACAAAAAAAAAAAAACTATAAAATTTACATATTTGTCTATATCTAATGACCTATGCATTTCTTCTGAATAAACAATACATTGCTAAAATGGCATTCTAATATAGGACAACTTTCGTCTAATTAACCGACTTCGTAGCTCTTATTGTTCTCGAGATAATAACAAAAATAAAAATTTATAAAACCAAGTGTCCGATTTTTTTTCCAGCAGTGTACATATACGACCATGTATTATATCCTTTTCACTCTGAAGAGGGCCGGACTAAGAATAATCGCCCGGGCCGATTTACTTCTCCAATCCGCCCCTGATTTTGGGGAAACCGTAAATTCATTTTTAGATATATTTAAAATTCTCGTGTATGCAATAATTTTTCAAAGTATTATGGTGTTATTTTAATTATGGTTACTAATTAAATAACAGTGTAATATTTAGATTTATATATGTTCGGATTTTATCTAAAATTCATTGGTGTATATAACTCAAATTCGCTAATTTTGGACATGGGTCCTTTAAGCACCAATGTACAGAAGTAAACAGGAATTGCACAGCTTACAAATACACCTTTACCGCCTCTCATTGTATCTATTTTAGTTTTGCAGCCCCTCGTAAGATGGGAAATCTTTCGTAGAGTTAATTTTTTTTCTGAATTGTCGTTTACCTGCCCAACACGTGTCTATACATTTCAATTGTATTTTTTATATGAATTTTAATTATTAGAGTATGAAAATAAATATTACTGTATATATTTTACTTTAGTTATATTATGTCATTATAAATTAAAAGTGTCGCCCGACGCCAAATGATGCCTCGCGTAATTTGAATTCATTGTGAAAACTAAGCGAAATTCGATAAACAATTGATAAAAGAGCAAACGTAGTATTATTTATTTAAAAATACACCACTCAATTACAAATAAAGGTATATAATATTTTTTGTATAATCCATCTCTTCGAAAAATGCATTAAAATGTTGATGAAATTTCCTTTGTTAGATTCATTCTTGTAATCAAAATTATATATAATGAAAATCCTTTGTTATAATCAACAATTTTACAGTTATAATTTCCAAGATAATGCCAGAAAATTATCCGTTTGGCAGGATATTTCTGCTTTTTATACTAAGGCCCAATCTTACCACCTCTGGTTAAAATTTTAACTACCAGTTAATTCAACAATATTACATCGAATTATTGACAGCAATTATAAACTTGTCATTTGACAGCTCATTTCGTTTCGGTTTTGTTTATTTAACTAGTAGTTAAGATTTTAACCAGAGATGGTAAGACTGGCCCTTAATCAGGGAAATTGGAAATGAAAAGTTTAAAACACATTTCAAATAAATATTATTTTTAGATTATTTTTTAAATTTATATTAGCGAAAATATTATTTTACATTTAGTAAAACGTTTCAGAATTTCCGAATTTCAATTGTTTGCTCTATTCCAGTACTGAAATAGTGTAATTAAATAGTAATTTAGATAGAATGTAATTTAGTTCTGAACCAATTCTATTTACTATACACAGTTTTATATTTGAATTTACAGAATTTTCCAATTAAGTATAAAAAATATTAGAAGACCAATTTATTTCAAAAAGTACCTAGGTACTTCAATATATGTATTTTCATTTCCATCATATATCTTCCTAAGTATTTCGTTAAAAAATAAACATCTCGACTTCTAGTTGAAGTCGATTGTGAAGTGCGTCGTCGTCATCTCATATCCAGGCATTGAGCAGTCCTCGGACTCTTGCTCCTTTCGCATTCAGTTTGAATATCAAGCGTCGTTATCGAGCAAGTAATCCGACTAAGATGAGCATTCAAAGTCGAGCTACCTTCCAACTACAGCACGAATACTGATATTACCAAGGTACAGATCGGCGAGCCTTACTTAATTATAAATGGAATCACCAGGCGTAAAGAGAAGAACAATTAGGAGTTGTTATTACTGGAGGATTTTATTTAATATGTTTTTGTTTGTTGTTAGTACGAGCAAAAGAATAGTCATTAGATAGTAAGTAAAATGAAGTATATACAGAAAAATGTTTGAAAGAAATCCGATCAAAGGTCATCTTTATCGTGAATGAATTAACAAATTCACATATATTTCTTTCATTTAACGTAACTATATTTATTAATTCAGATAAATTTCCTTGTTTAATTGCCATACGAATAACTGAATAATATTATTTTCGGTCACTGACACTGTATCAGTTTCTTATTTTTCATATATTTGGTTTTACTTACTCGTTGACTTATGCCCAGTTGCACCAACAAGATTTAAATTTTAATTTACGTTTAAACAAATAAATGCAAATCGAAATTTCACAGCAACGTATTATAATTCATTTCATATTTCATTTCGATGCAATATTGTCAATTTAAACCATGTTTAATATTTAATATACGTTGGTTCAATCGGCCATTAGTTTTGAATTTTGAAAGGGCGCATTTATTAGCCATGTGGTTGCTGAATATGTTCACCATTTTTCTGCTGAATGCACTGTTCACTAGAGACCGTTCACTGACCGGTCACCTAGCAGATGACCGTAAAAAAAGTACGGTCAGATGTTCCTGGTCACTTGGTCTCTTGTTTAAGTGCGCTACTTTAGCGAAATTTTACTTCACTGGATTTTCTTCTGTTAATAGAAATAATCTAATGTGATTTATTGTCTGTGCAGTAAAACAAAGTAACATTTATTTACATGTAAAGTACTGAAAATATATTATTTGTTGTTATATATTACGCATATATCAATAAGTAAATTGATTGAAAAGTTATATAACTAGAATTTATTGTCAAATTATAAAAATTTTCTTAATTGCAATTTTTAATTTGTTTATCAAATAACATAAATATTATAAAAAAATGAAGGTTATGATTATTTGTTGTTTGAAGCGTTTGAACTACGTGGTGTGAAAAGTGCATTCAGAAGAGATATCCTTCTTGTTCGCGGGGGGGGGGGGGGGGGGGGGGGGGCATATATGGGGGCCCTAAACTGCCACGAAACTACCATTAATTAATTTATATTATTATGTGAAGTTTGCACTGCTTTATTACTTTTTTTTAATTATTCCATTTTTATAATTTATAAATTACTCATAAGTGAATATAGGGATATAATAAAGTTTTTTTTATGATAGCGAACCATAACTTATGTTTATTTGTATCAATATTTACACAAAAAATATTTTTAATATCCCTATTCACTAGGGATATCATTTTTTTTTTTTATTATAGCAAATCATAACTTATGTTTTAAAGAGTTAAGTAATTCAGTGGAGCTCTTACTTTCGTCCCTTTTCTTATTATTTTCGGGTTTTACTACATTTTTTTTTGCAGGGGGGGCTCTAAATCCTAGTTACGCCACTGTCGGTGACCGGTCGGCCGGTTGCTGAGTGACCACAGAAATCTGCGCCCAATGCTTTTATGGTAATATTTAGTAACATATGGTAATATATAGGATGATTATGGTAATATATAGGATGATTCTTTTAAAACTACCAGTGCTTTTATGGGCGAACTAATGACTTTAAAGAAAAATGTTACCTTCAAAAAATAATCAGTGGTCAATTTATTATTAATAACAACCCAAAAATTCAACAAGTGGTTCCCAAACGACAGAACAAAATTATATATTTTTTAAATGGTATCCTACATAAATTTTACTCCATTAGATAGAGACTTTCTGAGTTCAGCGATATAAATATTGTATAGTGTTGCATAACAATTATTTCGAGAAATATGGTATTAAAAATTCTGTATAATATTACAATATTGAAATAGGCTATGCCAGCGGTTCTTCACCTTTACTTTGTTACGGATTGTATTGCATAGCCGCTATGCAATACAACACAGTATTGATACGACTGTTACCTAGGTTACACTAGTAGTAAAGCCTGTTACATTATTTCTAATTTTTAATGCCATTTTTCTCGAACTAATTGTTATACAACCATAATATAATTTCTTTGTCCATTATATCCAGAGGGTACTACTTAAAACGACACTGCTGAATTTGACAAAATGGGAGGAACTAAAATCTTAATACACAGAATAGGACTGTTGCAAGAATTGCTATATGACTTCTAAGTATTAATTTTGAAAATATATTGTCCTTGAAAAAGCCTCAATTTTGAAAATATCACGAAATATTTAGAAGATTTTTTAAAGATACTGCTACACGCAGCTGCCAAAACCTATAACACACACACACACAAACACACCCACACATCCACACATCAGATAAAAAAATGGAAAATTGGTCGTTTTAGTTGAAAATTATTTTGACAAATTTGACAACGCAAATTTATTTTTGTTTTTTTCGATTTTTATCTGAAACTAAAAGAAAATTTGAAAAGGTTAAAACTGAATTGGCAAGTTTTTCCTCTTTGGAAGTCGATTCGTGGACACACTGTATATATATGTGGGAATTGTAAGAGACGGCCCCGTCACGTCCTTATCAAACCTGTGACTGAATTGACAATACCAATTTTTTTTCAATTTACGTCTGGTAATCGAGTAAACTTGATTTAAACATTTAAGATTTATTAAAAGTAAAACGATTATGCCATAATCTAAAAAAGAACATGGATTTGCAAACTAGGTTACCAATTCTTTTAAATTTGTTTCTAAAATTTTGTGTACCCTTAAAACACCCCATAAAATTTTACGGGACAGATAATACCATCTTGGTTTGTTGAGCGCTTCTTTCCATACAGCGGTAACCGGTAATATGTGTAAATTCGTGAAATTACCGTAGACCAATTTTATACTAAAAGTCTTTTAACCTGGAAAATATAATTCGGCTTCATTCAATGTTCATAAATATTTATTTGAAAGAATAAATAAATTTATTTAAGGTTGTAAAGTATATTTGTACTCATTTCGTATGTTCATGAATACGAATGCAAATTTTATGCCCGACTAGAACTCAGTAATGTAATACGATCTTTTTTGGTATCATTAATTTGAATGCCATAAAGGACAGGACAGTTAATTCTAATTTGTTGAATTAATTAAATTTACTTTGACGTTTATAAACCAATACAAAAAGCATTCGAAATTTAATATCCTTTTTTTAAACAACGTGTACTGCTAGTTGCGTAGGAGAACCTACCCCGGTTTCGCTTGACAATATTAATGGTTCGCGTACTAAAAAAAAAAAAATGCAGTAATACGAATTAGATTAAAAACGATAACCAACGGTTTTGGAAAGTACTTACAGTCAAGATTCAACTAGGGCTATTGATGATAATGACGATGATGAAAATAAGACATTTTATGACTACCAAACTGAAAAAACTGAACTTAAAACCTGCAGTTTCTGAGCAATATATGGTCTCTTTGAATTATTATTGAAATCATATTTTTATTTTTTTTTTAAACGTAACTTTACGTGGTCCTCCACTTTAGTAACAAATTAGAAAATTGATTATTTTTAGTCGAGTAAATTTGGTCTTAATGTTCTATATATTTATTTAAATATTTAATACATCAGTCATATGTACGTTTCGGGCAAAAATTAGCCAATCTTTAGCAATAATTATAAAACAAATTTCACATTTTTGAAATCCAATTATCAATACATTTTACAGTTTATGTGAAGAAATCATATCCATGATTTATAGGTAATCATAACAGGAACGATGGAAAATAAACTGATACAAGCTATCACCATGGCGACAGGTGAAGCTCAGAGCAAATGTGAAATTTTATATATAATTATTGCCCGAAACGTACATATGACTGATGTATTAAATATTTAAATAAATATATGGAACATTAAGACCAAATTTACTCGACTACGAATCCCATGAATGTTCCCAAAGGATTCCAATTAATTGATTATTTTTATATAAAGCTAGACAAAACAGTTTAAAAAAGTTATTAGTTTTTAAAATATTTTTAATCCTCTTAATATCTACGTCACACATCTATTCTAATTCAAATTCTTATTCATTTTCAAGTAAATGGATGAAAAATAACGAAATGGACCAAATAAAATTTATTTTGATTTATGATGTAGACAAGCAGGCAGAAATTAAGCTTGTTTGTATTGAAATGAAAGATTATGTTGAATTATATACTCAGAAATTGCATATTATCCATACATATTTTTAAGTATTATATTAATCATAAAAGTTATTTTAAACATATTTTATTCAATTTTGACGTTTTAAACTGTCATTATTAACTCCATAACAAGAACTATAAGTAACAATTTTTTCACATGTGAATTAAAAAAAATTTAAATCACTGTGCAACAAATAGTGCATTTAAAATAACATCAGATACGAAAATAACACTCACCATAACATATATCAGACATTATCAGCCATTTTCATTATTTTTCACGGCACAAATGACAGACAATAAAGCATTTTAAATACATGAGTTGACGTCTATCAGCGACGATTGTCATGCTCAGCCTGCTAACTGATCAGTTTTTTATTCTGTCAAAATTAAATATTATAATGATTTTTATTATTATTTCGTCAAAATTGAATAAAATATTGTATAAACCCCGTGAGCTAAGAATGTTTACTCGAAGCAATTAACTCACTCGCCCTTACGGGCTCGTGAGCTACATTTTCTTCTCATGCATAAACATTATCTTAGCTCACTTGGTGTATAAATATCTATTATATTTTTATTAAGTATTTAACTAGATAAATTTATGCGACTGCAATTATTAGCGAACTTTACAGCTTGAGAATAAATTGAGATTAAACAATATAGTGTTATGGAGTGTAAGGCTAATTAGTAAAATTAAAAATTACCCCTTACCTTAAAATTAAATAAAAAAATAAGCTAGATACGTATTTCGAGAACAAAGTTCTCATCTTCAGTAAAAATTACGCGAAATCGTATTAAAGAGGTAAAGGGAAAGTAGAATTACTCAACATGTAAACTGTGCCAGAGGTCCTAAGAAACCTTTTATTTGAGAGTAGGTTAGGATTTTGCAGTGTTGAAAACTGTAACAGATATACCTTCTCAATTGGAAATGTGTGTCATGTAAAAGTTATATACACTCCCTTGGTGAAAATTCTATAAATTTATCCAGAAAATTGGATTGCTTTCAAATATACTCTCTTTCTCAAAGTCTACAGTTTCCGGTTCGAATAAAATTCCGAACAGAAGATTTGTAAGTTCATCTCCGGTATGTATGATAGTATATTTGTATTGTTGACAGCGTGACTGCTCCAAGCTCCAACAATAAAGCAATTTTCCTTCGTTGGCTGCAGTGGCTGATTGTGTTTTGTTTGCGCCAAGCGCATGCGCGTAGTGAATATTTTATCGAATGTTTCGTTGTAGTGCATTCTGGGCACGATTGGTAATATTATCTCCAATTCTTGTCACTAGATGACTTCACTGACTACCAGAAGACATCTCTGAAATTTTAATGCGGGACTTTGAATTTTTATTCCTATTTTCTTTGCTACACAGTTACAGGAAAAAAACTTGCTGATTCCTTACTATTCTTTGTCTCTGTGATAAATAAATAATTGCATGACACTGCTTGTGCACACGGGACGCTATGTGTGCTTGGTGTTAAATTGTGCTGTTTATAAACAAGACACAAGAATGAAAAAGAACAGAAGTGCATCAGTGGTATAATACTTGAGATGAAGTAAGCACATACATATATGGGATTGTGGATTCAAATCTCATGCACAACTACTATCAAACTATCTATATGTATATTTACATAGGTGGCCGGATTTCGGAAGCCACTATTAGGATCTCAGAAAATATAAAAGATACGACTTCGGTTAAATGGGACATCTAGACGGCGTGTTTCACGGATATGGGACATGCCGATTATTTTCTTTATTATTGGGGATAGACATACATACAGACATCATATTAAAAATAGTAAATTCGTATAGTAGGGACCCTGAAACGTGCTTATTTATTAAAAACAACACCGATTTTTTTGACTTTACCTAAAGATGACGGAAGGTAAAAGTAAGCACATACAATTAAGTAAATTACAAAACATTATCACAATACAAAAAATATTCGTTTATATTATAAATACAAGTATCAGGAAACTTTTTTTAAATTTTGCTTTGAAATTATTTAAGGTATTAGGATTTTTAATTTCCAGTGATAGTTTATTATAAATTTTAATTCCCACAACACTTGAAGAGTTTTGGCATAATTTAATCTACTATATGGAATTTTAAATTCATTTTTCCTTCCGATATTGTACTGGTGATGGTCTTTGTTACAAGAAAAAATTGTTTCATTTAGAAAAATATATTTACTAACCGCATAAATGAAAAGACAAAGGTGAGTTAATATATTTCGATTTTTAAAGAAATTTTTACATGAGTCGGTATATGTTGTTCCAGTCATACACCTTATTACTCTTTTCTGACCAGAAAACGATAACGTATGATTCAATTTTTGTGTGATACGAGTAGAACGTTAGCAATTGATTCAAAGACAAAATATGTTTAAGATGTCTAATTTGAAAACAGATAACATTCAATTTAGTAATGTCAAATTCACACTACTTGATTTAATTTATTATTTCCAATGGTCAAGTTCACGTTTAGAGTATTAGGTATATAAATATTAGGGAGTTATTGCAACTTCTAAGATGAAAGAACGTAAACGTTAACCTTATGTAGAAAACAATATATTTTAGAAATAAAGGACTTTCAATTTCAATGTTTATCGCATTTAATTATTGTATTCACGCTAACATTAACGCTAAAAGTAACACAAACGAAGTTACATCCACACTTTTCACCGAAACATAACCTCAAAAGACACAGAATGTGTGACGTTAAACGCTCGCTATTGCATTGCACATAACGTATCTCCCTATTCATATAACGTGAACCTTATTAGTACGCAAGCGCACTCGGGCTGTCACGGGACTTTAAATGCACGTTATATTTGCGTTGAAGCTGCAGTAACTTTCTATTCTGTAGCTACTGTGCACGTAATTTCATACATAACATAATTCTGGCTATGAACATGAATGTTGTTCATAAAGCTCGGTACAGACTATGCGTGAATTTGCGATTCGTATTAACGCGCAATGCATGATTCGCGGGCAATTTGTGAAAGTGTGTAGGACTAGTTCATTAAAAATTGATTCGTAAACAACCTGGTTCCTGTATTCGTAGTGACTCACTCTTGGAGGCGGTAAATTGGCGAATACCAAATCTGCGTATTAACACGAACCGCTGATTCAACAAAATTTGCGTTTGATGCATGCCAATACTTTAGTGCGCGCTAGTTTGTGTAGATATTATTTATTTTATTAATTCTATAGTGTTTCCAGGGTCCATATGTGACGTATTATTTGTTTAAATAACTTTATCACAACGGCTCAAGGGTAAGCAGAGTCTTAAGTCCCAGCAAGAATAGGAGTGATGATTGCGTTCATCACCTAATTCCGTTTTGCTTTTGATTTCTTCTTCTTCTTCTTTTGCGCCATGATATTGAAAATAGTACTAGCTACTGTCAGATCGTCGTCGTATATCACTTTTTCAGAGCAGAAAACTTTGTACTGAACGCGAATTTACAATATACCGCATAGTGTTCACAAACTCCAGCGAATTAATACGAACACGACGAATCATGCCATCACGTACCGCGAAACGTGAATATACGCATAATTTGTAGATTTTGATTTACGAATTACTACAAACTACAACGAACAACGAACCATACAAATAACGCATCGCTGATCACGAATCGCGAATACACGCAGAGTTTGTGGCATTCTTTACATTCTATAAGCCAGGAATACTCATAAGCATTGCTACTTGCTTTCAAGTCCAAGACAATTTAATAATATTTTATTAAATTTATAAATGTAAACAATAATCAACGACTACAATAATTATTAAAAATTCCATTGCTAATTGCTAGATGCGCACCTTCTGTCCATGAAAATAAAATTTTAATTTTGTGGACAGGAAAAATCCTTGATAAAAATTCTCTATGCTACAGTGCATAAAATTCTGTCTGTAATTATGTCCATAATTCTGCGCAGCATTAAAGATAGTGACATACGGGCTTAATGCTAAATGACGCATTGACACGTCATGATATTAAATTTGTTTATGTATACATACGTACCACGATCACGGTTTTAAATGACGGTGTTTTAGTTAAAACATTGACGACGACTTGACACATACTTACATACATACATACATACATATATACATACATACATACGTACATACATACATACATACATAAAATCACGCGTTTCCCACTTAGTGGGTTAGCAAAAACCCGAAAACAATAAGAAAAGGGATGAAAGTAAGAGCTCCACTGAATCACTTAACTCAGGGTTATAAACAAAAATCAGTGATGCCACTTTAATGATTAAACCGAAAATGTACTGACAGGCATATTCAATGCTTTTGGCTTCAATATTCTAAATAATTTATCTTACAAACAAGTCAAGAGACAAATCATATTAAACAATTTAAAATAATGAAGCCAAATGTATTAAATATGCCTGTCAGTACATTTTCGGTTTAATCAGCATAGTGGCATGACTGATTTTCTTTATAACCTTGAAGTATGTGTCTAATCGTTAGCACGGTTCTAGCTAACACCGGTGTTAGAACCCGTGATCGTGATACGAGCCATAGTTTAATTTTAAAGACGTCTTACTAATGCATCTGGCACATGAATAAAGTACCAAGCTGATATTTATTTCTCTCATTTGCATTTGTAAGAAGAGCGCGCGATAAAGTGATAAAGATATATATATATATATATATATATATATATATATATATATATATATATATATATATACATCTCTCTATCAATTTGACTTCCATACAAAGAAACATTTATTTGGCGTCCATGGTAAATACTAGTCCTAGGCACCTACTTGTTCGTGTATATAGAATATTTTACCCTACTTAATAATGTGGGCGTAAGGAAATTTCGAAAAATTTATATTTAAAGAAAACGATATACACGAATAATTTGGCGTCCGTACTTTAACCGTGTTTTTGGCGTCCCCCGTATATTTTTTACAGTTTTACCAACAATTTGGCGTCAAAAATAAATATACGTTTAAAGAAAGCTATCAATTGGGCATCCTACACTGTTGCCATATATATTTTTCAATTGCACTGACATGGAATACGGTTATAGACGTCAAACATGGAAACATAATTTTTCTCCTCATAGTGCTTATAATGTGAAATTACGGATATATAGTGCGATTCTGTAATTTTCTATTCCTTGCTCTTTCCTAAAATGTTCTATGATCTGGCAATTTATTTTTGTACATGAAAAGGGAAAAACATGCATTTGCACATCCCTTGAAAAAATGTAACTTACAATTATAAGACATTTGACCTTGAATGAAAAAAAAAATTCGCCCGCGGCGCATTTTTTTCTGAATACCTTGTCTCACAGCTGTCATTGGGTCGCTACAATTTATTGGGTTACGAAGTGGGTCGTCAAGAAAAAAGTTTAAGAACCACTGCTATAGAGATATAGAACATTACAGAATCGCACTGAGTTGAGGTAATTTATATAATAGTCAAAAAATAGAAAAGTAACCAAAATTTTATTCTCTTTATAATTTTACAAAGTATATTAAATAAAGCATTATTTATTCAGAAATACGAAAATATATTAGAAAATTATGAACTCTTTTTACCTTCCGTCACCTTTAGGTAAGGAAGGTATTGTCTTTGGTCAAAAAATTCGGTAGTGAGTTTTTAATGAATAAGCACGTTTTAGGGTCCCTACAATACGAATTTACTATTTTTAAGATGATGTCTGTATGAATGTATGTATGTATGTATGTATGTATGTATGTATGTATGTATGTGTGTGTGTCCGTGTGTGTGTGTGTGTGTGTGTGTGTATGTGTGTCCGTGTGTGACAAATTTTTCTCCGACGATAACTCCAATACTACAAATCTAAAAATTATAATTCTTTCGTATTCCTCTTCTGTACATCCATATGAAGAGTTGATTAGATTTTGGTTATAATTGATCCACCGGAAGTACTTTTATTTGAAGTTTTTAAAAGTTTTTCTTAAAAAAACGCAGTTAAATATTATTTTTCGACAATTTGTGATTATCAATATGAAAGAATATTTTATTCTCTATACGGTTTGATTATACATTTTCGTTCATATTCAATAGATATAGAGTTATAGAGACATTAAGAGAGATTAACTTTCAAAAATTAGTCAGCTTTGTTAAAATTATGGAAACAACAGATATATTCAGAAAAATTTAATTGACAGATGTCAGTGTCAAATGCAAAACCAAAGTTGAAAGTATAGGGTCAGAAAGTTATGTGTGAATGTGATAGAGTGTCCCTCCAAAGAGAAGAAGATGGAAGGACTGTGTAGCAGAAGATTTGAGAGAGGAAGAATGGGGAAGTTTAGCGACTTTTTTTATTTTTTTATTCCATGGGAAATGACTTGAAAAATGATGTAACATGTTTTATTTTTTTCAAAAATGTCCAGATTTTCCGGAAAAGCCGATTTTTAGCTGTGTTGACGTCGGTAGAGGCTTGGCGCAACGTATGTCACGTATACACTGACGCGCGCGGTTGCGGTTACCAGTCACTTGAGACTGAGGTGTTGTTACGACCTACGTTCAAATGGTTCGATTTCACCGTTCTGTCTGAGTTTGCGCATAACTAACTTGTGACGTACTTAGAGTTTACACAAAAAATATTAATTATAAATAAATGGAGCAATAATTTTAATTTTTAATTTCAATTTCAGCAGTCATTTGTGTTATATTTGTGAGAAACTAGTAAGTTATGTAGAAATTTTACCATGCTAAACTTTCCCATTGTGTGAAGAAGATGCGTTGGACAGGAATGATTAAAAGAGAAGAGTAAGAAACAGGGACCCCTAATAAAATAGCGAAAGGAACTTTCGGTATGGAATTTGTAAAAAATAGTGTGTTCGTGTTACAATTTTACAGGATATACAGAATATTTTTCAAGGAACTTTTGGTATGGGATATATACAAAATACATCGAATTGACGGAAGGTTTTGTGCTGGCCACAACAGATTTTTAGTTTTCATGACACAAATGACAGATAATAAAGCTCTGAATAAAATATTGTACGAGAGCGAAAAATGTTTATTCACTTGAAGAAATTAACTAAACTTTCTTCTCATGAATAAATACTTCTATTATCTTAGCTCAATTGGCGTATAAATATCTATTATAGACACATCTAAACAACCAATAACTATATCACTGCATTGCAATAAACATTTAATTTGTGAAAATTTTGTTTAAAAATTAACAAAATAATGTGAAGAATTAAAAAAGAAAAAATCTGTTGTGGCCAGCACAAAACCTTCCGTCAATTCGATGTATTTTGTACATATCCTATACCAAAAGTTCCTTGAAAAAGATTCTATATGTCCTGTATAATTGTAACAAGAACACACTATTTTTTACATATCCATACTGAAAGTTCCTTTGAAAAGATTCTAAAATCTAATAAAATTTTAATACGAATACGAACGTACATTATGTATTGCACTTAACACTTCCTCCTGCTTCAACTTTTCCCTATTTTATTAGAAGTCGCTGTTTCTTACTCTTCTCTTCTACTCATTCCTGTCCAAAGCACCTTCGTGACGCAGTTCTTCCTCTCTCAAATCTTCTGCTATACAGTCCTTCCATCTTCTCTTTTGCCTTTCTCGTACTTCTGGGATTATAAGTTCCTATCTTGAGGCGAGGCCGCAAATACAAGTCACTGGCGAGGGACACTCTGTCACTTATATCACTTTCAGATCATATACTTTCCACTTTGGTTTTGCACTTGCCACTGACATCTATCAATTAGATTTTTTTGAATATTTTGTTGTTTTCATAATTTTTGCAATGCTGACTGATTTTCGAAAGTTAATCTCTCTTAATCTCTCTATTACTCTATATCTATTGAATATGAAGGAAAATGTATAATCGAACTGTATAGAGAATAAGATATTCTTTCTATTGATAATCATATAAAATGTCGAAAATGATTTTTAACTGCGATTTTTCAAGAAAAACTGTTAAGAATTTCAAATAAAGGTACTTCCGGTTGACCAATTATAACCAAAATCTAATCAGCTCTTCATATGGTTGTAAAGAAGAGGAATATGAAAGAATCATAATTTTTAGAATTGTAGTTTTGGAGTTATCGTCGGAGAAAAATTTGTCACACACACACACACGGACACACAGACACACACACAGACACACACACAGCCACACACACAGACACACACAGACACACATACACACATACAGACATCATCTTAAAAATAGTACATTCGTATTGTAGGGACCCTAAAACGTGCTTATTCATTAAAAACTCACCACCGAATTTTTTGATCAAAAACAATACCTTCCTTTTGACGGAAGGTAAAAAGACTAATATTTATGATTTTGTTCAGTAATGTTTGCACAATAATTCGTTCAAGATAATTTCTGATTTCAATATTATAAATGAATTTTAAATACTTACCTAATAACGACATAATTCGCTCGGATCGCTCCATTATTACAATTTATCATTTTCCTACTCTTCAAAGGTTTCAAGTAAAATGAATTCCGTATTAATTGTTGTGTACAACATGCACTCGACACATGCCCCGTTGCCAAATGTACGGACGCCAAGTTGTCTGCGATTTTTGATTTTTAATATGCGGCAGCGTATATTAAGATGCGACGACAACGCCACAAACGGAATTTCGATGAACTAAATATACGGCTTTTAACAAGAAAACAGTCATTTGACGTCAAAAACTAAAATTTGCAGGTAGACCCCCCACATTACGTAGATGCTAGAACTGTGAGAAAAACTGATTTATAATTTGACGTCCATATTCGGACGTCAATTTACAAAAGACGTCAGATTGTTGGGGATCCGGCAATGCACGGACGTTCGATTGTTAGACTGATGTATATATATATATATATATATATATATATATATATTTACATCCCGCTATCATTGCTGCGTCCTTTCATGGCTAGGACATTGTGGCAACCACCGAAAGGAATAGAGATAGGCTTCGACTTTATAAAGTATATCTACTTATTTTTCCCCCTGATTATGAATTTCGGTTCAAATTTCAATAAAGTCGATTTACAACGATATACGTTTCCGTTCATTTGACGACATTATGAGCTCCTCCATACTGAGTGAATCCGGCGTCCACAGTATATACTTCATACATAATCAGTAGTTATGACGTCCAATTTGTATATTTTTATTCATACTACCGTTACAGTGACGTCCAGCAGCGTTGCCAATATTAAATACATTATTCTGATGTAGAAACCAAAGCACACTCTTTCACAACAATATGCATACTTAACTGCAAACATCATAGATTCCTACAATGTTTGAAATGATAATTTCTTTTGGCAATCCGTAAGCAATTTGAAAATGGAACTTCTAATTTGTCATTTAAAATGTCATTTTTAATACTTAACACTTTTGTTTTAAAATTATTAGGAAAAATATTTCTCCAAATTAAAATTTTACTGTTGTATTTCTTATATATATAACAAAAATAAAGTACATACCCGGTATACAAGTAAGAAATGTGAAATGTTCTTGCACTTGGTGTACAAGAACAACAATTCCATTTTCTCTGACGGTAAATGTAAATATGTGAAAATAAGTGAAGAATGAACTATTTAAATTTATTTATTTAAATAGCCCCAAAATCTTACAATTAAAAAAGTACAGATATTTTCATTCACTCATAACAAACTTTATTTTACATTTAACAAATATATCATACACAAAATAAATTTCACGAATATTGACAAAACTAATAGGAAAACTTAACAAAAATTCAAAATAGTACTCGTATCTTTACACAAGGTAATGTAATTGCTTTCTGACAGTGACATTTGTTTAAATATATCAAAATTGTTTTTAAAATATTGTTTTTGTTTGACGCATAGGCAAGATGATGTATATAAATAATTTATTTTATAAATTCATATTGTAAGTTATTTACTAAATACTATTATCGTAAAATTCAAGATTGTACCATTATATTTAATTTTTAAGTAGAAGTTACTGAAATATTATATTCAATGTTAGGAGGAAGTAACGCCGTACTTGTTGATAGATACAATGTATTAACGGATTTCTCGGCCGTGATTGTAAGGAATTATGTTGTTGTTATTCCATAAAGTAGTTAATTTTATTTAAATATCCAATACTTCGTTACACATTTTGTAACTTCATCAGGGAATAAAAGTGTGGGCCCACACATTTCGGCCAACATGTGACGCTCACTGAGTAAATTTTACAAGTTTTCTTTTGATGTAACTTATATTTTACACTTATAGTAAAAATTCTTACAATAATATGTAAATCAGTGCAGAGCATAAACAAGTAACAATAACAAAATTGAATGTTTCTGAATTTATCAATTTATCAAGCGATTACACCAGTTAAAACTAATTTATTCCCTGATGAAGTTACAAAATGTGTAACGAAATATTGGAAATTTAAATAAAATTAACCACTTTATGGAATAACAACAATATAATTCCTTACAATCACCGCCGAGATATCCGTTAATACATTTTATCTATTATATTCTATGTATTTTTTCAAGAAACACTATTAAAAGCTTGTATAATAAATACTTCCGATATACACTAAAAACTAATGAGCTCTTCCCACATTAGTATAGAATGGGTATCCAAAATTTCAAAATATTCTGATTGATGGTATTTGAGTAATCGTGTCCACAAGATGCACACAAACACACGCACGGACGCACACGCACGCACACACACACACACACACACACACACACACACACACACACACACACACACACACACACACACACACACATACGTACCTACAGACATAAAAATATTAAAATCGGATTCTGGGGATATCAAAACGTGCTTATTCACTAAAATCTCTATATGCGATTTTTAGCACGATCCCTATAGCTCCCTTACCTAGGGTAAAACAGTGAAAAATGTCTGCAAAGCAACCATTTTGGTTCATTTCGGCTATTTGTGCAATAAATTCTAATTTTTACGAAAATTTTAATAATAAGATTAACATGAATTTAATCTCCGGTATTAATATGTTTATTCCAAGTAAATAAGTATTTATTAAACAAATTATTTGTTATATGTTAAAAAAAAAATAGTGAAAATATGTGAAAAGCAATCGTTTGGATGCACTTCGGCTATTTTTGCAATAAATTCAATTTTTTATGAAATTTATAATAATAAGCTTATTATTAATATTCAATTCCGGTTTTAATATACTTATTCTGAGTAAATATGTATTTGTTCAACAAATTATTTTTCATAAGTTAATAAAATAGTGAAAACATATGAAAAGCAGCCATTTGAATTCACTTCGTCTATTTTTGCAATAAATTGAAATTTTTACGGATATTACAATAATAGACATATTATTAATTTACTTATCTGCGTTTCTTTCTAAGTTTGCATATAGATTGCAATAAAAATACAGTGTTTTTAAAAGTCATTACTTTTGATTATTTATATTGTTACATATCTCACTAGCGCATATAATAAAATTTTTCAAATTACAATATAATAAAAATAAAAATCTAATGTGGCCAACACAAAACCTCCCGCTATTTAATTTTTATTAATTTAAATACATACCTACGTATTTGCGAACGCTGAAAACTGTTCCATTGCAGAAAACTATTGCTTTATTTACTATTTTCTTTTCAAAATGTCACTATTATTAATTTGAAGTGATTAGTTTTTTGACAGTGACATTTACTGTCAGTTACATTCATTTGAAATATGACCTGTGTAACAAAGGAATTGTGTTTGTCTTAGGCTTCGCGACTAATAAAAAAAAATATTTTTAAATTTATCTGTAAAATATATAGAAAAAGTATTAATGTATTCCTGTAGAAAATTCAATAATCTTTAATTTTCATAAGACATAAAATGCGAAAAAATTGCATTTAATGGTATATTTTGAAGAAAAACCATTACGAGCTTCAGGTAAAGTGCCATTTCCGGCTATCTGATTTACACCAAAATCTAATGGCTTCTTTCCATATTAGAATAGGATAGAAATAGAAGGTTTCAGAATTTTCTGAATGATAGTATTTGAGTTAGAGCATCCATACACACACACACACACACACACACACACACACACACACACACACACACATACAGACATCATCGTGAAAATGTTAAAATTGGATTCTAGGGACCTTAAAACGTGGTCATTTACTAAAATCTCGATATGTGATTTTTAGCACGATCCCTATACATCCCTTACCAAGGGTAGCGGGAGGTGAAAAGCAAATATTTTAACGTATTTAAACTATCTAAAATGTATAAAAATATTTTCTAATTAAATGAAAACAATTTATTGAAACACCTCAGTAAGTAGAGGAGAAATAGGAAGAAGTACCTAGAGTAAAAAATATCTGTATGTAATAAATCGTTTGTAGTACATATTAATATGTTTAAAACATTTTTTACCTCGCGCTATCCTTGGTAAGGGAGGTATAGGGATCGTACTAAAAATCACTTATCGAGATTTTAGTAAATGACCACGTTTTAAGGTCCCTAGAATCCAATTTTAACATTTTCAAGATGATGCCTGTATGTGTGTGTATATGTGTGTATGTGTATAGATTTTGTCTTCGCTCTAACTCAAATACTATCATTCAAAAAATTCTGAAACCTTCTATATCTATCCTATTCTAATATGAAAAGAAGCCATTAGATTTTGGTGCAAATCAGATAACCGGAAATGGCACTTTACCTGAAGCTCATAATGGTTTTTCTTCAAAAAATACCATTAAATGCAATTTTTTCGCATTTTATGTCTTATGAAAATTAAAGATTATTGAATTTTCTACAAGAATACATAAATACTTTTTCTATATATTTTACAGATAAATTTAAAAATATATTTTTTATTAGTCCCGAAGCCTAAGATAAACACAATTCCTTTGTTACACAGTTCATATTTCAAATGAAAGCAACTGACAGTAAATGTCACTGTCAAAAAGCTAATCACTTCAAATTTTGGAGTTTTTGTGTTGGCCACATCAGATTTTTCTTTTAATAATTATTTCTACACCCTCTTTTTCGATACTTCAAATTTCGGTCTTCGTATTTTAGATCAAAAGTTTATAAATATTTTATTTATTTATTTCACTGTGGTATACCGTTCTCATATTTATTCCATACATTTAATCATTAATCTTCTTACCCATACATTTGGCTTTTATTTACAATTTACACAATATTTTGTAATTAATAATTCAGCTTTATGATACGAGTATTTAAATAATTACATTTTTTAAATTTATTACATTGACACCATACATTTTGACTTTGTATTTACTAAGAGGATTTTGCAAAACAAAAGTTTGATTACATAAATATTAATTTAAATACTATCATGTGTGCACAAAGTAGCTTTAAATACGATTAGAAGAGTTGCGCGCTAATGTAGTAAGCCAATGTTCCAGTGTTGCAAAGTGTACGGAGTTCAGAATGTCGCTGGAATGAAACTTCAGTATATACAGCGTATATACGCCGGACGACACTAGCTCCGCAAGTGGAATTTTTTTGAACTACAAAAAATATACATTTTCCATTCCGCTATCATTCTGACGTCCATAACAAATTTTGCTATACGATACTAGAGGCCCCCCTGATGCAGAAAAAAATTTATAAGGCCATGTGCATATGACGTCCGGTATACGGACGTCTTATGCACAAGGACGTCACTTTGAATGTAGAAAATTACACAGCGGACGCCACAATGGTAGTGGGATGTAAATATATATATAATATATATATATATATATATATATATATATATATATATATATATTGATACCTGTTAAGGAGTCACTTCCGTGACGTTGATAGGGCGTCCTGACTTCCATATTAATTAAAGGATATATATTATTAAAAATTATATATATAGGCTTAGGGGAACTTCTAAATTAAGGTTTTCAAAAGAGGGGTAAGAAAATATTATATTAAAAATTAATATACAATTGCACATACTTAAAATACGAGGTTACTTCCATGACTGTAATTGTATACAAGATATTGAAGCGTAGGGCTGACTTCCGCAACGTTGCCAAATTTCATGTCGGCTAAACTAACAAGCACATATCAGCAAAACACCAAATAAAGTATATGATGAATAAAGATCTCACTCTGTATGAATGAAGTGCCACAATGTCGAACTTTACAAAAAAAAAACCTAGTCCAAAGATGATGCAGAATTTGTGCAATGGAGAACATATCAGTAAATAAAATATCAAAGACGAAAGACGTTTCATGTAATGAAAAATATTTCAAATTTATTTTATTTCCAGCAATACACATGTAATAAATTTTTCGGGTTCACATATAATAATTAAATGTGATAAAGTCTACTGTAAATAATAAAAAAATCCGTTGTGGCCAGCACAAGAAGTCTCGCCGTTTCCATTTTATGTTATATAAGTATTGTACTGCACTTCGCTATCGAACCGCCGTTTTATAACAGAAAAAAATTACAGAACTTTACCCAAATATTGTTTTTTATTGTATTTAACATGTCTTCTGCACACATACAAATATAATTATATCTATTTTTCATTGTATGAGTTCCTAAATGTCAAAGATTCTTCCAATTCATTAATAAGATTGGCGATAAATGGATATATGCATGTTACCTATAATTTTAAATATTTAATTAATAAAACAATAAGAAAGATTAAATGTACTTTTGATATTTGACACTGACATCCGTCATTTACAAATTATGTTACAAATATTTGCATTTGTCAACTGGTTTCCTTAGTGTATTTTAGCCTTATCGACTTATTACATCCCGTTATTCTATATATTATAGCGTTTTTATCTCTAAATTTATAGAAGATATAATAAAAATTTTAAATGTATCTGATATAGAATTTTATGTTCAATATTAGTAATATCAAAAAGTTTCAAAAAATAATATTTAGAAGATTTTTTTTTAGAAACTACTACTTCCGATTGTTCAATTGTTACCAAAACCAAATGTCAGATTGAGAAATTCGTAGTTAAACTGGTCTTATGTCTCATAGTTTTTGAGTAATCTTCCCTCCAACATCCACACATACACACACACAGACAGACATCATCGTAAAAATGTTAAAATCTGTTTATATGGACCTTAAATCGTGCTTATTCACTTAAATCTGGATATGTAATTTTTAGCATGAATCCAATACCTCTCTTAGCGAGATGTACAAACTGAAATTCATATATAGCTACGAGTAGTAATTGAAATGACGGTACTCTAAAGCTTGATGGTTCAAATTTAGTAAATTTGCAAAGATTTGTGAAATTACTATTAATTTATATAAGAAAAAATATCTGTTGTTGCCAGCACAGTACCTCTCGCCATTTCTATTTTATGTTATACAGGGTGTAAATTTTAAAACGGGTCATAGGGCTATAACATAATAAAAACAGTTTATCTAGATGCCAAAAGTTTCGATATTAATTTATTTAATGCACGTTATAAAGAAAAAAATTACGAATTTTTTGACACCAAACACATTACATTTCTGTTTCATATAAAGCCAGAAAATAAATTTAAAAATTTGCACAATTAAGAAAAAATATCAATAGCCGTGAAACTGACAGGAACAAAACAAAATAATTGTTGACTTGAGACGCTCATTAATAAACGTTTCATACATATTATTTGTTATATTATTATTATTTTCGTTTTATTAGGAAGAAATCATGGATAATTTATCTCATGAAGAAAATTTACAAATTATTAAATGGTTTTAATTACAATAAATAATAATTGTTTCTTAAATAATTATCATAGTGTTTACTTTATTTTGTGTTATTTTGTATTAGTTCATAAATTAATAACTTTAAAAATGTTTTGTTACTGTCAGTTTCATGGCTAATTTTTTTTTAATTGCACAAATTTTTAAAATTATTTTCTGGCTTTATATGAAACAGAAATATAAGGTGTTTGGTACTAAAAAAAACTGTAATATTTTTCTTTATAATAAGCACCAATTATTTTATCAATAAATTAATATAGAAATTTTTGGCGTTTAAAAAACTGTTTTTCTATGTTATAACCCTATGACCCGTATTAAATTTAACACATATAAGTACTGTATTGCATTTCGCTATCGAACCGTCGTTTTATAACAAAAAAATTGCAGAACTTTACCCAAATATTGTATTTATTGTATTTAACATGTCTTTTGCAAACATACAATTCTAATTATATCTATTTTTCATTGTCTGAGGAAGTTCCTAAATATCAGTGAATCTTCCAATTCATTAACTAGATTGGCGGTATTTTTGATGGATATATGCATTTTACCTACAATTTTAAATATTTATTAATATAACAATAAGAAAGATTAAATATACTTCCCAGAAAAAGCTTTCAGAAAGTAACTAAAACTTTTGATTTTTGACACTGACATCTGTCATTTACAAATTATGTTATAAACATTTGAATTTGTCAACTGGTTTCCTTAGTGCCTTAGCCTCTGCGATGTACTACATTAAATTATTCTGTATATTACAGTGCCTTTATCTCTAAATCTATACAAGATATAATAAAAAAATTAAATGTAACTATTAATTCCGGTTGTCCAATTTTACCGAAATCTAATCAGCTCTACCCACTAATGTCAGATTGAGGAAACTGCAGTTAAATATTCTTTAAGTCTTATAGTATTTGAGAAACTGTCGATACAACATCCACACATCCACACACACACACACATATACACACATACACACACACACACACACACACACGCACACACGGACATCAACGTAAAAATGTTATAATCGGATTATAGGGACTCTAAAACGAGCTTATTCACTAAAATCTGGATATGCGAGTTTTAGCATGATTCCAATACCTCTCTTACTTTTACTTCTTATACATTATGGAGAAGGTAGGAAAATGAAGCACTCAATAAGAGAGCAATCTCGCTAAGAATTAATATTTAACTATATAAATACATATTTCACGTTATTGGTTTTACTTATCAAATGAAAATTACAAATTTCATTTACAGAAAAATAATTTGTAAGTAACAAGATATTATTGGGAATTATTTAAAACTGTAATAACCTCCAAGACTGTAAATAAGTTACTGTCCGCACTTTTGCAATTTATGTCCGGTTTCATAACCGTTTATTCAAAAATTAATATGTTTTCATCCAACCAAATTAAGTATAGTACTTTACAAAAAAGTAAAATGTCACGTGTGAAATTTATTTCTATTTATTGAAAATTATAACAAGACGGTAATTTTTTAACATACCCTTTTGAAACCGGGCAACTTTGTCAAAAAATTTCACCAATCGTGAATACTGACATATGACAAAAAAATAAATTGTCACTTGACATTTTATTGCTTGTTGGTTGCAGAATGCTAAAAACTTGCTAAAAATTAATAAATCATCTTAACAGAATTACCACGATTGAAATTTAGAAGTTAAAAATTATCACAAATAAATTTTAATATACTTATAAAAAGATATTTAATTGTTATTTGTTATTAATACTTATTTTTAAATAGATGCTAAAAATAATCATTTATTCACAGAAATTCGTATGTGCTGTAGATATCAGCGGTAATTATTTTTACATTTTATTGTGAATTTTGCACTTATTAATTTGTGATATTTTTTTAATTGTATATTGTTAATAAAAGTTTATTATATTCATAAAGAATTCCCATAAACTACAATAACATACTGTAATACACTGTTGCCAATTTTTGGAAGTGACCAAGTACCTTCTAATGCTGTATACACTTCGGAAGTAACTTCGTATTGTGCGTACCTGACACTAATAGCGAGTACAGCGCCAGCGGTAAATGCTTGAACTAAAGTGACAATTTTAAGGGTATGGGGGGGTACTATTTGACTTCAACAAAATTTTCGTATTTAGACTTGTTTTGCCTTGTAGTGCTAGAAAAAATAAATTTACATAGGGAAACGTTGTCACTTCCATTTTCGGAAGTCACAACGTTATATATGAAGTCACAGCGTTGAGCACATTCCCGTATATGAAGTGACCACGTACCATGTATACATATATATATATATATATATATATATATATATATATATATATATATATATATATAAAACAATAATTAATGTTGTTTTGTCTATAACTTACGATATGCTATTTTAAAACGATGCTAGTTGTTGACAATATTATGTCTGTGAAGTATGCTCATTATTTCGAATTTATATATTCATTGACGCGTATCTATATAGCGTAATTTTATGGCAGTGTCTGTGACATTGTCACTGTGTCACATCAGACATCTTTAAAAATTAATCTGTAGGTACACGTTTAATACTTGTTCACTAATTTCCAATAATTTACCAGCAACTTAACGAAAAACCAATAAATCGGTCCTTGAAAAATAGATTTAAAACTTCTTGTTGCGAATAAATTGAAAGTTGTCAGCAGAATTTTTATCGAACTTTCATTTTTCAAAAGAGAGCAAGAGTGGTTATACTGCATTAAGTTTTAAAACGTTTCATAATTCATGAAAAGCTGTGTTGTAAATGAATGAGGCGGTGTCTAGCCACTGTACCTTATTGAAAATTCAATTTTAAGAGCGTTGAATTATAGCTGACATATTTAACCACTTTTCTCCTGACCATTTAATTAAATACAGTAACGAGAAATTTATTGTTGCTCTGAGCTTGACTTTTGAATTAAAGAAAACTTTCCCAACTAAAGTATTTCTAAAATAAAATTATGAAATATTTCATAAATGAAAATAAAACATGTTCATAAAAAATTATTTACATTACTTCTCCGAGTGGAAATACTTCCTAAGGAAAACATATAATTGTATATCCAGTTTTACTGGTTTTGAGTTATATAGGAGATTGAATAGTTAAGATTATACTTTTATTATTTTTGTAATTTACTACAACCTATTTCAATTTTATTGTACATTCTATGAGCACACATGTCCTATGCCCCTTTTAATTCACATACTTATAATTTTATTTCTGTTCCAATAATTTCAAAATAATTACTATTTTGAACACGGCATATACTTAAAAAATATTTTCAACATATTTGACTTTTTGTCTTGTCGTTGGATATGTGCGCAGTTGAATGAGCTTGTTCTCCTCCTTAAATGTTATAATGTGATTCTATTTTAATTATCATAGAAAATTGACATACAACTTTTGTATTTTAAACTATTGAGATGTACCATTTTCACATTTGATAATTATTAATCTAAAGTATAAAACTATATTAAAATATATTATAAACTATAGTTCTATTGTATAGTCATAGACCATAATATGCAATCTGTACACTATACAAATAATGTCAAGTAAAATTAACTCTGAAACAGAGAAATTGTGTAGTTAATAGGTATTTGAAATAACAATACCTATTTATTTCATGGACAATTCATAATATTGCAGTTAGAAATTTCCGGTATTATTTCCCACAAATAAATTAAAAAATAAAATCCAATATGTATATTTCTTGTATACATAACTAGTTGGAATTATCATTACAGAAGTATATATATATATATATATATATATATATATATATATATATATATATATATATTTACATCTTACCATCAATGTGGCGTCCATACATTATGTATTTACCATCATTATAGCGTCCAGTTGCATTAGGGCGTCCGTATACGGACGCTCTAATATGAAAGATTTTGTATATTTTTAGATCACCATATACCCCACCAGTTTCGCTAGTGTCGCCAGCCGTATATACGCCCCGTATATCTAACTTTCATTGTGACTACATTAGAGCGTCCGGTGTCGTCAGCCGTATATACGTTCCGTATATATAACTTTCATTGTAACCACATTAGAGCGTCCGTATATCTTTCTTTCATTGTGATAACATTAGAGCGTCCGTGAGTGAATGCCTTCGTTTGCTCAATTCTGGGGAGCAATTTAAATTATTATTTGAATTTAATTTTCTAATTTAGTATAGTATGGAGTAGAACAATGTTTTTCCATATTAGATTTATTTTTTATTTTCAATAATTTTGTCATTCTACAATAAATCATTGAGTAATTAATGAATAAATATAATTATTCACACAATAAATTTTAGTGAGATTCACCATTAATTTTATTTGTTTATTTACTGTTCAAAAACTTATTCATTAAATAATCATTTTTCAAAATATTTTTAGTATGCTAGTATCAAAATTGTTACCTGTCCGTGTCAAAGAACAATATAAATAAATATTTTGGTGCTCCTTGATAATTATTAAAGTTGGTAAATTTATTCAGCGCATAATTCAAATAAACTAAATCTGTTGTGTCCTTCAAAATACCTCCTGCCATTTTCAATGAAGGTTATATGTATAAGGATTTGTTATATTTTACATTTCTGATATGCACAAAATTCCAATTATAAATATTCGAGATTCTTCAAATTCATTGACGGGATTAGATATTAAATATCTTTTCCGGAGAAAGCCGCCAGTAATGTATTTTGATTTTTGACACTAACATTTATCTGTCACAAATATTTTATAATTTTTCAATTGATTACCTTGGGGTTGTTTGCGCTGTGATATTTGTTACAACAGATTATTTAATATAAATTTTTTATCTGTAAATCTGCAGAAGATATAATGAAAATTTGAAACGTATTGGATAGAGAATTTTGTACTGTTTAATATTTATAATAACATAAATTTTCCTCTTCCGGTAATACAATTGTTACTAAAACCTATTAAACTTTTATCATTAATGGCAGATTGAGTAATCCGTAGTTAAACAGGTTTTTATTTTTATAGAACTTGTCACATTGTACCCCCAAACACCCACACTCACACAAACCCACTCACACATCCACATTCACACTTACTCACACACCCACCCACGCTCACACTCACATACATACACATACACTTTCTCACTCATATGCACACTTAAACACTAATACACACACTCATACAATTGCACACTCACATATTCACAAATGCACACTCACATACACACTCTTATACTTGCTCATACTCATACAAACGCGCACTAATACACTTGCGCACACACCGTCCGCACAAGCTCACATACTCCCACCACAACAGAGACTCACAAATTTATACACACGTTCACACACACATACATACACTTTCACACACCCAGACACCACACACGTACAAACACAATACATGCTCACACGCACTCGCGGTTCCACAATCACACTTTTACACTCATCTACTCACAAACATACCTTCTCACACACAGCTGTACATTTTTATACAAACACACACATACACACAATCAGGTACCACAAGCACACTCGCTCACTCACCACACAGACTAGTGATGTTGCGAGATCTCGCATTTTCGAGATCTCGTCTCGAATTTCTCGAATTATCGAGACTAGATTAACCTTATTTTCGTCTCGAAATATCGAGAGAGTAATGCTGCCCTCGAGATTTGCTTGAGACGAGAGTAGAAATTCGAGATCTACATTGTACTATTTTTTATATTACGTAAATATTTCTAATTAAAATATACAAAATAACAAAATATTTGTTGGTATAAATAAATATTTTCATCGCCTCTTCATTCACATTTATACTTATTGATTAATTTTGGATTTAATGTTTTAGTAAAAAAAAATCACAAAACTGATCTCTATGGTACATTGTAGCCTCAAGTACCTGCAATATACGAATTATAATCATAATTACCAATATTAGCATACAAAGCAGATTGCTACACCCAACAAACGCTACATACACTCTCACACTCACACACACACACACACACACACACACACACACACACATGCACGTCCCGCAAGATTCACACACGCACACTTTCACACTCAAACGCTACGCACACTAACAAACATGCTCACACTTACACACTCACATACTCACACACACACACACACACACACACACACACACACACACACTTACACACAAACACTTGCACACTCACAAACACATACACACATTTTAACATACTAAGACACCACATACGTACTTACATACACGCTCACACTCATACAAATTTACACCCACACATACACATTCATACACACTCAAACACACCACACCCACTCTTACACACTCACAATCAGGCGCACACGTGATCACGCACACACACAAGCACACAGCGGACACACACACACACACAAGCACACATCACACACACACACGCGAACACAAGCACGCACGTATACTTTTACTAACACACACATGCTCAAGCACACATACACGTACTCACGCACTAAAATACAAACACACACACACAGACAGACACCACACACACCCAAATACATACTCATACACATACCCACACACTCACTTGCGCATTCACACGCACTCACACACATACACCACATATACTCACACACACACACACACATAAACACACACACACACATACATTCACACACTCACGCCGACGAACGCGTATGAAAATAAATAAAAATAATACGTACATAATAAATATATCTAAAATAATATTTAGTATAAGTTAGCAATGTAAGCAATTTGTGGGAAAAGTTATATAAAACAGCAAGAAGCCAGCTAAATTGCTGGACGCTATAAAGCCGGTGGAATAAAAGAAAATATTTGTATATACGGACTCCATAAACACGTTGTATGAAAGGACGCTGCATTGATAGTTATATAAAAAAAAAAATGATATACGGACCCCATAAACACGTTTTATGAAAGGACGCTGCAATGATATTCATATGAAAATATCGGCGTATAAGGACGCCATAATTCACAGCCATGAAAGGAAGCCATAATGATAGCGGGATGTATATATATATATATATATATATATATGTACAGTGTGCGTCTACTCAACTATCTGACAGTCCCCGCTGACACCCTGCGCAGAGAGAGAAATTATTCGGAGCGAGAGAAAGAGAGAGATATATTGCGCGGAAACATATTTACAATGATTCAAAATATGTTTGCGATTCGAAAAGCATTAGAAATCTTAACATATTTTTAAATCACTTCGTTTTACAAAAATAAAAAATTAAATGTTTTATACAGTACTATACATATTAAAAAAGGTTTAAAATTTTTTAGACATATTTTCAAATAGCAAACTGCATTTAAATCGTTTAAAAATTAAATGAAACATATTATTAAATACATTTCAGAACTCGAAACATAATTTTAAATGCTCATTTAAAAATATGTTTGAATTTCAAATATGTTTCGAATTAGAAATATGGTTACAAACTTACTGATACATATTTTTAATTTTCTGTCTCTTTCCATTTCTCCCATATAACGCAATGAGTAAGAGAGAGACAGAGAATTAAAAATATCACAAACATATTTTTAATTCAAATAAAACTGAGTTTGTATTGGGAATTAAAAATATGTTTTTAAAAAGATAATTCACGAGCACACTAACCATATTTTCAAATACATAATGGAAATTCAACTTTATTTTTAATTGTTCACGGGTTTATATTTGATTTACTAATAGGTATGTTTGAGAACATTTTAAATAAATTACATGAATCCCAATGATATTTTTATTTATTTAAAAATATGTTTGTGATAAATTTAAAACATGAAAAATATATGAAACATATTAAAATATAAATATTTAAAAATATGGTTCGGCATCCTATTAACAATTAGAAATATGAATATGACGTTGAATAAAAAGTCAGCCTTTATCTCTAAATCTATACCAAGATATAATAAAATTTTAAATGTATCAGATGTAGAATTTTATGTTCTTCAATAATAGTAATAACAGAAATTTTCAAAAAATAATATTTAGAAGATTTTTTTAAAGAAATTATTACTTTCGGTTATCCAATTGTTACCAAAATCTAAGCAGCTCTTCCCAGGAATGTCAGATTGAGGAAACTGTAGTTAATTTTTTT
Source organism: Ophonus ardosiacus (assembly GCA_943142095.1). Lineage (NCBI taxonomy): Eukaryota > Metazoa > Arthropoda > Insecta > Coleoptera > Carabidae > Ophonus > Ophonus ardosiacus. The sequence continues at coordinate 34,767,337 of OW964827.1, read as the reverse complement.
TAAGTCTTATAGTATTTGAGAAACCGTGGTTCCAACATCCACACATACTCACACACATACACACACCCACACACACACACACACAGACACACACACACGGACATCATCGTAAAAATGTTATAATCGGATTACAGGGACTTTAAAACGTGTGTATCCACTTAGCGAGAGGTAAAAAAAGGTACGCAAGTAGCCCATTTTTATAAATAAGGAAAATATATCAATTATGCATATTTACGACTGGTATTTTATACTTCATTATTTCGAAATTTACATCATTATCTTAATGAAAACAAAAACTACTTTCTGCGGTACCTCTATCCATCTTTGCGAATAAAACTGTTATAGTCGTAGTAGGTAAAATAAATATTGCAGATTAAATAAATTAAAGAGATATTTTTGTAGAAAGTTATAAGTCAGTTAACTTCTTAAGATAAAAGTTGACATTAATAAAATTATGATATTACACTGAGATTGAATCGTGTGATATCGAGGCCAGGAATTACAAGCAGGCTGTACTACAAGGACATGAATAAATTTTCCTGAAAAGATTTCAAAGTCCGTATTAAAGTCAACATCTGGTTACAGTCGTAGAATAAAATTTATACTGCAAGAAAAATTATATCTGAGAAGTTTTGATCATCGAGCGAGAAATAACTGTTTGATAAGACATTCATTTCAAACGCAATTACCATATTTTAATTTTACATTCGGGCGAAATTACAACCACATAAAAACTTCTTGGAGGCGAGGATTTTTACAAAAGAGAACCTTCAAGTAGCTCTTTTTTATACTAATGGAATTTCAAATTGAACATACTACATTAATAACTTAAAAATTAAATGCACTCTAAAAATTAATATGTTTAAAATTTAATATTTATTTAATAGAATTTTTACATCTGCTCATATACCTAACGGATATTAAAATGAATTTTATAGTAGGGCAGTGCCATGATGATTTAATATCAAATATAAATAAACAATTAAAATATCATTTTAGGCAAACTGATAATACAAAAAAAAAATGCTAAAGTTTTAGAGAAATGTTTGTGACGTAATAACTCAAAAATAGAGAGATTTTATTTGTTTGCTGTGAGACAGAATTATGAACGGCAAATAAAATAGAGTGTAAATAATATCAAGGGAGAACTATTTTTATTAATTTATCTTGTTTCCTAAACAAATTCCAAAGAAAACTATTAATTGAGGGTTCAGAGCACAAGGGGACCAAGTCCACCTTACCTAACTTTGAGATATTTATTAATTGTAAATACACTCTACAGAATAAAATCCCAATTACAGAGGAATTGGTTGCAAGAGTATATCATAACCTCATCATGCGAGTAGTGAAACTGACATTAATATTAATCATAAATTAATAATAATAATAATAATAATAATAATAATAATAATAATAATAATAATAAATAATTAATAATAATAATAATAATTAATAATAATAATAATGAAAATTGAAAATGTGGGATGACCACATTGTCACCATATATCATATTTTAATCAGTTTTGCATGCTCATGTAAACTTTTTAATATATGACGTCATTGTTTCTAGTGATATTGTATTTATGACGTAAACCGCTTGATTCGCTGGATAGGCCATACACAAATTTTAATATTTAATTGTAAAGTATCTAACGGATATTTCGTGATATTTTCAAATTTGAGGATATTTAAAGAACAATATATTTTAAAATATAATACTTAGAAGTCATATAAAAAAATTTACAGCAGCCCTATTGGGAATAACGGACTTTTCGTCAAGGACCATTTCGCCAAAATTCAGTCGGGGGACTAATGTGGAGGTCGAAATTGAACCTGGCTACGTTCAAAGGCGCTTGATTTGCCTTACCCTACGCAGTACACAGGTCTCCAGCGGCCAGCGTAACAGTATCTCAACATCCTGTTTCGGGTTCGATTCCCGACAACCACAAGTTCCAGCGTCTAAAGCAAGGCATGTATTACAGCCTTACTGACGAATCCACGGAAGGCATGCCCCTGATGAAACACAACTCGCTTCTCTTCACAGCTCTTATCGTAGCATACTTGGCACGCCATAAGCCTACGCACTCCTCGAAGACAAATGACGCACATACGTTAATATTTGGTACATAAACTAATAATAAATGACATTAAAAAAATGAACAATAAGTATCCCCACTCTTAAAAAAAACGTGGATGTACGAGTATTTCTGAACTCTTTTTCATGGTCTAAAAAATATAAAAGGCAGCGAATATACTTTTATGCAACATGACAAAACAATGCAATAAAATATGGTATGCGTTTTTAGAATAAAATATAAAGTATATTTTATTTTACATCATAAAAATAGAATCTGTCAAACAAATATTTTATTCTGTTATTCAAATAAGATAATAAAAATCAGTAAATCAAATCCGTTGTACATTTGGAATCTGGAGCACGATACAAAGTATATCTGTGTCTGAAGTTGTACAAGTGGCAGCACAGAAGAATTTTTAAAATGTAGCTCAAGATCTGCGCTTTAGTTCTTGCCATGCTCCTTGATCAGCATTTATACATCGTTCGTGATATGAATTTCCAAACTTGAATAAATCATACATTTTACTCGGCTATTTGTGCTACAAAACATACTACGAGTAAACGCCATGGACTGCACCGGGGAATTCATTCATCATTACTTGTTATTTCAACTACAACTTTTAGTGAATGCACAAATAAATATTTTTGCATCTAAATCTGAGCCATGATGAAATACGAAGTTTTTGATCTTCCATAATTAAAGAGGAATTAGGGAAAGGTATACTTTATTTAAAATTTATAGTTAATTATAATTTATTATTTTAAAAACTTCATATGAAAGGCTTGGGGAAGAATTGCACTTATTTTAGTTACTATTTCAATAAAGTATATTTTGGCAGGTACCAGTCTCAGCAAGATATATTTTGCTTTTACTTTAAACACTACATTTATTTATTTCAATAACAGCATCTAGGTCGAGATTTTTTACTTCTGTTATTGTATAAATTACTAACTTATCTTTTAAAACTAATTGTATTATGTGAAATGTTTAATCAAATAAATCAACTAAATTAAATAAAATTGTTTTTCAACGGTATGCTATTTAAATGGATAATTAACAATGTAATAATACGTCTTGCGGTTCTTATAGGTCTTATGGGTTTTATGGACAAAGAATCGACTACGACCCGTATTCGCTGAAAATACGGGTGAGCCAGTGGTTTTTTGGATCCACCGGTATTCCAAGCACTATTTTTTTTATTTAACAAACTAAAATTATATCGTTTTACGATAAATTTTATTTTTTTATTATTTCATTTCTCCTTAAAGTTACATTACCCGAACCTACATACCAAATAAAATAATTCGTACATATCTCTACGTTTCCGTAACGTTATATCTTGAATTTTTTTATTTTATTTATATTAAGTGCAATCCTCCAATTTAATCGTCGTTTAAGTGTAGGAACTCTGTTTAATGATGTCTTCTTTTTGAAACAAAACCTGTGTAGTTTGCACATACGAGTAATAGAAATATTATAGCTGTTAAGGCTGAGAATTTCGTTGCCGACGCATAGAAATCCCGCTCCATCAGGGAAAATCTTCACGGGATACATGATACATTTATAAAACGAGATGATTGGGTTTAACCCGCTCAAGACTTATGTATCGGCCCACGAATATTGAGTTTGAAGTCTCTTTGAGAAAAACTTTACTAGTTTTACACTCTATAATAACAAGGATAGCACAGCACGGAAGAGGATAGCAGCGTTCAAAACGGAACTGCTGAGTTGAGCGAAGATTTACTTTTACCGCAGTGCTACAGTAATGTGATTAACTTTTTATAAATTATCCAGCTAAATTTCAAATGCAAAACGAGGAGACATGACGTGGTTCGAAGAAATTTATGTGCTCCACATGGAGAATGAGGTTATTTGCACATGAACAGAAAATTTCAGGTGAGTGCAATACGATAATAAATAAACGGCTAAAAGGATATTGTTCGCTTACTGGTTTTTATTAGACTTTCGGGCCTTTTCTGCAACAAAGTAGTTAGTATTTCGCAAATTCGTAAAATAATTATTCAATAGAAATGGATTTTACAACTAAAAATCAGTTTTTATCTCCCGCTATTAATGTGCAAAACGATTTTGCTCTATCAGTAATATATTCCGAGATACCCTATAAAAACTTCGAAAATGAGACGCAGGCTGTACATGATTAAAGTGAAAATGTTTAACTGCTTTCTGAAAATTAACCCCTGAGTTATAAAGTGGGCCCATTTATATTTTAATATCAGGTGTGTAATTTATATTATTGTATATGTTTAGATTTAACATTTAGAATTACATTGTAACCGAAATAAAAAGACAAGAATTTATAGTAGTTGTTTGTATCACTGTTCTAGAAACTTCAATGTTGTGAGTGTGAGGCTGTCAAAAAAGAACACTCGCAAAGCAGTTTCTGGATATATAAAATATAAGATATTTTGTAACGATATCTCTACAAATTTATTACATGAATTCGATTTATTTTCCAAATATTAAGTATTAGGACTAGGGATTTTTGATATTGGTGAAATTAAAATATGAGTAAACCGGATTTATGAATATACTTATAAATTGATAAAATCAATAAACATATGTTAATCAGTTATAAAATTTAAATTCTATTGGAGCTCAAAAACTTTTCAAAAAAAGTAAATATCTTCCTATTTCTTGTGCTGAAAAAACTTAAATATTGATGGTTCACACAGCAATAATGCCAATTTATAATCGCAAAATGTTTCTATTATTTGCTGGTTTAGTCCGATAACAATGCGTTTCAGGATATAATTTGAAAAAATACAGAAGTAGTCTCATGAGCATGAACTATAATAATACGATTTAAAAGATAATATTATGTATTTTATAAAGCCGTGCCAGTACTCAGAATTTAATAAAAATGTTGCCGTCGATTAAAATTAATTTTGCATTAATTTATATTATATCACAAATTGGTGCAATAGCTCAAGAAAGGAATCCACAAATATCGCTACTTGTTTTGAATATTAATTGTTTTATTGATGATGATTAATAATTTTATGGATGTTATATCTAAGCTGAAAAATAAGAAGCTGGTTTGGCAACATTAATGGAAAAAATCTCATTACTGATTAAATCATGTTATGAAAACATTCTAGACGTTTGGAGCACGAGTTTTAGTCGATGTAAAGTTTCGTTGCAAGTAGCATAAATACCTAATTTCAGTTTGAATAAGCTTTGAAATTACATGATTTCGTATGTGTGAAATAAAACATAAACCCATCGTAAAAGAAGATAAGGTAGTCTCGTAGACTACTAGTTATCATAAATAACTGTTTCAGTTGGCAATAAAAAAAATAGGTACTTGATATTGGTAAGACCGATAAATAAATTTATTTCACGTTAACAGTGGCTATTTTTTATTGAAGTGGGAGTTATTCTCTTACCCGCATCTTTTTATTTCTTACGTTATACACAGAGCAATAATCTAAAGTATTTCAATTACATGAAATCCTATAAGCTGTCAGACCCCTGCTCTGACAACCTATTTGTATTTATTGTAAAAGGAATATTGCACACTTTACAAATTGTTTTTGTTTGTATTTTGCTTTTATGTTGCGAACATTGAGAAAATAGATCATGCTGATATACACATACGTTTTTTTTTTGTGGCAATATTCCACTAGTATAGTTGCAAGGGTTACAAATAGTTATAATTTAGCTGTAAGCAGTGTAAATGAACATTAATGACAATAAATTTTTAAAAAAACAACTGAACTCGCCCGGGCCTCGGACCTCGAACCTAGAACCTCCCACTTGTCGGGCGGGACTTTTATCACTGAGCTATGGGTCATTGGCGATACTAGTTAATTTTTTGTGCACTAATTTGTCTGAAACTGCAAATTAATTTGGCGAATTCTTCAGTGACGTCAAATATGGCGAATTCTTTAGTGACGTCAAATCGTTATCCTCATTTCCAATTAATGACAATAAATGATTTTTTTTACGTCTGTTAAAAAAAGTACACTTTTTTCATTAAAATGGATTTATAAAGTATGTCTTTTCTTAACACAATAAAAGTGTGAAAAATAGTTACTTTTTTAACACTACAGAGTGAAATAATGAAACGTTACGGCACTTTTTTTCACACTTCTGTTGCAGACGTAAAGAAAATTTGTATGCAACCCGAGTAAAAAGTGTCTTATTTCACTCATAGAATTTGAGGAACTCGCCTACGGCTCGTTCGGTCACACTTTCCTATTCGTGAAATAAGACTATACTTTTTACACTTGTTGCATAAATAACTATTTTAAAACAGGAAAATATCTTATATAATCAACATATTTGAGTCCTTATAACGATTAAAAACTGGCGTAGATACTTTCCTTGTAAACGCATTTGTTTCTGATACCTTTTTGTGAATCTCTTTTACACTATCTGATTAAACTAGACAGTTAAGCATTACGTTACGAGTGTGTGGTTGGATTCGTTATTTAGACAGAATAGTTCTTTGGAGACATACAGCGCAATGCAGTGCACAATGCAGCGGAATATTGTCCATTACTATTACGAATACCTCTGGCGCATAATAAAAGAACGGATACGATACTTGTTGCTCCGGACTGCCGTAATAAACATCCCGCAACGACAAGCACCGGAGTTTAATTCACATTTGTAAAGAAACTAGGAAAGAGAACCTTATGCTGGGTTTATTGCACAAATGCCGGGATTGAAGAATTTTCTCTCGGTGTATCTGTTTTTTTTTCAGCCATTAGTGACAATTTGTGAAACTACTTTATTTATATATTAAGAAAAAAAAAAACTGATGTCTGACAAATAATTGCAGTTTTGAAAACGGTCTTCAAAACTGTTTTAAGTGATCCCAAACCTTTTTTGACCCCGTATACCTACGTGGTTTTCAAAACTGCATGTAAACTAAGTAAAGACATGTTTAGCAGCGGATTTCTTAATCTGACATTAAGAGTAAGAGCTGATTAGATTTTAGTTACACTTTTACAACCAAAAGTAGTAGTTTCCTAAAAAATCTTCTAAATATTATTTTTTTAAATTTGTTATTAGAAATACTAAAGAATATAAAATTCTCGATCAGATACATTTAATAGTTATTTACTTATCAAGACAGGGGAGTTCGTCTTTTCATGACGAATATAGAGATTGTAGACCGTAATGAGTCATGAAAAGGAACTTCATTGACGAAATAAGTATTATATTTTTTCTGATATCGTATAAAAATTCAAAATTACTGAATAGTTCATATACAGGGAGTAAATTTTAAAACGGGCCATGGGGCTATAACATAGAAAAACAGTTTTTTAGATGCCAAAATATTAATTTATTGAAAAAAGAATTAGTGCATATTATTATTATTATTATTATTATTATAAAGAAAAAAAATTACGAATTTTTTGATACCAAACACATTACATTTCTGTTTCATATAAAGCCAGAAAATAAATTTAAAATGGTTTTAATTGTACATGTAGATCATCTTTAATTTGTAAATACCTGTTACAATAAAAAATAAATAATAATTGTTTCTTAAATAAATAACATAGTATTTACTTTACATATTTTACTGTTAGCAATGTTAAAGTGTCAAATAAGGGTGTACCCCAAGGAAGTATATTGGGGCCCTTATTGTTCCTAATTTATGTAAACGGTTTAGCAAAAAATATAAATACAAAAACTATACAGTTTGCTGACGACACAACTTTTATTTCAAGTAGTAATGACATAAATATAGTTACAAATAACTCAGATATAATTTTGAATCAAGCACTAAACTGGTTTACTGCAAATCACCTAGTTTTAAATATAGAAAAAACAAGTATAATTGACTTTAAAAATACAAAACAATCTAACGAATTTATGGTTAAATACTTAGGCCTCCACGTACAAAGAAATTTAAACTGGAAAAGCCACTTTGATATCGTATCTAGCAAATTAGCGAAATTTTTATATGCTCTCCGTAAAATATATTATATTGTGGGTCCCGCAGCAGCAAGAATCGTTTATTTTGCATTATTTCATTCAGTTATGTCGTATGGATTGATAATCTGGGGTCAATCCCCGCATGCTGACAGAATGTTTATAATGCAAAAAAAGGCAATTCGAATTATTTCTGGTGTTAGTCCCAGAAACCACTGCAGGGAACTATTCAAACATAATAAAATTCACACAATTTATTCTCAATATATACTAGATTGTTTAATATATATTAGGAAACATTTATCAAAATTCAGATCGCATGCCGAGATTCATGAATACGAGACGAGAAATAAATTAAATCTGGTTGTTCCAAGACTGACAAAGAAAAATTCCACAATTAACAATATAAACTTGAATCTCTTTAACAAACTTTCACAAGACCTAAAGGATCTAAATTTAAACAAATTTAGATCTGTTATTTCTAAAAAACTAATAGGTAAAAGTTACTACAGTATCGAGGAATATCTGACAGACTCAGAGTTCTGATGCGGCGTCTAGATTACATTCTTATGTAAAATTTTCTCCAGTGTATTGTCTGACGAATATTCGAATATTTTAATATTTTATATTATGTACTAGCATATTTGACGTACCATACATGTAATTGTTATTTGGTAAATAAATATATTATTATTATTATTATTTTGTGTTATTAGTTCATAAATTAATAACTTTAATCTTTAATTGTCCCCTATCATGTTTTTCTTAATTGTACAAATTTTTAAATTTATTTTCTGGCTTTATATGAAACAGAAATGTAAGGTATTTGGTATTAAAATATCTGATGTGGACACCACATGACTTCCTTGTACGCCTGTTACACTATACATATTTTGTTAATAATTAAAATATGTATGTACCCAATCATAAAATTACACGTATTTGACATAATTTGACATTGACATTAATTTCTTTATTTTTTGTTATTTTTTGCCCTAATTTATAGCAAACTTAATTACAGAAACCAAAAAGTACATAATTTTTAAATTTACATATCTCACTTATACAAAGACCTAATTTAATCATACTTAATGTTTTCGACGCAGAATTAAATTCTCTAAAACTTTCATTTGACGCATTTATTATTAAAATCAAAACAACACCATTTTTTTCAAGAAAAACTGATAACAGCTTCAAGTAAAGTATCACTTCCGGTTAGACTATTTTAACCAAAATCTATTATGTTATTCCCATCGATATAAAAGTATTATATACCAAATTTTAAAAGTTTTGGATTATATTTTAGTATAGTTTTTTATTAAAATCTAGTATAGGCTTCAAGTAAAGTACCGCTTCCGGGTAGCCCATTTTAACTAAAATCTATTATGTTATTCCCATTGATATAGAAGTATTATATATCAAATTTGAAAAGTTTTGAATTAAATTTAAATATTTTTTCAATAAAATCTACTAGAGACATCAAGTAAAGTACCACTTCCGGGTAGACCATTTTAACCAAAATCTATTATGTTATTCCCATTGATATGAAAGTATCATATACCAAATTTGAAAAGTTCTGGATTATATTTTAATATAGTTTTTCATTAAAATCTATTATAGGCTTCAAGTAAAGTATAACTTCCAAAAATTATGTAATGACCAAAAAGGGAGGTGCACAACTAGATGTTATAACAGTCCTAAACACAATATTTTAATTTTCTACTGCTTCCCGTTTTTCAGTTATGCGAGATACGTACGTACAGACGTCACGACGAAATTAGTCAAAATGGATATTTCCGTTGAAATCTGGAAATCGAAATTTTTCGCGATTACAATACTTCCTTTACTTCGTACAAGGAAGTAAAAATTTGTAATTTTTTTCTTTATAATATGCACTAATTCTTTTTTCAATAAATTAATATCGAAACTTTTGGCATCTAAAAAACTCTTTTTCTATGTTATAGCCCTATGACCCGTTTTAAAATTTACAGCCTGTATACTATTTTCATTTAACAAGTAAATCCCATTGAGAACGTAAGAAACTCTATTTAAAATTGTACAAGAATTTAAAACAAATGTATAGGTACTGGAAATAATTTATTTTAATTATATACGAGTAATTGTATTTCATATTAAAACGTAAAACGTGTTTGTGAAAATAAATATGGCAACGTTGCATTTTACTTTTCTGCCAATTTTGCGGCAAGGAAATAATGGGTTACATGAAGATTTCAGGAAAATTTTTTATTACATTTTCTATAGATTTAGAGATAGAGAAATATAAATATATAAAATAATCTGTTGTAAGTTATCTCCATGGAATCCAGTGAAAAAATAAAAATGTATAAATTCGTATAAAAAGAAAGGGGATTCATTTATAAGCCAAAGTATACACAGTATCAGTGTCAACTCAGCACGCCCTTGCTATACCTATACAGGGAATTTATTTTAACATGCAACATATGGTCAGTCACTTCCATGGTTACTCACTATTGTCAAAAAATGACAGCAATGTAATATTTGTCCATTTTAAAATACAACATACAAAATTTGTAGTTTTGTATTATCAAAACTAATTTCCAATAAATTAGCCTACATACGATTAACAAAAAATCAAAACTTGAATGTTGCACATCTTAACAAACTTTAACTTACAAAAATTCATAACTTTCAAGTAATAAATGTTAACAAATACCCCCATTTACACTGAGGCAATATTCTAGTCGGTCGTAATAAGAATTGACACCATTTCTGTGTTCAGGAGGTATCTTCTGTGCTGCAATACTATTTATAATGTTGCATTTTAAAATGGACAAATATTACATTGCTGTCATTTTTTGACAATAGTGAGTAACCATGGAAGTGATGAACTATAATGTTGCATTTTAAAATAAATTCTCTGTATTTCACCATATAGCCTTCAGAAATACCGTCAATCTCGTCAATGAATTGGAAGAATCTAGAACATTTAGAAGAACAGGAGGAAACTTGTTCATATAATGAATTGCAAAATATAAAAATATGTAAAGAATAGATGTAATTAGAATATTTTGTGTGTATCAGAAATCTTAAATAGAATATTTATATAGCCTAATATGCAAATGGCAAGAGTTATTATATACTGGCCACAAGAGATTTTTTTTTAGCATTCCAATGATATATTCTTATAACTTATTTATATTCATTTGCTTCAAAAAGCAAAAACGCAACATTCAGCGTTGTAAAAAAATCAGTAATGATTCTATGATGGGCCCACTGGATTCGAGTATTCAAAACTGACGCGTGAAAAGTACCCTCTACGATACAAATTTATTTTCATTAGTTATTACCATAATCTAAGAATAAAAGCAGATTGGTCTCTCCAGCAACGAATAATGTATGAGTAATATATAAATAGATAATGACGAAATATTTAATATTTATTACTTTAAATATGTGGAAACATTCCTCCAGAAACACCTAGAAAACGCCAACGAAGACAATTTCTTCACTCAGATTCTAAGACCAATCACTCAATCTAAAATGTATGATATATATAATTTCACTGTTTCAGCTCTCCAGATCAAATCATTTGCCATGAACATGTAATTCACAAAATGGAGCACAATCAACAACCTAGGACTGAAATTATTGTATACTTATTATTATTATAACTATCAATTACAATCACTATATTGTACCCACTCTTTTGTATAGGCACGGCCTTTTCACAATAAACTCATTATTATTATTAAAAAATATGTGGAAGTGTGTAAGCAAGATAAGTAATAAATTGGAAATACATTTAGTGAAAATGAACTTAAATAAAATATAATTTCAGGAAAATTAGGTACATGTTATTAAATAAGTTCGTTAATAATAAAATTTGGAAATAATTTACATTAAAACATAAATAATAAACGAAGCTGTTGGGGTTGGAATAGGATAACACGGATCGCTTTGATTTAACGTATAAACTTCCTGGCCGCAAAATTGGATTAACACTGGGACAAACCCTCGCTCACAGATTAAAAACAGACATGTATGTCCGGAGCCCTCCGGATGTTGCTACTTCACACACCTTTCAAACCAACCACTCTAATCGTATGGTTTGAATATTTCGGTTTATTAAAACCCACATCGGCTAGTTTACGACCGGGCGAAATGCAGAATGTGCCACATTTTTAACTAACTGTTATGAATATTTCCAGGGTATAAATTATTTTTTAAAATGTAATTGCTCGTGAATTGTAATTCCATTCAAACAAGAGGACATTTAGTTGCAAATTTGATTTTCACTATTAATTCAGTGCATACTTGGTCGCGTGGCTCACGTTTGAATTAAAAGGTTGCATATTTATTTTGCATATTTGCAAAGAACATGGCAAATTTTTATGGAACATTATTATGAAATAGTATGGTTAGGGATCATGATTTTTACCTCTCGCTAAGAGAGGTATTGGATTCATGCTAAAATTCGCATATCCAGATTTTAGTGAATTAGTACGATTTAAGGTCCCTAGAATCCGATTATAACATTTTTAAAATGTCTGTGTGTGTGTGTAGATGTGTGTATGTGTGTGGATGTGTGCGTATGTCTGGATGTTGTAGGGACGATTTCTCAAAAACTATAAGACTTAAGAACTGTTCAACTATGGATTCCTCAATCTGACATTCCTGGGAAGAGCTGAAAAGGTTTTGGTAACAAATGAACAACCGAAAGTAGTAGTTTCTTAGAAAAATTCTTCTAAATATAATTTTATGGAAATTTTTGTTATCAAATATTAAAGAACATAAAATTCTCTATCTAATACACTTAAAAATTTTATTATATCTTGTATAGATTTAGAGATAAAGACACTATAATATATAGAGTAATCTAGTCGCAGAGGCCAAGGCACTAAGGAAACCAGTTGACAAATTCCAATGTTTACAACATAGTTTGTAAATGTCAGTGTCAAAAATCAAGTATCAGAGACATTCTGAAAGCTTTTTCTGGGAAGTACATATATTTAATCTTTCTTATTGTTTTATTAATTAAATATTTGAAATTATAGGTAAAATGTATATATCTATCAAATATACCGCCAATTTGGTTAATGAATTGGAAGTATCTGTGACATTTAGGAACTTCCTTATACAATGAAAAATAGATATAATTAGAATTATATGTGTGCAGAAAACATGTTAAATACAATAAAAAACAACATTTGGGTAAAGTTCTGTAATTTTTTGATATAAAACAACGGTTCGGAAGCGAAGTGCAATAATAATAATAATAATAATAATAAAATAATAATAACTTTATTTCACTACATTACATAATAAAATATACATTTGTAGCAGGTCAAGGGATATAAATACATATACATAAAAGTTTTAAGAAAAATATATACAGTGCCGTCAATAATTGACTATGAACGGGGTGTTTAGAAATTCATTAGTGGTGTAAAAACATTGTAATGTAAGTAATTTATTTGTTTTATTTTTAAACTGTTGGCAATTAAGTGCTCTAATATTGTTTGGAACATGGTTATACAAATTCATGTCCAAAGAGTTCCTTGCTGAACTCGCGAGTCTAAAGCGAAGTATTTATAGAGTAGGTAGTGGCATAATACCTAATTTTATAAAATAAGGACGACAGTGCTCATTCTGTTTAGCATTAACAATTAATCTTATATATTTTTTTTTGTAATCTAAAGACTTTAATTGAATGAGTAGAATTTCCCCATATGGTTACTGCATACGACAGGTGACTATGGAAAAGTCCAAAATATATATTTATGAGACTCTGAACTCTGAATAAAACTCGATTTCTGGACTGACATTATCTTTATTGAAAACACAAAATTATGTTTCACAACGTTTCAGATGCTAAGATCTGCTTCCGTCATCCGGTGAACTGATACTAATTTACATCTGTGTGTGAAGAAGAATTTATACTGAGCGGGGGTCATGCGTGAATGGTTCTTTGGGCGTATCGTGTCGCTGGTTGGTTGGTGGTGTTGTAACTGGTTCCTGATAGGTCGGCTGCTTTTCTGTCGTAATCTTCAGTGAGTCTTCTTTGATAATAAGCTGTTTCCAAGTTGGTTTGATTTCTACGCTGGGATGACTGAAAATCTTTTCTTGGTTTTTCATAATGATGGCTGCTTCCCTGAATTTCCTTTTAAATGTGTGACTTTCTTTGTGTATTACTTTGGCTTGATTCCACTGTATTCTATGGTGTTTCTCCCAGGCGTGTTCAGCTATTCCTGACTAGGACGCCTCTCACCTCTCAGTTTGCCGTCGGTGTTCTTTAATACGTTGTTCTAGTGGTCTCTTGTTTCCCCCACATAGGCTTGGCCACATTCGCAGTTAACTTGGTACACACCGGTCTCAGTTTTTGATGTTGGTTTTGTATTTGCAAGTATGTTCTGTAATGTAGTAGTTGTCTAGAACCTGGTTTGAATATCGAATTTGCCTGAAATTCTCCTCAACTTTTCTGAGATGCCTTTTATGTATGGAATGTACATTTGTACTTCTGTGTCTGCCTTTGCTTCTTTGTCTATAGGTTTTTCTTGATTCCTTCGGATGATTTTCTTGATGCAGGGATCTGTGTACCCATTTTCCTTGAAAGTACGTGTGATAATTCCAATTTCTTCTTCATAGTGTTCTGGTGTGCTACAGTGGGTTGAGGCTCGTCTGAGGAGTGTGTTTGCTACGCCTATTTTGGTGCTTTCCGAATGATTGGAAGTGAAGTGTAGATATCGTCCTGTGTGGGTAGGTTTTCGGTAGACTGCTGTTTCTATTCTGCGGTCCCTCCTTTCCAGTAGAGCGTCCAAGAACGGCAGACGGTTGTTGTGTTCTCTCTCCATGGTGAACTGTATTTGGGACCTTAAGCCGTTTAGGTGGCTAAGGAAACCTTCAAGTTCTTCCTCGCCTTGATTCCAGATAACAAACGTGTAATCCACATATCTCAGCCACTTTTTCGGTTTCACCTGAGCAGTTTCTAATGCAATGTCCGAGGTTTTGTGTTGGCCACAACAGATTTTTTTGGTAAATGATTACTTATAAAAAATATGTCTATTTCTCTCTAAAATTTCAATATTTCAAGTTGTTTTCAAACAATACGCAATCTATTCTTTATACGAGTTTTATTAGTTCCGAAAGCTTCTTTCAATTTTTATGTTAGTTACGATTCTATTACAGAAGTATAACAAACCAGTGATATATTTTTTTTTTCTTTGAAATAAACTGCATTTATTTTTACGAATTTTGTAAAATTCTTATAATTGAAAGGTGACATAGTTAATCAACGATGGTATTCAACTATCTAATCTGAAAACATATTCCGATTCTACTGGTTAAATTCTTCGTATGAATACTTCCATTTAAGTTTTCATTGATTTCAAGTCCGAGAAACATGCAGCTTGATATTTAGATATTTGGACCTTATTAATTTTTAACCGATAATAGGGATTTCATTAATATTTATTGAAGTGAAATTTCTTTACGTAGGCTGTAAACTAAAAAATCGCGTTACCGAAGTTGAAATACGCGTTATGAAAGTCGAAACACACGTTACGAAAGTTGAAACACGCGTTACGAAAGTTGAAACACACGTTACGGACGTTGAAACCCTCTGAAGCAAAGCGTAAACTGAAAAATCGCGTTACGAATATTGAAACAATCCGAGTGTGTTACACGAACTGTAACATTGGCGTCACGACTAGAGCATTGCAATACGAACGCACTTCTTCACTCCTGTTCTCTCTTTCTCCAATAGTACAAGTTGGGGTATAAGCTAGCATGTTTGTGCTAGTGAAGGGCAAAACAATTCCGCTTTCTAATTCATTAAGAAGTTTGTGCGGTCTAAGTACACATTTTTACCTTCCGTCACCTTTAGGTAAGGAAGGTATTGTCTCTGGTCAAAAAATTCGTTGGTGAGTTTTTAATGAACAAGCACGTTTTAGGGCCCCTAGAATACTATTTTTAAGATGACGTCTGTATGTGTGTGAGCGTGTGTGTGTGTGTCCGTGTGTGTGTCCGTGTGTGACAAATTTTTCTCCGACGATAACTTTAATAATACAATTCTAAAAATTATAATTCTTTCGTATTCCTCTTCTTTACATCCATATGAAGAGCTGATTAGAATTACCCTTATTTGAAATTTTTAACAGTTTTTCTTGAAAAAACGCAGTTAAATATTATTTTTCGACATTTTGTGATTATCAATATGAAAGAATATCTTATTCTCTATACGGTTTGATTATACAGTTTCGTTCATATGCAATAGATATAGAGTTATAGAGACATTAAGAGAGATTAACTTTCAAAAATTAGCCAGCTTTGCTAAAATTATGGAAACAGCAGATGTATTCAAAAAAATTTAATTGACAGATGTCAGAGTCAAATGCAAAACCAAAGTTGAAAGTATAGGGTCAGAAAGTTATGTGTGAATGTTATAGAGTGTCCTTCCAAAGAGAAGAAGATGGAAGGACTGTGTAGCAGAAGATTTGAGAGAGGAAGAATTGTGTGAAGAAGATGCGTTGGACAGGAATGATTAAAAGAGAAGAGTAAGAAACAGCGACCCCTAATAAAATAGGGAAAGGAACTTTCGGTATAGAATTTGTAAAAAATAGTGTGTTCGTGTTACAATTTTACAGGATATACAGAATCTTTTTCAAGAAACTTTTGGTATGGGATATATACAAAATACATCGAATTGACGGAAGGTTTTGTGCTGGCCACAACACATTTTTTAAGTATGTTATTGTTGATAAAAAATAATAAACATGTATTTTTTGTGGTGATGTTTAAATTTTGAATTTATTATGTTGTCTAATATTTATCCATACACCTCAATTTTAATTTGGTTGAATATCTGCTGCTTGGCAAGTTTATGGGCTCTCGGGCAACAATATCCAAATTGCGCCCGATTTTATGGGCAAATAATCAAGTTTATCACCTTCGCTGCCATGGCGGACATCGTGATATTTTGTTGTGCGCCAAGGCGGACACCGGTGTCCGCCAGCGTTTTTTTCGCTTTACGCCAAGCAGACAAAATTTATTGGCAAATAATCAAGTTTATGATTCCAAAATAATATAAAACTATTTTATTTGAAATCGTCACTAAAGTGCCCAAAAATCGCCATTAAAAGTTCAGAAAGCGGCACTAAAGCAATCCATTATACAATGATTTCATGCAAGTGTAGGATTGCCAACATCATGATAATTATTGTACAATGTACATATAAAATCATTTGGGTAGCTGTATGATGTACAAAAGTAAAACGTAAAATGACAAAAATATGTGCAAGAAAAACAAATTAAATAATTCCGATAAAGAACATTGATATAACACACATAATTTTGAGTATTCATTACGATAACTTTATTGTCCCACTGAACGTAAGTTCGTTTGTTTGATTGATAACAATTGACAGATTTGTCAACATAATTTGTTATTATAAAAGTTCATTTCATTTTCGATTTCAAATAACATTTAATATGCGCCTCAACAATGAAGTTCCTTTTTATCACTGTTTGGTTTATTTTCTTCGCCCTTGCGTTGTCGGCAACTAAATTCCACATTTGTGGTAAAAAGTAGAACTTCTTTTATAATGTTTTTTTCTATCTTTTATTGTTTCTGAAAATTAAAGTTTTGAAATGTGGTATTTCGTTCTGGCTTACCTTGTATATTAATGAAGTTTCAGTACATTATAGCCGAACAGTGGTTCGAAAATATGATGACGTGAGGGTTTTCATATGAGTGCCATGTAAATTAGTAAATGAAGTGAATGTAAAT
Organism: Ophonus ardosiacus; assembly: GCA_943142095.1. Classification (NCBI taxonomy): domain Eukaryota; kingdom Metazoa; phylum Arthropoda; class Insecta; order Coleoptera; family Carabidae; genus Ophonus; species Ophonus ardosiacus. The sequence continues at coordinate 34,749,583 of OW964827.1, read as the reverse complement.
GAGATGAACAATATTGTATAAATGAATTATAGATTAAGCAAATCCACAATGTGGGAAAAGTCCTGAATATACATATTGTGTTTTATCGGTCTTGTGAAATAAGAAAGATCGTTTTGTCTATAACATCCTTAAAAGCATATAGTCCCATTATCAAAATTCAATCCCTCGTATAAACAGTGATCCTAAATAAACAAATTTGCATCACATGAATAATTCTACAATCCATTTAAGAGGAGAGTTTTGCACGCGAAAGGCACGTATGAAGTCTTTCACAGCTCTTGGCTGCAATTTGCCTGAGTGCAGTCCGAGAAAGACGTCAAGTGCAGGAACGCTTGCTAAAGGTTTACTGTACTTTCCTACCAATCAATCGGGCGAAAGTCTATTCAATACTACACGAATATGCAATTAATTTCAAATCCCAAGGGAGCCTTGGAATTGAATTGTCAGGGGAAATTTTTAATGGGCGATCCGAAATTTAGGGGAGATTGTATCGAAATGAATTTTACACATAAATAACAATGTCGAACTGCACAAGCAACGAGCGACTTGCAACCTCTTCTCCTGACACAATGATTGCAGACTACAGGTTATTTTGTACTTGGCTTCTTTTCGTTGAGGCAGCAGCATTTTTGTTTTATTTACTCCCTGACGTAAAAGACCATTTTTCACTGTTTTCATAAGAAAAACAAAATCTTTCTCTGTTTACTTTGCAAAAAATAGACTAAAAATGCAATTATAGAAGAAAATACGATTCCGAGTTTAAACGAAATTGGGTTCTCTTATAACACTTTATTTATAATTTAAAATAAGTGATTTTTTCTTCTTTATAGCATTTAGTCTAAGAAATTTACAAGTAAAGATTGCTTTATTTTTAGCTAGATTTATAATGTATACTGCAATATCGATCAGCGCGTTTAAAGGCACTTGAGCGTCAAATTTAGTACCAACTCACATTTGCGAGTAGTATTCAACGAGAAAGGGTTGTGGTCGTTGCAATTTTGTATTTAATGAGCAAAAAGATGGACAGCTCGGACGAAGAAATTATTATTGAAGCATTATTGTGTGAAGAAGGAGAAATTCAGGAGGAGAAGAAGAAAAGCCGGAGGATAGCTGATAAAAATTTACTGTATATTATTTTATTTACAATTAATAAAGTTAAAATACATAGCATATCTTGCCTGTCAAATTAATTTCCTCTGCTATTTCTGACCAGCAGTTATCTTTAACTGCCTGGTTAGAATATTCGGCACATTCCATGTCGTACAGTTCTTTATATTTTTCGACTAAAAGAACTAATTTCTCACTTACTTAATTATTTGTGAAGAAAGGTTTATTATTGTTTTTGATTTAACTAATTTCTCTTTTATTTTAGACATTTTTACCTTTTTGTATGATAATAAGACAATTACTGTCGCAAATTGCACTTGTATAAGTGTCTCTCTAGTTTTTTATCGGGTAATTCCGATTTGTCTCGGGCGTGTTCGTTCTGATTTTGGTAGCTGAGTTATCGCGCACTTTATATCAGAGAAGAGCAGAGCAGAGAAAAATATTCTATCCGCATAATTCAGACCAATCGCTTCGCTGCTCCAAAATGCGCGCATACACATAATAAAAAAATCTATTGTGGCCAGCACAAGACCTGTCGCCATTTCCATATTAAGCTATATAAGTATTGTATTGCACTTCGCTTTCGAACCGTCGTTTTATAACAAAAAATTACAGAATTTTACCCAAATATTGTTTTTTATTGTATTTAACATGTCTTCTGCACACATATAATTCTAATTAAATCTATTTTTCATTGTTTGAGGAAGTTCCTAAATTTGAGAGATTCTTCCAATTCATTAACCAGATTGGCGGTATTTCTGATGGAAATATGCATTTTACCTATAATTTCAAATATTTAATTAAAAAAACAATAAGAAAGATTAAATATTTGTACTTACCAGAAAAAGCTATCAGAATGTCACTAAAATTGTTGATTTTTGACACTGACATGTGTCATTTACAAACTTTGTTATAAACATTGGAATTTCTCTACTGGTTTCCTTAGTGCCTTAGCCTCTGCGATTAGATTACTCTATATATTATAGTGTCTTTATCTCTAAATCTATACAAGATATAATAAAAATTTGAAGTGTATTAGATGGAGAATTTTATGTTCTTCAATATTTAATAACAAAAATTTTCAAAAAATTATATTTAGAAGAATTTTTCTAATAAACTACTACTTTCGGTTGTTCAATTGTTACCAAAACCTTTTCAGCTTTTCCCAGGAAAGTCAGATTGAGGAATCCATAGTTAAACAGTTCTTAAGTCTTGTAGTTTTTAAGGAATCGCCCCTACAACGTCCAGACATACACACATACACACACACACACACACACACACACACACACACACACACACACACACACACACAGATATCATTTAAAAAATGTTATAATCGGAATCTAGGGACAATTTTTTTTCTTTATAAATTAATTTGGGCGTCAAGGGGCTAAATAACTATTTAAACCTCGAATTTTAATAAATATAAAAATTGACACAATATTCATAGATTTTACAATCAGTTGTCAGTCATATGCTAACGATTGAAGACGTAGGAATTAAGTCATGGAATCGGACTTTAGTATGTACGACTTCCAAAATTAGTAGTTTCATAAATCTTAATTGGCGTGATAAGGCAAACCAAACACGAAATATGTAGTTCGGAGTTTTGCTATAAGAGTTACTTTTGTTTTCATCTACAATCATACTGTTAGTGCAGAAATATTTTAAGTAAGTATAGTAAATAATTAAACAGTTTATCTATTTGTAACTCATTAAAAAATCATCAAGAAAATGTTATTGATTACATTTGCAGCACAAAATGTAGGTGTGTATTATTTCTGTATTTGGTTTACTTCAATATAATCTACAATGCTCATAATTTAATTCCATAAAATAGAATTTACGACTTTATTGAATATTAATTGAATTATGAAATTTTCAATGTAAATTTAATTTATCATAAATAAAATATTCGAACATACTTCTCTATTACTAAACCGAATCAATATGTATTATAATATATTAAAACCGTGTTCATTCATTTATACGTTAATTATTTCAATAGTCAATGTATATTTGATTGACATTACATATTACAGATATTTGGCTAACAAAATTTTCTATAAATAAATAATATAACATTATTATTAGAATAATTTTATTACTTATTTAAGTCATTTTTTTTTTCATTTTTTAATGTAACAATTTAAAAGTTAAGGGTTTTAGTACTTATCAACGATATGAAAAAATATCTACCTGGTAAAAAAAAATATGATAAATAATCAACCTAGAATTCATATACACACTCTAATCGGGTGTATTCTAAACACAATCCATTACATGTAAATGTTTAAAAATTTTGCGAATAAAGCCGGTGCCTTATAAAGTCTGTCGTCCGAATAATTTGTAAGAAATATTTATATAAACAATAAAATGTAAGCAATAAACATAAACAAACATTAAGAAACAGAGAAATGAGCAGGACCGCCGCAACACATTAGTCAGCTCAGGTATTGCTTACGAACGTCCAAGTTCAGAAGGTCGCAATATTAAAAATTAAAATACATATTATAGCACGGCCCGCATATTTCAACTTATGCAGAACCAATAATTATAATAATTGTAATCAATTTTTGTTTATTTTAATTAAGCATTTTTTACTAGAATCAAAAATCTTTTAAAATGAACAGATATAATATAATATGTTGCAAGCATGATTTTTTCTGCAATTGTCCCCAAAAATAAGAAAATTTACAAAATGTATCCTAAACTTTTTGTACATCTACTACTATACCAGTTATGCATTATAATTTTAAATGATCAATTGTTTTCATTACAACAAATAATAGTTATTTTTTATACAAGACGATAAAATTGTATTTTATCGACGAGCGGAAAGTTTAATTCACGAGCGATTTCGCGAGTGAATTATTTTTCGCGGGTCGATAATTAATTTTATCGTCGTGTGTAAAATTCTATTTTAATCTTAGTAGCGTGGTAGTTATAGAATTTGTATGAAAACAATTTCATTTTATTCATGTTTATACAATTGAAGTTATATATAATATGAATCGCCAAAATGTATAATGTGTTTTTATTTAAATAAAAATTAAAGATCTTTATCTACCCTTGCGGTTAAAATGTCACTCTTAGTCAACTATTTCGAGTTGAACAAAGCACATTTTAAAATCTGCTATAGAAAAAAATAAAAAAATGTTTTTAATTTTTTCCGGCACTTGTGCTGGAATTGCCTATGTCATAAGACAGACGGACTCATTTTGAGCTTGTGACCATTTCTTATATTCCACACGATTGAAGAAAAAATCTTGTTTCACAAAGGACAGTTTATCTTTTCTTAAAAATTATATTAATTTACGTAAAATAGTATATTCTATAACTAGAATGGAGCGCTAGCGATAAGTTTGTAGGGTTTCGCGAGTGGAGGATATACAATTCCAAATGAGTTTTAGACTATGTTTTCTCTAACACTATTTAAAAATAGTATATTCTACAACTAGTATGGAAACGATAATTTACGTGCGAGTGGCAGAAATATTGTTCCATATGAATTTTAGACTATATTTTCTCTAACAGTGTTTAAAAATTATTTTCCTCATCTCTTGACATTTTTGCTAAAAATAATAAAATTATTGGTATTTTACAAAAGCATTAATTACTTATTTAAATTACCCTTTGACAGTTGAGACAGTTGAGGTGACAAAATCAAAGAAACAATGCTCCAAGGGAAGCCAACTTGATTTTGAAAACAATTGCATTTACCCATGTATTTTAAACGAGTGAATTGAAAATCTAGCGGGTTTTGACTGCCTGGTAGAGAATATTATTCTGTAACAGAATGTGCTCATTCTGTAACAGTTTTCAGTTACAGAATGTGTGAGTTCCATAGTATACACCGATTTTCATACTTGATCGTTGCGTCATTAATTGCTGAACAGCAAAATAACAAGTAATTGTATGTTTATCTCTGTCTTACTTATGGTTTCCTACATTCTGTCTTCGATAAGTATATCTAATATACGAACATCAAACCATGACGTAACGGTCAAGTGTGAAAAATCGGTGTGTAGTGTTAGAGATGATATATTTTAATACCAAATTTATCAAAAAAAAATTAGTTTTTTAAATAAGTTATCTTTATACGTCTGTTTGAAAGCCTAATGCCCTCAACTAATCAGCAAAAATTCAAAAAATAAATTAAAAAGAAAAAATCTCTGGCTTTCTATATGCGCTCTAGGATTCGTGTCAGTTACATTAGGATGTCAGGCTGGTCACCAGGGAACCCTTGTAAACACTCTGTTACGTTTTTAACGTAAAGATGTTAACGGACAAAGACAAAAATTGTTATTGTTTCAACTCTGTATTATAATATTGTAATCATAGTCATCTGTACAAAAAATAACAAGATGCAAAAATGAGAAACCTTATCTATATAAAAATATTAAAACAAATATATAAACAAGTCGATAGTGAACCAAAAAGGTAATAAAATAATTCTTAATTTTGCATCGAAACCATTTGAAAAAAATAAAATTTATTTACTTGAATTTAAATCGTCACTTTTTTGTATAGTGGGGAATTTTCATCTTTCAGAGATAGTGAAAGTATATTAGCAGTTGTGATTTAATTTTGTTTGTGTATCAACAAAGCAACGGGTCAATTTTATCCAATTATCCTGAAACCTACAACTGATTCTTCGAGCCAGAGTACCACTACCCACTACATTTGTGCGTGGTTTGGCGCAATGCATCAATTTTCCGTCATTTCAAGGCGTGAGTCACGCCAAGTCTACATTTCGCGAGCATCCTAAAATATATACACGGTCCATTTGCATTCTCTGTTACACAGTCTATCCATATGTCCATTCCTGTATTTTGATTTATACGCATATTACATTTTCGACTGTTTGGATGATGTTATTCTAATTTGGAATAATGTAAATGTTTTGTCAAAGTTGTTGGCAGTATGGAAACAGGTCAGTGGTTTTAAAATAAAACAGATTTTAAGAGAACAGTTTCCTGATAAAAACAGAATAAAAATAACATAGCCGAGAGAATGTATTCAGTACGAAAAGCAAAACAAAGTGGTTTAGAGTTGGTTAGTAACAGTTACAATTACCTACCCAAAGTATTTTTATAGTTACGATTAGAATGCAATTTACACTGCCGAGTACAGAATATTCGAATTAGCTCCATAAACTATAAAAGTTTTAATGGAGACTACAAATTTCCTTTTTCTTCGCTTTTTGCTTTTTTTATCATTTTCAATGCGATTTGCATATTCCGCTATAGTGCACAGTTCAGCGACGGCCAGTGTTTTATGATTTAATTATGTAAATATTTAACTGGCCAACGGCGGGCGCAACGCGAAAAACCTCCGCGTGAAAATATTAGTCTGTTGTCGCCAATTACGCCCTCCAACTCCACACCCGACACTCACAATATTAATTAATAAGGAACGACGCTGAACTGTTACAAAGGTGTTGCGTAATGAGACCTAAGATTCATTATCACCTATTACCTAAAAGCCTATTTTACTCTAAGTGATTACAACAACGCTGCCAGTTGTCAGTGTCACTAAAATACGGTCTCTTAAATGAAAACCAACAAAGAAAGTGGTTGACTTCATTAGATAATTGGAAATTGACATCAAATTAGAATCCCGTTAGTTTCTCTATCTAATGTTTGTCTGTTTGTCTTGTACAAATGTGCAAAGCCTTTGAGACCAGTACATTAGTTAATTGTTCCATTGGCTCACTGAACAATCTCAGGGTCAATGATGTCATTTTAAAACGTACTAGAATTATTTTAACAGATTAAATATAATTCGGAAGTTCTACGGCAACTTCCGATATGGCAGTAAAAACAAAACTGGTTAAAAAATACAAATCTATTACTATTTTCAATTTATCAATCTCTTTTTTACCACATGTCAACAATGTACTAAAATAAATTGCCTGAATATTAAAACGGTTCTGTATTATTACAGAAAAAAAATATGGAGTGATGGTAAATTTAGTAAATGGAAAATAATAACACTTAAAATTAATAGATAATGCTAAGGACACAATATTAAGTACAGCAATGTACACATTGCTAGATACGAGTTCATACATCTCAAATATTTGTCAATATTCATTTATAGCAATTTTTCTAAAATACCTTAATATAAAAACTGCGGCAAAAAACTTATTTTCGTTTTGTATGTTAGGTTAGGTTAAGTTAATGTTTGCGAATTTCAGTTGCAAATCATATCTATGGATGTCACTAAACAAACATGTATTTTTTGACATTTTATGAAAATAATTGTTATTCGATTCGTTGTTGTCTTAATAAACCCGAGCTTCGAAAATAATAACTGTACATTCGATTATTTTCGAAGCTCTTGTTGTTCATATGGCAGGTAATTTTTTATCTATATATTTGCGTCTTGTATACAGCTGTCGCCATTGAAATACATTTGTGAAACAAAAATATCTCACTATCATATGATATGAAATAATAATTATTCAACAATATGAATTTGAAATTGAGTATCCTCTATAATTATAACAGGGCATGAAATCGAGCAAAAAATAAATTAGTAGTTATTGCTGAGGTATTAAACCGTAAAAAGTAGTAGTGCGAAACGCACATACTCGATATCTGTGATGATATTTATTTAGTTAGGTACTTTATCTTGATAAGTGAAACTTTTAGGCTCGGCCACTTTCCTAAATTTCCCAGGTGAAAACTCTTTCTAATCACCAATCAATTTATTCTCTTGTGAATACCTCCACCTATGTATGTTGAGACATCTGCTTGAATGAGAGGTGTTGTCATATATTTATTTGATTCATTAATTACTCGGAGTTAAAATTAAAAGAGAATTTAGATCTAGGGCAGTCATGCCGAGTCTTACCACCAACAGTCAGTTTCAGTTTTAAGCAATTGATTACACGACCCGCGCCCATTCATTACTGAAATAGCGTTTCAGAAGACCTCGAATTCATATGTTGGTAATGAACAAAAAAAGCATTTAAAATGACAAAGAGATAGTAAAGAACTTTGAATAAAAATATTGAAAATGTCGTAAATAAATATGTAGTCCTTGGTTTGGTATACTGCGAAAATGATAAAATACTTTTAATATTATGTTTCACGCAGTATCCATTATTATTAAATTTATTTTATTTTATTCATTCTTATATATACAGTATGTCCCCGGATTGAGTTTACAAGAGAGAAAAAAAAAATTTATTTTTGATTTTACGAAAAAATGCCAGGGGAAGAAAAAAAAATTTTACAATGTACATTTCGAGGTATTACCTCTTCATCAGGTAATTATAGATTTTATAAAATAACTTTTAGATAAAAATTGTTTACTATCATTTTTTTGTAAATTTTTTGTATATACAGTATGTCCCCGGATTGAGTTTACAAGAGAAAAAATTTTTTTATTTTTGATTTTACGAAAAAATGCCAAGGGAAGAAAAATTTTTGCTTGAATTAAAACGCATGTTTCAGTTATTAAAACTTTTAATTAATGTAAGGTTCTTTTATTATAACGTTTTCTCGTATTTTGTCCTCCTAATAATACAGTTATTACATTGGATGTAACATGATATTTGTTAGCTTTGAAATATAGACAAATGATTATTAATTCTAATTTCAGATAAAAAAGAGTTAATTGAATAAACTACTAGTACTAGTATTTTGATTTTCGCCGTTTTTTTTTTCTGAAATTAGAATTAATAATCATTTGTCAATATTTCAAAGCTAACTAAATCATGTTAGATTCAATGTAATAACTGTATTAATAGGAGGACAAAATACGAAAAAACGTTATAATAAAAGAACCTTACCTTAATTAAAAGTTTTAATAACTGAAACATGCGTTTTAATTCAAGCAAAAATTTTTCTTCCCTTGGCATTTTTTCGTAAAATCAAAAATAAAAAAATTTTTTCTCTTGTAAACTCAATCCGGGGACATACTGTATATACAAAAAATTTACAAAAAAATGATAGTAAACAATTTTTATCTAAAAGTTATTTTATAAAATCTATAATTACCTGATGAAGAGGTAATACCTCGAAATGTACATTGTACAATATTTTTTAAATAAAATATTATTTTGAAACTAAGTATAATATATTTATTAAATATCTATAATTATCTGTCTACCTATTCTTTGAATATAAGTGCAGTGTGAACCAGTTTTCTTTAAATAATCTTAAATGAAATTGTCCATAGCCAATAATTTTTTACTCATTTGGCATCGTTAAATTATCACGTTGATTTTTACCTCCCGCCATACCGTAGGTAAGGGAGATATTGTTTACGGTCAAAAAATTTGATAGTGGGTTTTCAGTGAATAAGCACGAATTAGGATCCCCACCACACGTTTTTGCTACACACGTATTGTCTTCGGCAATCTCTGAAATTACCGTATCTCCATAGTTAGCACCGTCACAGCAGACCAGCATGGATTTTACAACTACGAACCAACGTAGTATGAATATTATTTCCCGTTTTTTTTTTTAGTATAAATTTCACATTAGTTTAAATAATATTATTTCCAGTTTGATTCTAAAGATCACAGTAGTTTAAATAACATTATTTCCAGTTTAACTTTATTCTAAATCTCAGAGTAGTTTAAATAATAATAATTACATTTCTTTATGTAAATTATACATAGTATGTGTAAATAAACATAGTTCTTTTTTTCATTGATCAAAAAATCCAAGAACCCTGGATCCCGACTAGCTATCCGCAAATCCTTACCTTCTTCTCAGAGTTACAGAGTTACCCAGGAAAAGGCGCTTGAAGCAAACACGACCCCAGCGGCGAGGGTTGTGTTACACACAGGGTGATTAGCGAAAGCCCTCACCAAGAATATTTCGTTTATTTTGAAAGATACAAAAAAATATTAATAAGCAAAGTTTAACTAGACAAAGGGGCTCTAAGATGGTAGTAGTAAAATTTTTGTATCACTTTCAGTTTTAGCGGAAACGAGTACAACTTTACCATCGGTTATAATAAACAAATTCTTATTTCCAGATTAAGTATTCCGGGAATATTGTTTAACCCTGTGTTAACATAACATTTATGCAGAGTTTATTCTCGAGTTAATACTTATCTGTGTCTATTATTACACATTCGTGCGTTAAGCTCGTGATCATAACTATTCCTGTGTTAAAAGGAGGCTATTCTGTATTTAACCTTTATTTATTATTACCGCTGTAAATCTAGCATTCCATGCAAAGTGGAAGAGCGAATCTATAAGGCAAAAGTATTTAACCACATTAGTGTTTTTATCATATTTGACAGTAGCAATTTTGTTATAATAATTTAAGGTCCAAGTGCGTACAAGTGAAGAAATGTTTAATACGGTTTTAATATTTGGAAAAAGGCAATAAAATTCTATTAGAGCTTAGAGCCCTTCATCTTTATAGAGAGAAGAATTCTTACTTTTCTTTTGTTTTAAGGGAAAAAAATTGTTTTCACAGTTTGCTATATTTTATTATGTTCGGACTTTTAATACATAATTTTAAAAATAAATGATCTCCATTGAAATAATGAAAGTAAAACTATGATATATGTATATTGGTATCGTTGTGAAGGTAATTTGATGTACAGGTGTCTCATTTTCGATGTTTTTTCAGGGTATCTCGGGAAATATTAGTGATTGAGCAAAATCGTTTGCACATTCCAGGGTCAACTTTCTGAGAAAAGTTTAATAGTTACCACAGGAATTTTCGATCTTCTTTTGTTTCTGAGCTACAGGCAAAAACTTGTTTTTCCCTCATTTCGAAAATATCTCATAACTTATTTATTATGGTAGTTAGAGAAAATTTGTTTTAATAAATTTTGTACTGTTTTTTAGGTAAAATAAAATGACGTAATTAGATTTTTTTAAAACTTCATAATTCTTGAGATATAACACAAACTTATGATTTTTTAAATGGCAACCTATGTTGAAAATAGTCTCATCTTTGTGATTATTTTATAAGCTTTTCAATGATATATAACAAGTCTACATTCTTTTGTTTTACACATGAATAAAAGATGAATTATTAATTTTTAGGGGTGAAAATTATTAAGAAACAAATGAAAAAAACTGTAATAGTTCATCATTTTAGGAATCGGTGGTGAAATCGGCCAGTACTATATTTTACAGTACATATATTAGCATTTAACTTTTTTTTACCGTATGTATGCTTTGAACACTACGTTCTGAACGTGACCGCCATTCTCATTTCACTTTATGTATTACCTGTACATTCTTCAAGTCTCGCGTACGTTTTTAATTTCCATAACATATTTAGAGGGATTGCAGCTACATCTTCACCCAGAACCAATTGTTTTAAAATTCTGCAGCTAAGTTTTTATGGTTTGAGTTGATGACAGCGCATTATGAAGATGATTATTGTAATAGCGCCGACAAAATCGTTGTGAAACAAAAACTCTAATTACACTTTTATTTTCTCCAACAGCAATTATTGCAGACTTCAGGCATTCTTAAAAATTCTATCAAATGGAATTCAAAAGAGATAGCTAGGGCTATAACGAAATGCATATTACGTATTAGTCTTACGTAAGTTGAAAAAGTAAAGTATTTTATTTTTATCTTACCCTCTGGCATCCGGTGCGATGCCGATTAGCCAATGACAATTTTTAAATGTTAAAATGCCATTATTAAGACATACTTAAATCATTGCTGTCAAAAAATCTAATTGCATTTGATCGTTTTGATGAACCGTTGATTGAACAAAGAATTGATAAACGTTTCTACAAACCGGGCATTAGGGTTGGATTCTATCAAAAATTTTCGCGTTTCTACCCAGCTTTAAATATACTTATTTATTATTACTTATAAATCTTATGTTGTCAATAATCTTGTCCTGCGAAATGTGAATAATCTTAAGTTATACTTTGCTAAATTTTACTTTAAGTTACGGTTCACCTTAAATTTTATTCTATTGCACATGTAAATTTTAAGTTCTACTTACGTAAGAATAGGATTTGGTTAAAAAGTCAATGTTTTTGATTTAGGTATTACAGGAAGGCAGTTAGTTTGCAAAGTTTATTATTAATATTAATGCTTATTAATGAATAATTTAAATAAGAATAAAAATCACGAATAAATGAAAGCAGGCGGTGCGGTTATATATTGTCACTATGGCGCCACCATAGGCATAGGCATGTACTTTCTAGAACTATGCAATAAAATTTGTGCACTTTGGTAGGTGTACGCTAACGCAAAATACTCATAATTGGACAATCTGGTAGTAAAAGTGACAGATCGTTTAATATTTTGATTTTCCTTTCAAAAATTAAACTGATCTTGATTGTGATAAACTAGTATTAGTAAAACTTCAATTAAAATTAAAATTCATCATCATAGAAAAAATATCACATCCATTGTCAAAGTTCATTATAAACGTTAAGTCTAAGTGCACAGAAATCTGAGGCTTAAAGCACAGACAGGGTTTGTCTGTGCTTAAAGTAAGTGTATCTTAAGTATAACTTGGCAAACGGTGCAATACATTTTTAAAATTTAAGTTCTACTTAATGTTAAGTTATACTATACTTAAGTAGAAGCGGTGCAAACGGCCATTAATCGTATACAACAGAATAGACGTTTCATTACACACGTAAGTATACTTTCATACGGATAAATAAAATCTTACAAATTCATAAACATAAATTCGTACACACAATCGTACAGCATTTATTTTTATAAAACTGAGGTTTACGCACTTGTACCTTAACAGATAAAAACCTTACAGATTTGTAACTATAAATTCATATACACATAAATACATTCATATAAACATTCAGTTTTACAAACATTACGTAAATTGATTGACATTTTTAATATCGTGAAAATTCCTGACTTATATAGAACACAAGGGAGAAATCACTTATTCTTTACAAGGTTTAGACCTGTCCGTTATCGATATATCATTATTAAAAATAAACGACAACTTGATATCGATTGCCTATTTTGGAAACAAATATCTCTTATACTTATAGAAATCCAGTGACGACTTTGTTTTGGTAGTGATTTATGTATAAACTTTGCATTTCGTCTCCTAGCAGCAAACATATTAAAGTACCATAAAAATAAGCTACCCAACCGCGACCGGTTGCCTACCCTGTCGACTGTCGGCGTCTTTCAGTTTTTGCGACCCACGCATTTTTTCCTTATTTTTGAATAATTCATTCACTGCCTTGAAATATCGATTATAGCAGTGGAAAAAGACTTCAAAATGGCGACATTTTGTTTCTCTTCCGCGAAAAAAATTATACGAGAATTGATAAAAATGTGGTTAGGGTAATTTATTATTTTTCCGGAGTTTCAATGCCTCAAATATTTTTTAAAATGTCATATGAAGAATATTTGATATGAAAAACGCGCCCAGAAAATATTCTATAGAGTGTCTCTGAAGTAAGTATTCTAAATTCTAAACACAAACTTTCATCATTTACTACAATTCATTAACAAAATTAACATGTATCATGGCCTGTTGCACCAGTATTTAATTGAAAATTAAAAAAAAATTAAATTGACATCTACATTTATATATATATATATATACATGTACATATATATATATATATATATATATATATATATATATATATATATATATATATATATATATATATATATATGTACAGTGTGTCCCATTTAGAACTGCCATCATTGGGATCTCGATAACTATAAGAGATACGATGTCGGTTAAATGGAATCAGATATGGGTTCCATTTAAAAAATATAAGTTTGTGTTATATCTCGAAAATTTAAGGATATAAAAATTTATTTCGTACGCCGCTGGTTAGTTAATAAAAATATCTATCTTTTATATTTCAAACGTTTTTCTCAATTACTAATAGTTTAGAAGTTATTTGAAAAAGAAAAAATCAACAATATTCAGTTTTTCGTCATTATCTAGTGCCCTATGAGAATTTTTAAAAAAACAAAAGCACACCTGAGATGGCCTTCCAAAGGCGCACAAAAAGCTCCATTTAACCGACATCGTATCTCTTATAGTTCTCGAGATCCCAATGGTGGCACTTCTAAATGGGACACACTGTATATATACAAATATTTTACTAACTATTGCAAATAACTATTATTTGCACAAACCTTAATCTAATGCATAAAATTCGGCCCTAGTTTTCTGGTCGTAATTTTGTGCATTAGATTAGATTACGTTAAGGTATGTTTAGAAAAATGGCAAGCAAAATTCTCCATCTATGCATTTAGAAAATTACTAAGCATTCTATGAATATACGGAATGTACAATTTGGCTACTTTAAATATAAGAGCGCATTAGAAAAATGATTGCAACATGTGCAGCACAACTATATTTATCTGAATTTACTTCAACTTAAACTTTAATCTTGTTTTGATAATCAGATTGAAATTTTTTTCTTTTTAAATTATTTATTGTACAGACGTAATGCCTGTATCATCATCGCTATTTATTAAATTAATTTGTTATATTTTTACTTTTATTTTGAAAACAATCGCATATTTCTCTGACATTTATATTGTAATTATTTGGTAGCTGAAGATGGATCAATATGGTCCGACACGTCCTTAAATAAAAAAATAAAATAAATTATTTTTTCAACACGTGGATCATTAAGGACTTAATCTTTTATATCTTCAAGACATTAAATAACTTTCCTTTTACGCTGATCCCCTTATTTGCTTTTTAATTTGAATTCAGTTAAAACCCGGTTTAAGTCCGGTTAAAAACCGTTTTTGACAGGTTAAAATCCGGTTTGTAGTTGGTTTAAAACCGGTTTTTTAACCGATCAAACACTGGTTTTTGACCGGCTAAAAACGAGTCATTATTTTGTAACCGGTTATTCGGTTTTTCGGTTAATCGGTTCATAAACCGACGGTTATCCGGTTAGCAGTTTCAGCAGTTCTTGACAGCCCTAGAATAGATCATTTTACAGAAACGCTGAAATTACAACCCTTAATTTAAAAACTTGAATTTATAGTCCCTATTCCGAACAGTAACAATAATTGTAACAAAGGTGACAAGAATTTTCTATGATTAGTTACGTGTAGATAGTCGCGTCTAAGTGTAATTTATTGGAATTTTTTCAACTACCATTTATTTGACAGGAAAATTTGAATTGAGGCGCATGCAAAATCACATTACTAGATCATACATATATAAAATTATTATTGTGCCCCTTACTTTCATCTTTTGTTTCCTGTTGAGAAAACAAATTAATTATGAACTACATTGCTTTTTGTGTAAATAAAATGGTATTTACATCTTAAATTAATTCTGAAACATACCCCATTAATCTTCAAAACTTATCTACACCATACTAAAGATTTTTTCTCTTTATCTGCTAGATAATTCATTATGTGCAAACTACTAGGACAAATCGCTCGTCGCGTAACTGATTTATTATTGTTTAGCTGAAACATAATCCTGGATTTCCAGGCTCCTGCATCTCAAACTCCACTCCTCGGGCTCAGTCGGGAGATTCATCACATGGCGAGATAATTAACATTTTAATTAAATACTGTGCACATTGAAAACATCAGTGTTTTTTCCTGTATCTAGAAAAAAAAAATCTGTTGTGGCCAGCACAAGACCTCTCGCCATTTCCATATTAGTCTATATAAGTATTGTACTCGTATTGCACTTTTCTATCGAACCGACGTTTTATAACAAAATATTACAGAACTTTACTCAAATATGGTTTTTTATTGTTTTGAACATGTCTTCTGCACACATATATATTCTAATTATATCTATTTTTCATTGTATAAGGAAGTTCTTAACTATCAGATATTCTTTCTATTCATTAACCAGATTGGCGGTATTTCTGATGGATATATGCGTTTTACCTATAATTTCAAATATTTAATTAATAAAACAATAAGAAAGATTAAATGTACTTCCCAGAAAAAGCTATCAGAATATCACTAAAACTGTTGATTTTTGACACTGACGTCTGTCATTTACAAATTATGTTATAAACATTTGAATTTGTCAACTGGTTTCCTTAGTGTAGTTTCGCATACTCGGCGTATTATATCCCGATATTCTATATATTATATCGACTTTATCTATAAATTTATAGAAGATATAATAAAAAATTTAAATGTATCAGATATAGAATTTTGTTCTTCAAAGTTAGCAATATAAAAAATTTTCAAAAAATAATATTTAGAAGATTTTTTTTTAAAACTACTACTTCCGGTTGTTCAATTGTTACCAAAACCTTTTCAGCTCTTCCCAGGAATGTTAGATTGAGGAATTCATAGTTAAACAGGTCTTATGTCTTATAGATTTTGAGGAATCGTCCGTCCACCATCCAGCCATACACACACACACACACACATACACACATCCACACACACACACACACACACACACACACACACACACACACACACACACACAGACAGACATCATTGTAAAAATGTTAAAATCAGATTCTAGTGACCTTGAAACTTGCTTATTCATTAAAATCTGGATATGTGATTTTTAGCATGATTTCAATACCTCTAGAGGTAAAAACAAATAAATACATTCAAATTTTTGCTCATTTTTCACTGCAATTTTAACGTGCAATTTAATCTTACGTTACTCGTTATGTGAATTTTCTCTTATACGTCTGAAAAAAAACCCATATACGCACTGCTTTGGAAATTTTCATTATTTCAGGTAGGAATTCTGTTACATCTTATTTAATTAACAACCTTAGATTTTGCATAGTTATGAATTTATAAATGTATACTCTCCCTAGTCCTGTATTTAGTAAATTATAGAAGCTGTAATTAAAATCACATCTCTCGTCATGTAACTAGCAAAATTTGTATAATTACACTAAAATTATGAGATAACTACATTGCCGAGTTTATGGGAATATTGATTCAAACTCCAAAACTTTGACTTCTAAACACTCTCCCTAAAGTGGATTAATTAAGTTACAGTCAACTTCCCCAGTGCTCAAAATCATTCTATCACGGCAGAGGTGATTACGAGATTGATTTAATAAACAGAAATTAAATGTACAAATCTAAACAGTGAATAACATAGGTTTACAAAAAACTAAAAAAGTCATGTTGTAGCGGAGTAGTAAAATAAAATTTCATGCAGGCCTTATCCAAAATTAGATTCTAACGTTATATTTGCTGAAGTATTTCCAATTAAAATTTATAACTCGTCGAATATTTTACCTATTCGCAGTTTAAAATAGGCAAGGGCAAGGCATTAATAGAAAGTTTTGAATATTGACGCTTAATTAATATTTGTAAGTTGTAACATACTTGTAAAGGAGTTCATTGCAGGATGAAATTTAGTTTTATAAAATAAACATTACAAAATCATAACAGGCAATAAATATTCTGATTTGTGCATAGGAAAGAATAATGACCATTATTCCATTATTTCCTTAATATTATTCCTTGTAAGATTTACTTATGGTATTATAAATAGTAATAATAATAATAATATTTATTTATTTGCTTAAAGAGAGGCTCTATACAAATAGAAAGCCAAGAGTTGCATTTAGTACTAGTATACATATTATTATAAATAATATTGTAGAAATGAAATAAATAATATTGCTAATATTTGTTAAATGCAGATAAAATACCTATACTTTATTCACAACCGGAAGTAGAAATTCATATCTGGAATATCAAAATCATGAGACAAGAAAAATTTTGCTTCTAGGGACAAAATATGAGAAAATTAACCATGTGCAGTTTATATGTATTAAATATTTTTACAGTTTATTTGTATAATATACTCGTAGGTAAATACAATAGAGAACAATGATACAAATAAAAAAATCTGTTGTGGCCAGCACAAGACCTCTCGCCATTTCTATATTAGGCTATATATGTATTGTATTGCACTTCGCTTTCGAACCGTCGTTTTATAACAAAATATTACAGAACTTTACCCGAATATTGTTTTTTATTGTATTTAACATGTCTTCTGCACACATATAATTCTAATTATATCTATTTTATATCATTTTCATGTCAGAGATTTATTAACCAGATTGGCGGTATTTCTGATGGATATATGCATTTTACCACAATTTTACCTATAATTTCAAATATTTAATTAATAAAACAATAAGAAAAATTAAATATACTTCCCAGAAAAAGCTTTCACAATGTCACTAAAAATGTTGATATTTGACAATGACATGTGTCATGTTATAAACATTGGAATTTGTCAACTGGTTTCCTTAGTGCCTTGGCCTCTGCGATTAGTTCACTCTATAAATTATAGTGTCTTTATCTCTAAATCTATATAAGATATAATAAAAATTTTAAATGTATTAGATGGAGAATTTTATGTTCTTCGATATTTAATAAAAAAAACCTCCCAAAAAATTGTATTTAGAAAATTTTTTCTAAGAAACTACTACTTCCGGTTGTTCAATTGTTATCAAAACCTTTTCAGCTCTTCCCAGGAATGTCAGATTGAGGAAACTGCAGTTAAATATTTTTTAAGTCTTATAGTTTTTGAGGAATCGTGACTACAACATCCAGACGTACATACATACACACACACACATCCACACACACACACACACACACACACAGACATCATTTTAAAAATGTTATAATCGGATTCTAGGGACCTTAAATCGTGCTTATTCAATAAAATCTGGATATGCGAATTTTAGCATGAATCCAATACCTCTCTTAGCGAGAGGTAAAAAGGATTTAAATATTTCTATTTGCAGTGAAAGATACAATCACAATTATTAAAATTAATATTAGTTGGAAAATTACACAGAACTTTAATAAAATTCAATCTATGTTAAGTTGTGAAAGGCAGGTATGACTAATTTGACATATACATTGAATTGTTAAAGATGACAAGAAAATTTATAACAAACTATTCTTCAAAATTTGGATTTTTTGTGTTAAAAATTTGAATAGGTATTTAAATTACCGCCATGTATGGCATGTGCGGGTAATTTAAACATGATACATAACCTGTTTTACTTTCAAAATTCAAATAGTTGGAGGTTATTATTTTATTTCATCTTTTTAGTCTGGTACGAATGTAAGTTAAGTTAAAATCTTCCTTAACAAATCGAAATACGTAATAAAAGTAACAGAACACACGGAAACACGCAAATTGCAAATAATAAATAAGAGAGATCGTTTGCCATCTACTGGTTACATTCTTAAATATGCTTCCCTTTCTCCAGTTCAAAATAATGACATCATGGAAAATGTTCTTTCATAATTTATTAAGAAACATATTTTTTTTTAAATAAAGTTTATGTTTTACATACGTTTTTAACATAACATTAGGTATATAGTGATGGAAATCGCAAGTAGCCCATTACAGAATAACATTGATATAATAAAATTAATAAAATATACTAGTTGTAACGAATATTAACAACAAAAATTCATAATATTAAACATGTAAATATATTTTGTGTTTATGTATGTATAATAAATGTATTATTATACATATTAGATTTCATTTCCTAATAACATACATTCTCAGCACCTATGATTTTGTTGTGTGTGAATGTCTAAAGTTATTAGCTAACGGAATATAAATGTTGTTATTTTATTGTTACTACAGAATATAATCTAAATTTCTGATTCTATATAAATTTGAAATTTAACCCAACGGATAAATATTAACGAGTACGTATGAATATCGCAGGAAAATATTCATCTTGG
Source organism: Ophonus ardosiacus (assembly GCA_943142095.1). NCBI lineage: Eukaryota > Metazoa > Arthropoda > Insecta > Coleoptera > Carabidae > Ophonus > Ophonus ardosiacus. Next base: position 34,729,809 of record OW964827.1, on the reverse strand, counting down.
TAAATATATTTCTATATCTTATTTTTACGCTAAACTTACTTCTTTTTTTTTTCATTGTACCTTAACTACAGTGTAAGCGTACTTCTGATCACAGAATTGTATTTCTTCTAATGTTAAACCTCTCTTTTTTGCTATTTCTTTTATATTGTCTTCTCATGTACCTTTGAATCTCCCACGTCATGTGGGCCACGTGATCATCTGATGCATTTGATTTCAAATACTTGGGTTACGTGTTTAGTTTGTCCGTATCATATGACCATATCATTGAAGTTTCCTGCTATTCATCTTAATTACTTCATTTTTGTTGTAAGCAGCATATACTATAATTGTAGGTACATTGTTTTGTATATGGGTATTTTAGCATTTTTACTCAACTCTCCTTTGTCTATAAATATTAATGTATGCAAATAAATTGTTATGTTGATTAACCAGTTCTGATTCATTTGTATTAAGTTAATTATTTTTCAGTTATTTTGTGTAAGTATTCTTTGCGAACATTGTTTTATTTTATCGATTCTATTATGAGCCTTTCTATTCCCAGCAGCTCATATAGTAAGAGCAGTTGTCTTGTGTTAAGCCGGAGCTCTGAAGCTGGGTCAGTTAAGCGGAACATGAACTTAATTTTCGCGGCATTTAAGTCCGGTGTATAAAACTCCCCTTTGTAATACACTCGATTCATCGTTTAACCTGCCATGCCAGATCATGTTGTCAAGCTGGTAATATTGCTTTTATCATATGCGGCGTTTAATACGGCAAATCTTTCCGTGCTTATCTCAAGTGAACTATGGATCATATGTATTAAGAAACAATATTTATACCAGGATCACGTATATTATTTAGAATAAAGGTCGGCAGTGGCGTCTCGTACATTTTATAAGAAGGCAAGCAGGAATGGCGTAGGCAAGGTATAAAAAAAAAATGCGCCGCAGGCGAATTTTTTTTTCATTCAAGGTCAAATGCCTTATAATTGACTTACATGTTTCGAAGGGATGTGCAAATGCATGTTTTTCCCCTTTCATGTGCAAAAAACAAAAATTGCCAGATCACAGACTTGACGTGATATTGCGTATGTATATTATTTAAGTCGCAAAAGCCTCGCTTAATATCATTCCATACTGATTTTTCTTTATTAAATAATAAACATGGTCAACAATATAATTTTAGTAATGTTTCACTATCACATATCCACACATGTTTGTCATATAAATTGGTATTAAAATGCCTTGTTATATGTTTAACAGTTGTTAATAACTTCATAGGAGGAACTGGTCTGCCATTTGCAAAAAGGTTTTTTTTTCTTCAAAATTGTCAAATGGCTTTTCTTGTAATTTTTTTATTATTATTGCATAAGTGTTATCCATTCTGTATAAAAATATAAGGAGTATTATTATTTTCAAAATTTAATTGAAACAAAATAAATGTAGAAATATAAAATATAGATACCTTATAAATAAATTTTACTTTTATTCGTATCCTATTTTAACATTTACTATCTATTTCACTTAAATTTTGTTCATGGAAGCAATATAAAAACTGCTTGCAGATGAACCTAAACAGCGAAATATTTTCAGTATAGGCTACATGTTCGGCAATGTTCAGTATAGTGTAGGTATAGGCGGTGTAAGCACTCGAAGTTCTGCTTACCAGCACGTTTTGTACAACATGGTAAGATCGTAATAGTACGTATCCCAGTGATATAATTAGATTAACGGTGCGGTAGGCAACAGCAAATACATTTGTGTCTTTGCTTTTAAATTTTGATATATTAAAGTTCTAAAAATATAAATATAATTGTAAAAATATATTAAAAGTAACAAAATATAAAGGCAAGCACTGCTTGCCTTGCTTGCATGGAGAAAACGCCACTGAAGGTCGGTATTACAAACTATTTACCATTTAAATATTGTTTTTAAATCACTGCTGTTAAATTTCGAATTGAATATGTTCATTTGATTAAAGTTACTGTGGATCTAAATTTAACTGAACGTTTATAATACCGACCTTATGGCTACATACATGTGCAAAGTAGTCCCTTTAACAATAATACACTTCAAAATTTTTCCCTTCCACTTCTTAAACCTTCTAATTTCTAATGATTTAATATCTATCAAAACTATACTCGCCGTCAAATTAGTATGGACTGATGTTCAACTTTTTCACTTCTCCGCACCCTATCCTTTGCGCTGCAGTGTTATCGCTTCTACGTAACTTACCATTTTCAACATTACCATTACCCATAAATCTTCTTACTTATTTGACGGCAAATATAATTATTGAGAGAACTTCAAAAGTGTGAAATTAGGTTTAGGCTGACATAGAAACTGCCAAAGTTATCAAAATATAAATGATGAAGGAAGAGAAATTAACTAAAAGCTGAAAATCATGTAGGATTTAGAAAAGGAAGAAGAGCAACAGACAAATATCTACATACTAAATCAAATGATAGGGAATGAATTATGCAAAGAAAAAGGAAAATTATACGCATTCTTTGTAAACCTAAAAGCAGCATATGACAGAATTATATCTTTCAGAACTCTTGAAAAAATGAATATAGACAAACATTTACTGGCAGCTTTAGAGAACATTTACAGAGAGACAAGTTGAGTAATAAGAATAGATAACAAATACACTGAAGAATTTTGGACAGAGAAAGGATTAAGACAAGGATGTCCTTTAAGCCCAATTTACTTTCGCTATACATAGCAGACTTGGAAGAATTTCTTAGTAAAGAACAAACGGGCGGCGTTGTTATTGGAGAGAAGAAAATATGCGGCTTATACAGACGACATAGTAATAGTCACAAAAAATTCCAACTAATACGAAAACCATGATGAAAAGGTTTAAGCAATACTTAAGTAAGAAAGATTTATCATTAAACGTTTAAAAATCAAAAATAATGAAATTTAAAAAAGGGGGAGCGAGAGAAACAAAAGAAGTGTGGAAGTGGGCTGATGAAAATATTGAGGAAGTGAAAGAATTCAGATATTTAGGATATACATTTCTGAGAAACAATCATCATACAAAGCACTTAGAACATCAAAATAATAAAGCAATCGCCGCATAAAACAAATATGGAGTTTATGGGAAAGAAGATTTCAAAGACATCTCAGAATAAGATGGGTGACGTTTGAAGCCATAGTCAATATTATATTACTTTAGGTGGCGGAAATATATGAATGGAGAGAATATAAACAAAAAGAGGACGTACAAATACGGTACATAAAATTGATTTTGGATATGGATAGAAGCACACCAGAATATATAGTAATGGAAGAGATGAAAGCATTAAAAATTAGAGTAGAAACGGTAAAGAGAGCAGTAAAATATGAGAAAAGCATAAGAAACAATCAAAACTGAATTATGCAGGAATGCTGACTGGTAATAAAAAAGGAGAGGACGACAACAAGCTAACAAAATGGAGACAAGCAAGAAAAGCCTATCACGAAAGAAATGGATATTCCACTGTACAAATAGAGAGGCTACGCATAAATGGAGAAATTACACATTACGAACTACACTAGAGAGATTGAGGCATACAACGGCAAGAACAACAAAGTAAGATAAACATCTCGAATTACAACAATACAAATGAAGTCAATACCAAGGTATTTATTGGATGAGAAGAAAAACATCAAAATGATTGCCAGGTTCAGATGTAGTAATGAAGAGAGAAACATTAAATACTGGCTATCAAGTAATGAGAGGAGTTCTAGGATATGCGGGAGACAAGAGGAAACTATCAGGCATTTAAGGATTTCGTGTAGGGATGTTACAAGAGAAGAAAGAAAAGAAACGGTTCTGTTAGATGATATAGGGTCGGGACAAGATTGGATGAAGGAAGTTATCGAGAAACGGGGGGTTAATTTATGATGTAGTACCACAGTTTATTGTGTAATATATATATATATATATATATATATATATATATATATATATATATATATATATATAATATGTAGATTCTAAGCCGTTTAGGCAAGAATAAATATAATAATAAATAATAATATAAATTATGATTCGAAAATGCTCTTCATCTTTTCACTTGTAACATCATTTCAAAAAATTAATTAACATACCACAACTCACATAAATAACTGTTTAAAATTATTTTTGAGAAAATTACTAATTTCCGCTTATTTGAGGTGAGGTAAATAAAAACAACAGTCAAAAATGACTATTTTAGGACGTTTCGGGAACCTTAAACGTTCCCATCATCAGCCATACAATAAATACATTCAACTGGATATGTGTTATAATAGAATTGAAGGTTAAAATGGTTACTAATTTGTACAGAAAGAACAACTTACTCAAATGATGTACATATTTATCATTTCTAAACAAATGGCAGGATAGTTTTTGCGTATAAAACTCTTGTTTCTTACTGACATGGTGCAAATGGTCCTCACCTCCATGCTGAGGAAAAGGAAAATAATAAGAATGGTTATAACATGAAAAATTCTTAGTAAATGACTATTTACATCGGTTATGAGAGAATATCGCCTGCACCACATTAGTAAAAAAGAGATACAGTATTATTACAATATAATAAAAATACTCAAAAGAGTGAAAAAACGTGGCCTCCGCCATTTTAGGTAAAAACTGTTTGTTGACAAACAGAAGAAATAACGTAAACTTGATAAAAATAAAAACTGACTAGGAATGAAAAATCTCTATTCTTCTAACACACTAAGAAGACGTGCCGACGACCCATCATAGTCAGTATGGTCGTTAGTGCAAGAAGCTTTATTTGGCAAAAGTTTTTCCCAAAACTGCAAATCTGTACATTGTGCAGTAACAGATTTATCGTAGCCCATACAGATTTATGAATTTACAGTTTTACAGATGAATATCAGAATTGACCCATTATTTACAATAGAATATATTTGTACAATTAGTAGAGAAAAAAAAAATATCCTTTATTAAATGTGAAATGTAAAAGGCAAAGACAATAGTTTAACAAAAAATTGCAATAAACGCATTTTAATTAAGTGTTCAGCTTTACCTCTGTTTTTACTTTAAAAAAATATCGTATTTTATATTGTAGAGATGAAAGAAATGCATTATTAATAAACAGTCTATCATTTCATACTGCACCAAGCTAGTGTCTGGTTGCTTTTCAGTCTTAGAAGATGACGAAACAAAATGAAATGAATGTTTGCCAGCTTCTGGCGTTGTAATTATATTCCTTTTGAAGTCTGTATTATATTAAACCCTTATTTCAAGCTTTGAAGTACCGTAACTGTTATATATTAATTATCTAACATAAATTTATTGTGATTCAGTTTGTAATCAGTGGCTAAATCTGTTATCAATTTCAATTTTGTTTAAACCGTTGGTAATTAATCATATACAACAATCAGTGATTGAATTCTCTGACCGGTATATTGCATGTATCCATCACACACCTGTCAATTAGTTATGGGAAAAATTTTTAGTTTTTAATTTTCAAAGGCAATATTTAGTAACTGAGGGCGATCAAGCTATTTCCAGCTATTTGCATGTCAATCAAAAATACAGTCATAATATTAACAGCTAAATTTTAAATTAGTTTCATTTCATATCACCCTTTGACACACATTTGATACAAGTCAAAGTATTTATGAGTACATATACCTAAAGCTAGGGTTAGCATATTTTGAAACGTCCAGATCAGGATGGAGAGGATAAGTAATGAATAAATTACAACAAAGAAACAAAAAATTAAACACAATGTTTTTTTACCCCCCTGGCCTTCGGTACGGTGCCGATTGTTCAATAACAATTTTTAATTTCGTTTTATATAATTACATTAAATTTAATAATGAAACTGTTTTTTTCCGGAGAATGTATTAGTATTATATTTGATTCTAATGAATTTAAGGTTTGTAAAGATAATGTATTTTCCATCATTTATAAATATTAGATGTACAGCATGATTTTCAAAGTGTCAAATATTAGTTTAGAACTACACATTGTGACGATAGGCCCTTTCGTCCATTAAAGGTTTTCCGTCCTTTTGTAAACCTGTAGTAGCACCGTTAGTTAGATTGTTTAGGAACGTAGATTCAACAATATACGTTGTTTATTTATTGTTTATGTGTTTTTTAATCTGAAAAGTAAGATGTATTTGTAATATTGGTAAAATATTTAATGAAATACGTACCTGTAAAAGACAATATCCGACCGTCATGATGTGAAAAGACAATAATCACATGTTGTTCATAACCGCACTATCATTGTTTCAGCTACAAGAAATGTATTTTATGTAAAATAGCATTGTGTATATTTGTAATTTAACTTACAATAGTGTTGTGAAACAATGTAACTCTCGTTTACACATTTGATTGCATTTTTGTGTTTGCTTACTTCTAGAATATTCTGACATTAGTAACCTTGCAAATTTTGAAGAGTCGTGATTCACAACATGCCAGTGCATGGCGCACCGCACATGTGAATGAAATTGTGTTTTATTTGAAACAATATTCGTACATTATTTGAAGTTGTAAAATGGATTCAGGGTAAAGAAAAGTGACCAGAGAATTTGTGTAAATTTTATAAAAATATTATTTACCACCTGAGACAGTAGCGATCCCCTGTACTAAGTAAAATCATCCCCGCCACCGTGAAGCCAGAGCGGGTTCGCCCGTTCCAAGAGCCGTCCAGGCTAGGATTCTGATTAGGTCCTCCTGAACGTCTCTTAATGAGAGTCCTGATAAGGCTCCTTCGACCGCCGAGAAGTTGAGTGCTGTGTGTCAGCCGCCGTCCGTTAGAAGAATCCGCTGTGTGTAGGTTGAGTACGTCCGTAAGGCTCGCCACCGTCCGTCAGAGGAATCCGCCGCGTGTGAAGGCTGAGATCGCCGTGTACATCACGCCGCTGATTGTCCGCTAGAAAAATTGTTAGTTTTTCTAAAGTAAATTTCAATACGCGTACTTACCGTGGTAACTCTGGTCACAGTTCTGCAAAGAAGGGTGATGTATTTGTTTATTAATAAACTGTGTGTTGTTGTTTTACATATCTTCGTTTGTTACAATATATTTATTTAAACTACACGTCTTTTTCTGTTGATATCAACCAACCCTGCGCCCTCACCTCCACTAGGCTATCCGAAGGCACGCTCCTTTGTACCGCTGTAAAAATGGCGCCCGAGCATACCGTTTATACCCAGGATTTAAAGGAGCACAATGATGACGTCGCCACCCCACGTGCCATCACAAAAGCCCGAGCAGGGACTACGAGATGGGCAAAATTGCCAAATATTAGCAGAGAAAAATGTTCTTGTGAATCATGAGGTACCATTACAAGCCCAAATGAGACTGTTTGGTAAACACTGTGGTCAGGTGAGGTCATCGGAACTTTGAAAACGATGAAGGTCGGACTGTTATAGTTAATGGTGAGCCCTATAGGCGCGTGCTAATTGATTATTTTTGGCACGAAATTAAAGATATTGTTGTAGAAGACATGTGATTTCAACAAGACGGCAACTTGCTACACAATGGGTGCAACCTTGAATATTTTTCAGGATAAGTTCGCAGGTCGCATTATTTCACATGTAAAATAAAGATTGTTATAAGTGAATGTAAAAATATTTGCACACAATGATTGCTTTATTAATACTGAGTGGTTAAATACCCAGCGGGATGTTATGCGCTGGCCACATCATTTTTTTTTTTTTAATATGTTTTAAGTTCGCGGCGTCATCTTGTAAAAATAACGCAATAATTATATTGGTATTTGAGCAAAAACAATTAAAAATTAAAAAATGTCAAAAACCTATGCATTTTAGTGATTCATTATCCTAGTTATACCTATGCAGGGTGACAGTTATTCGAGGCTCATCGGTGGAATCTCGGAAACTAGAAGACCTATGTAGTTGATTAAATTAGGGAAAAGTTGTCCCATTAGTAGACCACTTCAAGATGTAATTTTTTTTTTCGCAAAATGCATAGGTCACTAGATAAATGTAAAAATTTAAAATTTTGTAGATTTTTAATTACAAATTTTCCGCCTTTACCTGACAGTGCAAACTGTGGAATAAAAAGATCCCCAGAATTGTATTGCCAACTGAATCAGTTATTTCTGATCCCTCTGTAAATGATTTGGTATTTATACAATTTTTATAATTGTACCAAAATTATTTAATTTTTGGACATTTTTTTGTAGATATTTGTACAAATTCTAATATGTTATTGTTAATAATATAGTTGTAACTATGCAACTTTTAAATTTCTTGGTTTTCTTTTGAAGATATTTGTACAAATTTTAATACATTACGGTTTACATAACAAACTGTAACTATATATAGTTTAGCATGCAACCTTTAATTATTTGTTTTTGTATTTTTTGAAGATATTTGTACATATTCTAATATGGCGTTGCTAATAGAATTGTAACTACATTATTTGATTCACAACCTTTAAATTTTAGGTTTTCTTTTGAAAATATTTGTACAAAATTTGATACATAACTGTTAATATAATGGGATCCGGTACTCATTTTTCAATTTACTTATATTCTGAAAGATTGCAAAAAATGATTAATTTTAGCTTTTGTTACACTTTACAAATGTATATGGTTTTTGAAATATACTTTTTTTAAATTTTTGTTGAATTATAAATTTGTGTATCACGTCAGACCCTTCACTACATCTATCAGCTGTCATCCATTCATGTGTTAGAAGTGTAGTGCCCTGAACGAAGGCTGAAAAAGGGGGTACCCTACAAAAGGTCGGGTAGTTCTGAATTTTTGATATGTTGTATAGAATACTTGGTTAGTGAAAAATCCAAATTTTCACAATCCCCCTCTTCCGCTTCCTCTGCCATCTTGTAAAAACCACTGAAAATCTGCACTTTTTTCAGTTTATTGCTTATAACTTCTTTCTGGTGAATTTTATCGCAAAACATGTTATTTGCCGACTTGTAGAGCACAAAAAAAGCTAAAATTGTGTATTTAGCAAAATTTTTAGTTTCTTTGCACTTGTGACGATAGGCCCTTTCGTCCATTAAAGGTTTTCCGTCCTTTTGTAAACCTGTAGTAGCACCGTCACAATTAGATTGTATAGGAACGGATATTCAACAATATACGTTGTCTATTTATTGTTTATGTATTGTTTAATCTGAAAAATAAGATGTATTTGTAATATTGGTAAAACATTTAATGAAATACGTACCTGTAAAAGACAATATCCGACCGTCATGATGTGAAAAGACAATAATCACATGTTGTTCATAACCGCACTATCATTGTTTCAGCTACAAGTAAATATGTATTTTATGTAAAAATAGCATTGTGGATATTTGTAATTTAACTTATCGTAGTGTTGTGAAACAATGTAACTCTCGTTTACACATTTGATTGCATTATTGTGTTTATTTACTTCTAGAATATTTCGACAGTAGTAACCTTGTAAATGTTGACGAGTCGTGATTCACAACATGCCCGTGCGCCCGCACCGCACATGTGAATGAAATTGTGTTTTATTTGAAACAATATTTGTAAATTGTTTGATGTTGTAAAATGGATTCAGGATAAAGAAAAGTGACCAGAGAATTTGTGTAAATTTTATAAAAATATTATTTATCACTTGAGACAGTAGCGACCCCCTGTACTAAGTAAAATCATCCCCGCCGCAATTTTAGTGAGAAGTTAGATTGGGTTTATAAGCCGCTGCAGAGGTCCGTGAAGCCAGAGCGGGCTTCGCCCGTTCTCAGAGTCGTGCAGGCTAGGATTCTGAATAGGTCCTCCTAAACGCCTCTAGTGAGATGAGAGTCCTGAAAAAGGCTCCTTCGAACCGCCGAGAAGTTGAGTGCTGTGTGTCAGCCGCCGTCCGTTAGAAGAATCCGCCGCGTGTAAAGGCTGAGTCCGCCGTGTACATCGCGCCGCTGATTGTCCGCTAGAGAAATTCTTAGTTTTTCTAAAGTAAATTTGAATACGCGTACTTACCGTGGTAACTCTGGTCACAGTTCTGCAAAGAAGGGTGATGTATTTATTTATTTATAAACTGTGTGTCTTTGTTTTACATATCTTCGTATGTTACAATATATTTATTTAAACTACACGTCTTTTTCTGTTGATATCAACCAACCCTGCGCCCTCACCACCACTAGGCTATCCGAAGGCACGCTCCTTTTTGTACCGCTGTAAAAATGGCGCCCGAGCATACCGTTCATACCCAGGATTTAAAGGAGCACAATGATGACGTCATCCACCGACCTCCGAGGCGAGAAGGTGGCGTTGTCACACACTTTACATCGCAATAAGATCATTTTAGCGTAAAAGTCTTCATAATCAATCATATAGAGAATTCAGTTACGTAGAAAATCCATTTTTTTTACGACGAATAGGGGTCAATTTACAAAAAATGATAAAAATGGCTCTGTATAGTTTAATGCAGCAACTATTTTTGGTTCATTATTTCTAATGATGAAAGTATTATTTTAAACAGAATCACCTGTATCCATGCAAAATGAACGAAATTATGTGTTGGCAAGCGTCAGTGAAGTCTTATGGGACTACTAGAAAAAACTTTTAAAAAACAGCTCTTCTTTCTTTTATTTGCCTGTGACTTCTTTCTACTGCCCTTCAGCTCAAAATGGGTTATTTGCTGAGTATTACACATTACACATTACAATTTTCTAAAACTATGGCGTATTATGTTCTTTGTGAAACCAATATCGGTGGAGCAGTGCCGTTCCCAACAAGGCAAAAGTATTGAATTTATTACCACTTTACCTAGACATAAATAAATCATTATCATCAAATATTATATTCTTTTAAATGTTGTACTCAGATCGTACGGAATGGATGAAATATAGGATACACAGATTACCACGAAACATTCATTTTGAAAATTGCTTTATTAACATTTTAACCAGCGCAAATCGGCACTTTTTTAGCTTTTTGCTATTAAATTTTCAACGAATATTGTTTTTATCATGATTAAAAATAATTATTAATTCTAGAAAGTACACTTCATTATTCTAAAATTATTAAACCAATAATTAAAATGATTATAATTTAGTTATTCCAGACAGTATTCACTATTCAAGTCACCCCTTACTGGATTCTGTACTTTAAAATTTAAACCTTTGAATTATACTCGCCAATTATTTTGAATTCCTTTTAGTAAATAATAATTAAAAACGTCAAAGCCATCTTAACTTCTTTGCAATTCGTTTGTAATGTGCAATGTGAATGTGCTTCCTGAAGATTCCCAGATGCGCTTTTTGCTCAATTGGAGTCATTCTTAATTTGTTCTTTGGTGTGTAGGTAATGTTTTTTACGAGCCGTCCTTATCTCTCAACAAAGGAACTGTGTCTTGACTTAAAAATCCGAATTTATATGGTGTCATTAATTTTAGCAGCACAGAAATATTATAATCTCTTGAAATATATTAACTGAAGGAATTACCTCGTGAAATATAACTGTGATCGTAAAGAATAAGACTTTTGTTTAACGAGAAAAATTGGTTTACATTTTTTAACAGTTTTTATTGACATTTTTATTATCATTGGTGCCTTTTACTGAAATGAGATGTCCTGAGATCTAGGGAATGATATGTTTTAGCGATAAAATCGGTTGTTGAAAGATTTCACAGGCATTCATATATTTTACCAAACAATATATTTGTTAGATAAAATATAGTTTGAATTTTATCCATGTTCTTATGCGTAAAAGCGGTTTGTTTTCTACAAAATCTATTTCATAAAAATGTTAGATTTGTGACATTCACTGCATGCCATAACCTAATGTGGGTAGTAATTGAATATTATGAAGACTAATGCCCATATTTATAAACATCGTAAAGTTTCAAAATAGTTCGTTATAATTTTTGACGTAGAGAATCACTGAATAAACATATATAGGGTGGTGATTTTAACACCCGAACATAGGATCTTAACATGTAAAATCAGATTTTTATAATTATCTGTTCCACTAATTGTTTTACGTAAAAAATCTGATGTGCATACCACATGATTTCCTTGTATGCGTACTAAACTATCCATATTTTTTTATTAACTAAAATATAAAATATTAATTTATCTTCAAAACGGGAAGATATATAGTGATTTATAGTACAAAATCAAATGGTATTCAAACTAACCTAACAAAACATTCCTATATCTTGTTCTACACAAAGTATAAAGTACACTTAAATGTTTCAAACAAATCTTTCTTGTACATAAATCAGAATCATCATCTTTATGAAAGAAAACATTCTTGAATTCTCCCTTCATCGTATCGTACATATGTCTCCATGCCGTGTGTAGGCGGAAAAACTTATCCGTTCTCTGGCATGAAACGCTGTCACTATCGCGTGGGAAAGGTTTTCCACGAGGTGAGCGACAAGCCAGGCGCTTCATGTAAACGCTGCAATTCAACATCAAAGCTGCTCATTATCTTTACAGGATGAAACTAGATTACATATTAACGAACGCTTCAAATGGCATATCACGGGGAACATATGTAGCAGTGTTTTGATGAAGATTGAAATATATATTTTAAAATCAAAAAGGAATTGAAACTAGGCCAGCAAAACTTTCTTGAAAAAGATAATTATTTTTATACATTTTTTATTTTTGTCCTTTTTTAAACATGGAATGGACGCGATTTGTTTTTTTTTACAGATTTTTGTTGTTAATTATTTTAAGATTTTTCTTTCTATTTAAGAAATAGTCATTATACATTTATTGTATGAATAAATATACGAGTATATGAAGAGTAAAGAAAAAAAATAACTGTTGTGGCCAGCACAACTCTTGCCATATCCATATTAGGTTATATAAATTGTACATATTTGACATTTCTGATACACACAAAAGCACATATCTTCTTTATATATTTTTTAATTCATTCTATTCACTCTTATACTTCTAATGTTTGAGATTCTTCCAATTCATGATGAGATTGGCGGTATTTCTGAAGAGTATATGTAATTTATATTCTCTTCAGCGGTATTTCTGAAGAGCATATGTAATTTATGTATCTATAATTATAAATATATATTAAATGTACTTCCCAGAAAAAGTCTTCAGTAATGTCTTTGAATTTTTCCACTTGTTTTCCATGGGCTGCGAGATTCATTTACAACTTATTCTTACCATTACCGAAATCCTGTGTACCAAGCAGATTGATACACTCAGCAATGGGTAATATGCCGTGATGATATATATATATATTTTACACTTATTATTTTATATATTTATATGTCTCTATCTTTAACTCCAGAAGGTATAATAAAAATTTTAAATGTATCAGATAGAGATTTTTATATTCTTTAATATCAGTAATAACAGAAATTTTCAAAAAATAATATTTAGAAGATTTTTTTAAAGAAATTAATACTTCCGGTTGTCCAATTGTTACTAAAATCTAATCAGCTCTTCCCAGGAATGCCAGATTGAGGAAACTGCAGTTAAATATTTTTTAAATCTTATGGTATTTGAGAAACGTGGCTCCAACATCCATACATTCACACACACACACACACGGACATCATCGTAAAAATGTTTTAATCGGATTATAGGGACCTTAAAACACGTTGACTGTCCCCATAAGAAATTTTTTTGGGCCCACCACGTCCAACAGCTTTTTTGAAGTATTTTTATTTTATTTATATAGAATATATATATATATATATATATATATATATATATAGAACTATTGTTTTTGTACGTGTCCATATGATTCATGGGCGTATGAGGAACTTTTATCTTGTAATGAAAATAATTAATGTATTGTTCTCTGTATTTTCTATAGTTATATATTATGTTGTATTATACGAATAATATTTAATTTTCGAAATAACTGTGCCTTGTATACTTAAATAATAAATATTTTATGAAATAACTGTGCCTTTTAAGCAGTATATGATAGTCCTAAAAAATTACACCTCACAAAGTCTCATGAATCACATATGATGCAGCCGAGTAAAAGGTCAGTCTGTACTTCCCTTAGACGTACATACACCATACAGTACCGGGAATCAGAGTTGGGAAAGATACTTTATAAAAGTAACTAAAGTTAAAAGATTAAAGATACTTTTAAATATTGTTACGAAGTTATAAGATAAAAGATACTTTTTTTATAAAGTAAAAGGTACAAGATACTTTGTAACTATAAGTTACTTATATAGTTACTTTATTTAAGATGTATTATGTTAACTAAAAATATGGCTTTTAGAGTAATGAAAACATATAATGAAGAAAAATCAAGTAATATATTTATAAAAATACAAACAAATGGCTAATTTTTAATAACAAAATACACATATATTCTAAAATAAGAAACAATACTCATAAAGGTGAAAAATATTTATTTTTTTACCTTATACACCTTATACGTACATACTACGTACTACGCAGTATAACGTTAATAAACACTTAACAGTGGTTATTTTTTGCTAAAACCTAAATTATCAAAATTGGAATCTGAAGCCTGTATCCCACGATACAATGTATCGGCAATTTATTGCAGTTAACTGCAACAGTTGCTCGTATATGTGACAATACGCTGTGTGCTAGGCAACTTTTTAGCTGCAATTAATTTAGATGTATGCAGCTAAACATTTTCGATAACGGCAACTTTCTAGGAGCAACTCGTTTGAGCGCATGCGCTAGATCACAGATGCAGCATCATATACCTATTAACCAAGTTAACTTAGTTAATAGGTATATGTGCAGCATGCAGCAACGAAAAATAACTTATGTTTGAAGCATCGTATGATCACGCAGGCGTCATTCTTGTCAAAATCATACTTTTATTGTCAACAATACTTGTGCTCGCATATTAAGTACATACAATTGAATTCTGATATTTTAAATAATAAACATGTAGAAGAGGAACTGATCAACCTCATGAAAAGTTACCCAGCTTTATGGGATGTTAAAGATCAAATATCAAAATTTCCCTATATCTAGTAGAAACTTTAAGTAACGTATTTCCCTAGATTTTAAGGGAACATACATTCCGTGTGATAGAATAATCGTCATGTTGCCGCTATCGGCAACTCAAGTTGCTCGTATTTTTCATCGTGGGATACGGCCTTGAGAGTGCGTGCCGTTTGGGGGTATTTATCATCGTTGCGAATGAAAGTAGTAAAGTAACTTTTATCTTTACAAAGTAGCTTTGATACTTTTTATTTAAAAGTAACTATTGATAAAAAGATAAAAGATACTTCTACATAAAAGTATCTAAGTTATTTGTATCTAAGTTACTTTTTTGTAACTAAGATACTTTTAGTACCTTTTATCTTGTATCTTTCCCAGCTCTGCCGGGAATACAGCGTGCAACACACAAGCAAGTAGTGTACTAAATTCTTTTTCCGAAAACTTATCTTTAAGGGCTTTTGGACTTTAAAATGAAAGAAAACATACAATCTTTCAACAGATGTTAAAAGTACAGGAAAGAAAACACGATTTATAATACGTTGCCGAATTTTTTGGGCATAAATACCTTTTCATACTGTTTTCTATATACTAATTGAATTCAAGTAAAAAAAAAAAATTAAACCTTTGAATTATACTCGCCAATTATTTTGAATTCCTTTTAGTAAATAATAATTAAAAACATCAAAGGCATCTTAACTTCTTTGCAATTCGTTTGTAATGTGCAATGTGAATGTGCTTCCTTAAGGAGACATTACCACATCCTTTTATCTTGGAGGCATGTTTGGGACCGTAAGATTCCCAGATGCGCTTTTTGCTCAATTGGAGTCATTCTTAATTTGTTCTTTGGTGTGTAGGTAATGTTTTTTACGAGCCGTCCTTATCTCTCAACAAAGGAACTGTGTCTTGACTTAAAAATCCGAATTTATATGGTGTCATTAATTTTAGCAGCACAGAAATATTATAATCTCTTGAAATATATTAACTGAAGGAATTACCTCGTGAAATATAACTGTGATCGTAAAGAATAAGACTTTTGTCTGACGAGAAAAATTGGTTTACATTTTTTAACAGTTTTTATTGACATTTTATCATCATTGGTGCCTTTTACTGAAATGAGATGTCCTGAGATCTAGGGAATGATATGTTTTAGCGATAAAATCGGTTGTTGAAAGATTTCACAGGCATTCACATATTTTACCAAACAATATATTTGTTAGATAAAATATAGTTTGAATTATATCCATGTTCTTATGCGTTAAAGCGATTTTTTTTCTACAAAATCTATTTCATAAAAATGTTAGATTTGTGACATTCACTGCATGCCATAACCTAATGTGGGTAGTAATTGAATATTATGAAGACTAATGCCCATATTTATAAAAATCGTAAAGTTTCAAAATAGTTCGTTACAATTTTTGACGTAGAGAATAAAACTTGACACTGAATAAACATATATAGACTGATGACTTTAACACCCGAACATAGGATCTTAACATGTAAAATCAGATTTTTATAATTACCTGTTCCACTAATTGTTTTACTTAAAAAATCTGATGTGCACACCACATGATTTCCTTGTACGCGTACTAAACTATCCATATTTTTTTATTAACTAAAATATAAAATATTAATTTATCTTCAAAACGGGAAGATATATAGTGATTTATAGTACAAAATCAAATGGTATTCAAACTAACGTAACAAAACATTCCTATATCTTGTTCTACACAAAGTATAAAGTACACTTAAATGTTTCAAACAAATCTTTCTTGTACATAAATCAGAATCATCATCTTTATGAAAGAAAACATTCTTGAATTCTCCCTTCATCGTATCGTACATATGTCTCCACGCCGTGTATAGGCGGAAAAACTTATCCGTTCTCTGGCATGAAACGCTGTCACTATCGCGTGGGAAAGGTTTTCCATGAGGTGAGCGACAAGCCAGGCGCTTCATGTAAACGCTGCAATTCAACATCAAAGCTGCTCATTATCTTTACAGGATGAAACTAGGTTACATATTAACGAACGCTTCAAATGGCATAGCACGGGGAACATATGTAGCAGTGTTTTGATGAAGATTGAAATATGTATTTTAAAATCAAAAAGGAATTGAAACTAGGCCAGCAAAACTTTCTTGAAAAAGATAATTATTTTTATACATTTTTTATTTTTGTCTTTTTTTAAACATGGAATGGACGCGATTTGTCTTTTTTTTTACAGATTTTTGTTGTTAATTATTTTAAGATTTTTCTTTCTATTTAAGAAATAGTCATTTTACATTTATTGTAATAGTATGAATAAATATACGAGTATATGAAGAGTAAAGAAAAAAAAAAATAACTGTTGTGGCCAGCACAACTCTTGCCATATTCATATTAGGTTATATAAATTGTACATATTTGACATTTCTGATACACACAAAAACACATATCTTCTTTATATATTTTTTAATTCATTCTATTCACTCTTATACTTCTAATGTTCGAGATTCTTCCAATTCATTGATGAGATTGGCGGTATTTCTGAAGAGTATATGTAATTTATGTATCTATAATTATAAATATTTAATTAATAATAAAATAAGAAATATATTAAATGTACTTCCCAGAAAAAGTCTTCAGTAATGTCTTTGGTTTTTTGACACTCACATTTATCAGTCAATTACAAACATTTGAATTTTTCCACTTGTTTTCCATGGGCTGCGAGATTCATTTACAACTTATTACCGAAATCTGTGTACCAAGCAGATTGATACACTCAGCAATGGGTAATATGCCGTGATGATATATATATTGTACTTATTATTTTATATATTTATATGTCTCTATCTTTAACTCCAGAAGGTATAATAAAAATTTTAAATGTGTCAGATAGAGATTTTTATATTCTTTAATATCAGTAATAACAGAAATTTTCAAAAAATAATATTTAGAATATTTTTTTAAAGAAATTAATACTTCCGGTTGTCCAATTGTTACTAAAATCTAATCAGCTCTTCCCAGGAATGTCAGATTGAGGAAACTGCAGTTAAATATTTTTTAAATCTTACGGTATTTGAGAAACGTGGCTCC
Source organism: Ophonus ardosiacus (assembly GCA_943142095.1). Taxonomy (NCBI): domain Eukaryota; kingdom Metazoa; phylum Arthropoda; class Insecta; order Coleoptera; family Carabidae; genus Ophonus; species Ophonus ardosiacus. Next base: position 34,711,871 of record OW964827.1, on the reverse strand, counting down.
AACATCCATACATTCACATACACACACGGACATCATCGTAAAAATGTTGTAATCGGATTATAGGGACCTTAAAACACGTTGACTGTCCCCATAAGAAATTTTTTTGGGCCCACCACGTCCAACAGCTTTTTTGAAGTATTTTTATTTTATTTATATAGAATATCATATTTTACCTAATAAAAATAAAAAGAAAACAAAAATTAACTATTGTTTTTGTACGTGTCCATATGATTCATGGGCGTATGAGGAACTTTTATCTTATAATGAAAATAATTAATGTATTGTTCTCTGTATTTTCTATAGTTATATATTATGTTGTATTATACGAATAATATTTAATTTTTGAAATAACTGTGCCTTGTATACTTAAATAATAAATATTTTATGAAATAACTGTGCCTTTTAAGCAGTATATGATAGTCCTAAAAAATTACACCTCACAGAGTCTCATGAATCACATATGATGCAGCCGAGTAAAAGGTCAGTCTGTACTTCCCTTAGACGTACATACACCATACAGTACCGGGAATCAGAGCTGGGAAAGATACTTTATAAAAGTAACTGAAGTTAAAAGATTAAAGATACTTTTAAATATTGTTACGAAGTTACAAGATAAAAGATACTTTTTTTATAAAGTAAAAGGTACAAGATACTTTGTAACTATAAGTTACTTATATAGTTACTTTATTTAAGATATATTATGTTAACTAAAAATATGGCTTTTAGAGTAATGAAAACATATAATGAAGAAAAATCAAGTAATATATTTATAAAAATACAAAAAATGGCTAATTTTTAATAACAAAATACACATATATTCTAAAATAAGAAACAATACTCATAAAGGTGAAAAAGTATTTATTTTTTAACCTTATACACCTTATACGTACGTACTAGGTACTACGCAGTATAACGTTAATAAACACAACAGTGGTTATTTTTTGCTAAAACGTGCTTATCCACTAAAATCTGGATATGCGATTTTTAGCACGAATTCAATACCTCTTTTAGCGAAAGGTAAAAGCATATGTAACTTTTGTTTTTAGAATTTTTTATCACTAAATTCTTTTTCCGAAAACTTATCTTTAAGGGCTTTTGGACTTTAAAATGAAAGAAAACATACAATCTTTCAACAGATGTTAAAAGTACAGGAAAGAAAGCACGATTTAGAATACGTTGCCGAATTTTTTGGGCATAAATACTTTTTCATACTGTTTTCTATATACTAATTGAAATCAAGTAAAAAAAAAACTTTTTTAAATATATATATATATACAGATGTCTCAATAAGCTTGCTCACTATTGGTAACTTTTTTATTTGAAGAGGTACGAGGTTGGTTAAATGAGCAAAATTGTGCCATTTTATATTAGAAAATTGGTCATGTAGACAAAATAAAATTTGTGTCAGCGGTTCTCAAAATTTGGGACAATATATATATTTTTTAAATGGAACCATATATTTTTTATTATCTTATTGGAAAGAGTCTTTTTTTCTCTTTCCAATAAGGTAATGTTGTTTATGTACAATTTTTTCGAATAAACGAGTTATTTACGGTTAAAAATTTAAATTTTGTAAACTATTTTATTAGTTTTTTAGTCAAGTAAGCCATGGAAACAATTGATTCTTTGTTTGACGTTTAATAATTTCTCCCGTAAAGTTCTCTGTGTTTAATAATGTTAAATAACTTTACAAATGAAGAAAAGTTAGATATGATCGTGCTATATGAACACCAGTTACGTAGAACGGTCGGCTCTCTTTCCAAAAGAGTTTAAATGTGCGAAAGAAATAATGGCTTTCAATTTGAATATTTTCTTTGTTTTGTTATTACTGTAAAATAAATTAATAAAATAATAATTTTATAAAAGACAATTGTTTCCATAGTTTACTTGACATAAACTAATAAAAGATAATTTTTATCTTTAAACGTAAATAACTCGTTTTTTTGAAAAAATTGTACATAAACAACATACATACTCTTTCTAATAAGATAATAAAAAATAATTAGTTCCATTTAAAAAATATATATTCTGTCCCAAATTTTGGGAATCGCTGACACAATTTTTATTTTGTCTACATGACCAATTTTCTAATATAAAATGGCACAATTTTGCTAATTTAACCAACCTCGTATCTCTTCAAATAAAAAAGTTACCAATAGTGAGCAAGCTTATTGAGACACCCTGTATATATATATATATATATATATATATATATATATATATATATATATATATATATATATATATATATATATATTGAAGAATTGAGTTAAGTTTTAAAATTAAAAATATGTATTTCTCGCTTTCGCACTTTTCTTACATATGGAAAGTGAAATTAAAAGATATAATTCAGAAAAATATAGGCGAAAATATGTTTTTTTTTTCTAACTTCAATAAAACATGTGGACAATTTTGTGAACAAAATTCGTAAACTCTTCCACTGAAAGATATTTGCATCAGAAGTATTAACCCACGCGGTGCAAATAGCTTTGCCTATAACAGTGAAATATGAATCAATTTTAAAATTTTATGCAAACTTCAATGTCACAATATTTTTTTTACTAACTTTGGTGAAAATGATATTCTTGAACCTATTTATAGATAAGAGTCGCACCGCTCAATCACAGGTGCAGTTGCAGCACAATACTGTTCAAACTCAACAAATTTTGTAAAATTTAATATAATAAAATTTGAAAATAGATTCATATTTGAATGTTAAACTAATAGCGTTTCTATTTATATATTTAGTTTTGCACTTAGTGCAGCTAATGATGTTATGCGCGGCACTAGTTGTTGTTACAATAAATATGTAGTGCATTTTAAATAAGATATATACATATAAATACAAAAGTCCAGTGCAAGTTTGTTGTTTGTTAGCTGTCACTGTTAAATAGAGAGCTTACATACAGTCATACAAAAAAAGTCTCTTTTAATCCAAAATGAAACGCAGTATATTACGTTATTATAAATATAAAATAAACAAATGATTTACTTAATTCATTTATGTTATGGGGTAAACATTGAAACATTAACTAGCTATACTGTACTGATGAGCTCTAATAAGAGCGAAACACGTATCTAAAGCTGCAATTGAGCGATATCCCTAGGAAGAAAGAATTGTTTACAAATTTTGCGCTCAAGAAATATTATTGTTTTATTGAAAGTATTCATAATTTCATGACAAGCCAAAACATTTAAATAATAAACCATTTATTTATTTTTCAGAAAGAAATATAATATTTGGAGGGTTTTCCTTTGGTTTTTCCACCAGTAACTAAGCGATGAGTCATAGAATCTACCAAATTTTTGTTCACATAAAACCATAAAAGTTGTTTTTCATCAATATTATAACGTGTAATTCACATATTGTATTTCGATGTTTGTTAACATGAGTTACAAATATCTTAATGACTTGATTTAACCCTGAAGAAGACGATTGTAATGGTCGAAACGTAGCTTTCAAATCAAATAAAAGCGTAATGACTGCAGTTTCCGATTACTTTATTTTCTTCTCCACACATCAATCTCCAGTCGATCATCGTTACTCAACATATTTTTAATATTATACAGTTTGCATTCTCTTATAGACGCGAATTATTTGTCGAATTTTTCTGATGCATGAAATTAAAATTGTCTGTTAAGGCCCCATTTTTCGGCACTTTGTTATAAATTTGCTTTTAAAATATCGAGGTAACCTTTGCTATCCATTGTTGCAATAATTACTAATTTTCGTACTCGCTGAATAATTATAGCCCCTAAACATAATGCTGTCACCGCCGTATTTAACTTACATTTAAATGCTTTATATTTTCTACTTTGAAATATTTTTTTTTAATTCTTTATTAGGTTTATTGGTAACGTAAGTAAGTAAGTATATACAAATTAGATAGAAAAAAAATTAGAGAAAACAAAAAATTTAAGGCATTTAATAGTAATAGTTAAATACGCCGGTGATAGCATTATGTTTGGGGCTATATTTTTTCAACGGGAGTATGAAAATTAGTAATTATTGCAACAATAGATAACAAAGGTTACCTCGTTATTTTAAAAGCAAATTTAAAACAAAGTGCCGAACGATAGGGCTTTAACAGACAATATTAATTTCATGCATCAGAAAAATTCGCGTCTATAAGAGAATGCGTACTGTATAATATTAAAAATATGCTTAATCATCCCTCACAGTCTCCGGACTTTAACCAGATTGAGAAAGTGCGGAAAATTCTTAAAATAAATAAGAATATAAAGCAAAAAAGAATTTCAGATTAATTAAAAGTAAAATGGCAGAATATGATGCCATCGGTGACCAAAAATTTGGTAGATTCAATGACTCATCACTTAGTTACTGGTGGAAATACCAAAGGAAAACGAATGTTTTGGTTATCGTATGGAGACTTCTTTGTTATGAAATTATGAATACTTTCAATGTTTACCCCATAATATAAATAAATTAAGTAAATTATTTGTTTATTTTATATTTCTAGTAACGTCATATACTGCGTTTCATTTTGGATTAAAAGAAAATTAAATATATTGGGTTTTAGACCGCTATTTTTCCTAAAATACATTAAAACTATTGTCGTACGGACTCGTAGACTTTTATGTATGACTGTAGCAATGGTTATCACTATCACTACATAAGATTCGGAATGACGTGCATTTTTATATCCACTGTATACTTGTACAGACACATTTTACAAATTAAAATATATGAATTTGGTAGATTGCACTAACAAAAACTAACGATCGTAGTTAGTGCAAAAAAGTGTGTACTCAGTAAGATTGACTGATTCAGTTCACTCGAAATGTAGAAATGAAAATGAAACATAAATATATAAATGTAAAACGCTATTAAGGATTAAGTATTTAAATTTTAGGATTTATTGTTCAATCTTGAAACACCCATTATAATAAATAAAAAATATTGATAGGATAAGTTTATTTCCAAAACATTACATTTGTATTATTTGCAAATAATAAATATGTCCTCAAAAAGAAAACAATTTTAAAGCAACACAAATTTTATAATTTATGACAAAGTGCTGAAAATTTCCTTCGTAGTTCATGTGTGCTTAATCGTTTTATATCGATTCTTTGAGTTAAAAAATATAAGTAAAAACAATATGGAAAAGAAAACTTTTCAAAATTGAAAGAAGCTTTTAGAACTCATAAATAAAACAATATTTGGATAAAGTTCTGTCATTTTTTTATTAGAAAATTAAGTTTCGACAGCGAAGAGCAGCCTTCACAAAATAAATAACTACGGTAGTATAAATAAATATGTAGTCAAGAGCACATGTTTAAAAAAAATGTTAGAATAAATTAAAGGATTTTGAAAAAACACGAATGATATAGGTATAAAGAATATTACGAACGGATAACAGGTAACCAGGACTTAATAAGCTCAAAGCCTATATTTAAATTAAAATTATTTTGAGATTTTTTGTTTCGATAGCTTCTCTAATTAGTCTTCTCATCCAGTGATTTGCTCTTGCTAGAATCTTCGTTTAGCTAATGCAGATTTATCAGGTTGGTTTAAGATTTAATCTAATATCCCTTGTGTATTCTACCAGTTTGGCCAATATACAATGTATACTTTTTGCCAGTGTGTAGCATGGTATCTTATAAATGCCAGAACATTGTAGAGGAACTATCGTTAGTATGAATGATTAATGGTGATTAGCATTGTTTTACCTCTCTCAATCGTTTATTTTAAAGAAAAATACTTCAAATAAAAGTTATAGAAAAATTAATTGCACGCATCTTTTATTTGAAGCATTTTTCTCAAAAATAATCCTTAAACGATTAAGAAAGATAAAACAGTGCTAATCAAATGCTCGATAATCACACTTAATCATCGTTCATTATCTTTAACATTACCATTAAGATCACGTATTTTTAAACTATTTATAAGACGTTTGTGTCATATTTATTAAGAATCCTGCCAATTTTATCTGTTGGCAATGAATGGTAAAGTGGCAAATAATTTCCTCTCAGTGACAACTTCAGGTACAAGTAGAGATATATGTATATTTTTTGACTTTAGCGATCTTTATATTTATGCATTTATGCATTTATCAAGAAGTCATCGTCTAAACAATTAATTCCTTCTTGAAGTTTACAGAGATAACATAAAATAGAAGCTCTCTAAAATATTTTTTTAATAGTACAAGCTTTCTGAGCTGAGCAGAGTGGTAATCACCACCCTGCCCAGAAAGGGTCTCTCTTTTATTATGAAAGAATTATGATAAAATTTGAAGAATCTAAAATGCAACAATTTATAGGTAGTATAGGTGAACTTTTGAAGCACAAATGATTTTTATTCAAACAATTTATGAATTAATAAATTTAATAATTAAAAATATCTTTTATATATTGTGGAACAACAAGAAGTATACTATATATATATATATATATATATATATATATATATATATATATATATATATATATATAAATTCTTGATATGGCAATATTTTCCTCTCTTACATAATAAAATTTCGGCCGTTTTACTGTCATTTGCCTCTGTAAAATATTATCCGGTGTATTTGAAATTCGAGCTTTAGATGCTGATCCATGTGGCGACGGCCCCAGAATACCAAATTAATATGAAAAAATGCTATTAGAATGTAGCGAGGCACCAGCTTACTGTTTCTCATGTAATCTTTTCGTACTACAAACGGACATCAGATGCGTCGCTAAGTATTATTTAATATATGGATTGATTTATGAGATGAAAAAAGATATTTATAACACTGAAACTGATATGAATTATGCAGAAATGGTTCAGAATTTACTATAAACTGAATGGTGTTGCTGATGCTGCAGCAGGCTGAATATTTACATAAAGGCCTATGTCTACAATGCTAAAAATCGTTCCGAGTTCTCAATCAAATTTTTGAATTATAAACATTGAATCTGTATAACTACAGATATCAGGCTAGTCGAATTTATTAAGATTGTTTAAAACCATACAGGCTAATGACCGGCACAGCCTAACATAGGACGTTAACATGTAAAATCATACTTTTGTAGTTTCCTCCTTCCCTAATCATTTTTGGTAAAAACAAAACCTCAAATAATAGTTGTAGAGTATAAAATTCTACAATAGAATCAATAGCAAAATTAATTTTGCATACTTTGTAAAGGCGTTAATTAGGTATGAAAATATCGAAAATCGTCCCAAAAAATAGCGATGGCCATGGAATTTAACCAAACAAATTTGTAACGATTTAATTGTCAATGTGAATTAATGTATGTATTTAAGTTATTATAAAGAAATTATAAATAATACCTACTTATTAAAAAATCTGTTGTGGCCAGCACAAGACTTCTCGCCATTTCCATATTAGGCTATATAAGTATTGTATTGCACTTCGCTTTCGAACCGCCGTTTTATAACAAAAAAATACAGAACTTTACCCAAATATTGTTTTTTATTGTATTTAACATGTCTTCTGCACATATATAGATAATTCTAATTATATCTATTATTCATTGTATGAGTAAGTTCCTAAATGTGAGAGATTCTTCCAAGTCATTAACCAGATTGGCGGTATTTCTAATGGATATATGCATTTTACCTATAATTTAAAATATTTAATTAATAAAACAATAAGAAAGATTAAATGTACTTCCTAGAAAATGTTATGTTCTTCAATATTTAATAACAAAAAATTCCAAAAAATTATATTTAGAAGAATTTTTCTAAGAAACTACTACTCCCGGTTGTTCAATTATTACCAAAACCTTTTCAGCTCTTCCTAGGAATGTCAGATTGAGAGTCTTATAGTTTTTGAGGAATCGTCACACACACACACACACAGTCATCATTTTAAAAATGTTATAATCGGATTGTAGGGACCTCAAATCGTGCTTATTCACTAAAATCTGGATATGCGAATTTTGGCATGAATCCAATACCTATCTTAGCGAGAGGTAAAAATAAACTGATAAAACAATCATTTGTTAATTTTTTTGTTATAGGGTGATTTTCGACATGTTCAAACCTAATTTCTGCCGTTACATAATTATTGATTCAGATGCCGAATTTAATGTTCTACAACTTTCATCCGAAGCATTTTTTACCTAAAATACGAGTAGGTAATTAGGGGAGCAGAAAATGACGAAGTATGATTACATGTTAAAATTCTTTTCGGCCATGCCGGTCACTACCGTGCAGTATAATGAAATTCCATAATGGTCACAAAGTCCATTGAAGCAAAAAACGGCAAAAACAGGTGAAATTTTTTACTCTTGTTCCGCAAAAGAGAAAAGAAAATGAAACTACTTTTTAAAATGTGTAAGAATTATTTATTAAAGAGTTTTGTTAGTTCACAAACTAACTACATAAGTATTTCACTTTCAAAACTCTCAAGTTGGCATTCTTATCTTTAATTGACCATTTAAAATTAATAATTACAATTTTTGAAGGTATCTTTTTTCCCTTTCTGCATATCTGGCAGAGCTGGCACTATTTTGTGCATAAGTTACGACTGAAAAATACTGGTAAGTACTTACGCGTTGATCCACCTGATGTTCACGGTGTGAAATATAGTCAGTTGTATAACGATGCATGCTTGTCAACGTTTTACTTTTCTGGCTCGCTACTTGCATCAGCAGACTTTTCATTGCTGATTCTTCATTAAAACAATTAATTGATAGTATGTTTCTCAATATAAATTATGTAAGTACCACAACAAGCAATGTGGTCGGCGTGATTGTTTCCTAATTGCGGCCGAGGCAACCTTGTAATAGCATTGTCAGTCTCTATACGGAAGTGGGGAAGGTTCCAGGTTTGAATCCGAATCCTGCTGGGGTATTGGTGTTTGTGTGCGCCTTTATTGTCTCATCTTCATCAATAAGCAACAAGGTTACATAAAAACTATAGAATTGTAAACCTTCACCTTCCTCCTAGGCACGATAAGTGTCTGAATAATATAGCCATATGGTAATGGTCAAACTTCAGAGTTTGGTGTGTCATCTGGAAATCAAACAATGATAATCAAAGTGAAGAAATTTACATTAACTGAATATTAAAAATTGAAAAGACAAAATCAAAACCGTGGTTAATTATCAATTGTCACAGTCGCTTGTATTTGACAACCGACAATTAAAAGTTGACATATTTCCCGCTATTCCGTTTGCATTTTGAAAAATGATAAATTTTTATTTTAATGTGCCTGAGGAATACTTACAATTCAAATTATTGCGTACACAGTAAAATTTTTGAAAGAAGCCCGATCAAGGCCATCTACGAATTGCATCTATGAATTAAGATTTTATGCTGTGAAATTTAGTAGTGTCGTTTACATAGTTTTTATGAGGTACACAAGATATTATGTATCCTCATAAAAACTAAATAAAAGACAGTACTAAATTTGACAGCACAAAATCTTAATTCATAGATACAATTCGTAGATGGTCTTGATCGGACTTCTTTCAAAAATTTTACTGTATATGTAAAATAAGATTTACTGGTGTCCGGTGCTCAGTGAGCCTGTGCTTTATATGGCCAAACGATTTATAATAAATACTAATACTGATACTATCCAAAATGAATAAACAATAATAAAAAAAATTGTAAAACATTTTAACAATAACAATAGAGAGATGGCCAGGGTCGTGGCAACGAATTATGCAACTCTATAGCCGTGCTTAAGACACTAGGGACAGCAATTTGAGACAGGCTTCTATGCATAAATCGCATAGTAACCAGGAACCTGGACCAGTATAATCTATCCGTAATGGCTAGTGATATGTGCTGCAAATATAAACCTTGTTGCACCAACGAACTTAAATATTAAACTCGACTTAAACTGACAATACTGCATCAAAATGAAATGTCAAACGAATTATAATATGTAGGTATCTGTCAAAATTTTTTTGGTTTAAGCCTAGCTTAAAATTTAAATCTTGTTGGTACAAATGGGCATTACACATTTATAATATTCAACATCAATTTATCTAAAAAGAGAAATATCCGGTTTATACGAATATTGGATTATCCGAAAACCAGTTTACCCCGGATAAGGTATGTCAGGATTCGGATATTGGTTTCCGGATACCGGATTTTGATGTTCCCAATTCTGGTTATGCGGATATCGGATTAGATTGTCCGGTTTTCTAGATTTCGGTATTGTGGATATCGGATTTTTCGGCTAATGATGTAATAGAAAATATAAATATTTTTTGACAAAAAAGCCAGAATAGAAAAATTAGTATAAAATACATATTTCATGACATTTTAGCTTACTTGTCTCTTAGAAAACTTGGGACAAGCCATTCGTTTCTAATAAAGACACATACGCTAAAACCATGTCTTATGAAACTTGTATTTTAATGTACTCTTGTGTGCCCAGTGACCGATTGGAGTAAAAACATATTAATTTTTCTTATAATCACATATATGTACGATTATCAATTTTCATTATTATTATATATATTATCTTTATTTTATGTATATTGTGTAATACGTTTTGTGGTACCTTTTAAAGTTGAGGTTCGGTATGACGACTTTATTCGCCTATCAAGTTGATTTTTTGTGGAAAATTGGAAAAATACTTTTCTTTTTCTTTACTTTTTTACCTCTCTCTAAGAAAGGTATTGGATTCATGCTAAAAATCGTATATCGAGATTTTAGAGAATAAGCACGATTTAAGGTCAATAGAATCCAATTATAACATTTTTTACAATGATGTCCGTGTGTGGAAATGTGTGTGTGTGTATGTGTGTGTGTGTGTATGTGTGTGTGTGTGTGTGGATGTTGGAGGGACGATTTTTCAAATACTATAAAACTAAAGACCAATTTAACTACATATTCCTTCATGTGACATTAATGGAAGAGCTGAAAAGGTTTTGTTAACAATTGGTCAACCTAGGAGTTTCTTAAAAAAATCTTGAAAATATTTTTTTTTGGAAATTTATGTTATTACAAGGATTAAAGAATATAAAATCCTCTATCCGACACGTTGAACATTTTTATTATATCTTCTATAGATTTAGAGATAGAGAATTATAAATACATAAAATAATTCAATGGAAACCAATTGAAAAATTAAAGTAATTGACAGAAGTACATTTAATATTTCTTATTTTGGTATTAACTAAATATTTAAATTATAGATACATATATTACATATCACTGCAAAAAACTTACGAACTGTTTTGGATAAATAACTGGAAAGAAGAGCACAGGACACAATACTGTGGAAGAATATTGGCAAGAGCCAACAAAGCGTCTGACATCTGGTGGCAAAATAAAACATATAATTCGTAGGGGAAACGTTCTGCTTTCATATAGGGTTATATAAACAACAAAAAATGACCAGCAAATCGAAGAGATATATTGTTCTGTACCGCAGTGCAATAATTGTGCAAGTGCTGACATATCCGTTCATTATTTCCCAAAAAGAGAAATATTAAAAAATAAGTGGAAAATCGCGTTAAAAATCGGAAAGGACATATCACCGTTCATGAACGTTTGTTCACAACATTTTTTACCTAAGCGATTTTATTCCATGTAAGCATTTATAAAAATTTATGCTTCAAAACATTATTAGATTGTTTTTGTTGTCATTTAAAGATAAACATTAAAAAAAAAATGATATAGCAAGCTAAAAATAATCGTAATGAAAATTTGACAAAACCCTTGTACATAGAAGAAAAATAAAGCGACGTTACCTGTGGTGTAAGTAGTAAATTTTATTCTATAATATTATATATTTATTTTAAATTGTTTATAGGAAAGACAGAGAAGAAGAAGAAAATATAAAAATACCAGAAATTGCGCGAGGAAGACGTGCAAAACAAAGAATTTGATGTGCATTTGTATTTAATGTTATTACGATTGAGTGAGGAGCCCCTTTCAAATTAGATGTTTGAAAACACAGTTCATATATTTCTATATTATTCTGTTTATCTATCTTATCCGCACAAGATAATATGTCCAGCAAAAAATAAATAAATAAGTAGTTAACATGCAGATAACCTCAATTTTGAATCTTATTTTACCTTTATATACTGCTTCTCCTTCGACCATAGGCCGCACAGCATTATTTAAATAAATGTATATATCTGACATTGGGATAAACATATTTGATTTCTATAAAAAAATAACAAAATATCCTCATAACAAAGCATCAAAATACAACTAGCACAAACGTAAAATATAATGTTTTCCCTATACCTATACCACCTCTAGGATGTGGCTCTCCCGGATTACAAGAGATTCTATAAGCCTACACGGCCTGGAAAGATGAGTATTATTATTACATATGCGCATCAGATATATCGCCAATCTCGTCAATGAATTTGAAGAATCTCGAACATTTAGAAGAGTAGGAAGAAACTTATTTATAGAATGAATTAAAAAATACAAAAATATATAAATAATGTTAATATAATGTTTGTGTGTATGAGAAATATTAAATACAATATCTACTTATATAGCCTAATATGGAAATGGCGAGAGGTCTTGTGCTGGCCAGAACAGATTTTTAATTGAACCTTTCGGGAAACTTATGTTCAGCAAGATTACATGTCTAGGGCAAGGTTTACGTTTTTGATTTTTTTTTTGTAAACTATATTATCTCATAAAATTCCGAATTTACATTTTAATTTATTATTTATAAGATAACAGAGTTTACAAAAAAAAATCAAAAATGTATTTCGTCCCTTAGACATGTAATCTTGCTGAAGATGGGAGTCTGATGGATTCCCGAAACGTTTAATGAAATAAGTAAAGAAAAAGAAAAGTTTTCTCCCTTTTTCTACAAAAAATCACCTTTGGCAGGCGAATAAAGTCTTAACCGTGAATAAAATACCTCTGTTCCAGCTCCATTCTCAGAAGAAAAAATATTACATAGAAGACCTTTGTTACAATGAATTATTACGTAACGTAGTAAGATGTTTCTTGTTTTGTTCTAGATGAATCTGTAGTGTGACCAAGTAGTCTTTACAAGTGGTTTCAGTGTTGCGTTTCATGCTAACGTACAATAACGTAATGGAAAACGATCTCTCTTCATTTCATGCTCTTGTGAATTATGAACCCAGAGCGCATTTGTTAATTAATTATTAAATTAATTGAAATAAATGCAAATTGTGAGGTAGATGAAACGGGTCTAATGGATCGAAGATTTCATTAACACTGTTTGGATATTAATTGTCGAATTTACTTGATTATTATATAAAGCAATGAAATTCTGTATCGGAATTGTTACAGATAAGTTACTCAAGTATGAGATGAGATGAGTCATACTGACATACATTGCAATTAGTTATTGATTATTTAAAACAATATAGCAAATAAACTTCGCTACATCCTCTCATGAATTGCAAATATATCAGCGATCAAATGCACGCATCTATTATATTGGTGTATTAAATTTCGACTTCCTTTTAGATAGGAAGTAATAAACCTCAATTTTGTGTGATGATGAGAGAAGTATATATCCCCATATCCACACAGCTGTCAAATAGCAATCTGTGCTATCTGGTCAGCTTGCTATCTTTCTTTATTGCAAACTCCCTAGGGCACCAGAGCACCCGAGTAGACCCTTTCATCATAATAAATCTTCGTTTTTAATGAGCGCCTCTGACGGAACACAGTGGAATTAGTGTCTGTAAACTAACAGAGTGTTGTAGCATTAGCTTTTCAATTACGTCTAGAGTCACTGTAATTATTTTCATGTGACGGCTATAAATTTTGTTTCAGGTTTTGCGTAATTTACGCCTAGTGACGATTAACTGATTTGTATTAATTGTGTCGTTGTTTCGATCTTGATTTACTGGGAGAATTTCTGGAAAGTAAAAAGCAATTGATTTGCTTGGAAAACAATTTCACACACTCATTTATTATGAAATAGTAATCAGCAATGTTAAAATGTAGTTCAAACAACCAACACGCTAATCCTGTATCATGTATATTTTATTACTCTTAAAATATTCAGATACTCGTATTTTGGTCTGTTATTTCTACAACTCCGTTGAATTGCATAAAAATTTAACTTTTTTTTAGTAACATACACTAAATTTTAGGGTGTTACAAGATATACAGTCCGGTACACGACAGATGAACCGTGGAAAATTTGTAGTTGTGGTAGTATGTATAAATCACAGTCTAATATTTGCACTTCGTTTAAATCCACACGAAATACAATTCGTTTACTTTCCGCATACCTAATAGAACATATAATAGTTGTCCAAATAAGTTTTAAACCTACGCAGCCTTTCTTATATTGGCAGTTGATCATAAGCGTACACAAATAAGTCAAAAGTACAAAGTTACTGTAATAATTATTATTTATACTGTGATTATTGTGTATAAATATTGATATTTAACTTTTAATATTACTTTGGAAAGAGAAAAATAAATATGTTTTTCCATGGTACTCGTTAACAATATAGTATATTATGATACAAGTGTATAAGCTAGCCTATAAAGCACGCGCGACAAGTTTAAAGCCACGACGTGTAGCGGAGTGACTTTAATGTCGTAGTGCTTTAAAGGCTAGCTTTTACACGTGTATCATACGCTATTTTTTATTATAAATGCAACATAACATAACTATTTAAAACTGAAAATGATTGCAAATCATACGGTTTTGATTTTTGATCTAGTGAGTTTGAGCGTTTCCAAGGAGACAGTTAGCAATTATTGGTATTGTTTACGTTAAGTCAACAAGTCAATATTTTTTACCTTCCGTCACCTTTAGGTAAGGAAGGTATTGTCTTTGGTCAAAAAATTCGGTGGTGAGTTTTTAATGAATAAGCACGTTTTAGGGTACCTACAATACGAATTTACTATTTTTAAGATGATGTCTGTATGTATGTATGTATGTGTGTGTGTGTGTGTGTGTGTGTGTGTGTGTGTGTGTCCGTGTGTGTGTGTGTTTGTATGTGTGTCCGTGTGTGACAAATTTTTCTCCGACGATAACTCCAATACTACAATTCTAAAAATTATAATTCTTTCGTATTCCTCTTCTGTACATCCATATGAAGAGTTGATTAGATTTTGGTTATAATTGATCCACCGGAAGTACCCTTATTTGAAGTTTTTAACAGTTTTTCTTAAAAAAACGCAGTTATTTATTATTTTTTGACATTTTGTTATTATATATATTAAAGAAAATACTCTTCTCTATACAGTTTGATTATACATTTTCCTTCATATTCAATAGATGTAAATTTAAAGCATTATAAAGAAATTAATTTTCAAAAATTAGTCAGCCTTGTTATTTATCATGGAAACAGCTGACATAATTATTCAAAAAAATTTAATTGACAGATGTCAGTTGCAAGTGCAAAACCAAATATGGAAAACAGTATAGGATCTAAAATTGGTATGTTATAGTGTTGCTCGCAAGTGACACGCAGAGAAAGGCCAAAGAGAAGATGGAAGGACATTACTTAGTGTAGTTTATGTTATAATTTTATTGGATTTATAGAACCTTTTCAAATGAAGTTTTGGTATGGAATTTGTAAAAAATAGTATGTGTTTTTACATGATATTATATAGAATCTGTTCCAAGGAACTTTTGGTATGGGATTTGTACAAAATACATGGAATTGACGGAAGGTCTTGTGCTGGCCACAACAGATTTTTTTTTCATTATTTTAGTTGTTATTTATATTTATTGTCATTTTTCGTTACCTAGGTAACTCAAAAATTTAGCGTGTTTTAATGGTCGATTTACGCACGCTTTTGCGTGTTTTAAAGAGCGATTATGATGCATGTATAATAAAAAATTATGTAAGATTTTTATTTATTAAATTATATAACGCTGTATAGTTTTTACCATATTTATATTATTTATTTTACACTGTTTGAAATTTCTACAAATTTTAATATTGGTACCTTTGCACTTACAGTCATATAAACAAGTCTTCGGACGACAATAGTTTTCAACCTATTTTACGAAAAACAGCAGTCCAAAACCTAATATATTTAATTTTCTTTTAATCCAAAATGAAAAGCATTAGGTTACTTTATTATAAATAAAAATTGAACAAACAATATAGTTATTTTATTTAATTATGGGGTAAACATTGAAAGTATTCATAATTTCATAACAAAAAAGTCTCCGTATGACAACCAAAACATTTAAATAATAAACCATTTATGTACGTTTCATAAAGAAATATAATATTTGGATGGATATCCTTTCGGTTTTCGATGTCATTATATTCTGCCGTTCTTCTTGTAATTAATTTTAAATTCTTTTTTGGTTTATGTTGCATGCAAAAATTTTATACGACCTTAAATAACATCCCTGAAACAAATTAGAAATTTTATAGATGAGCAGATGACATTTTGAACACACCATTCACATTTGACAAATAACAAGTCTGAAATTGAATGGTGCAGTACTTAGGAAGTATTACGAACATGATGTATAGAAGAAACTTAACCTACGTAAGACAACTTAAATGCTACACGTGTATTGACGGTGGTAGCTCTATAGAGTGTGATGTCATTGTGCGGGAGCAAAATGACATCATCCTCACCCCTCATTGTTGCTGTCGGGGTTGTTTCTTACTCGGGCGCCATCTTGTATCTCTGTGTAACTCTGAGAGAAGGACGAGGAAGGTTTTGCGTATAACTAGTCGTGTAAGCCAGGATTGAAAAATGCAGTAACTTAAACTATGTTTATTTACACACTATGTACAATTTGATAAATAAATGAGAAACTGTGGCTTCGTCACAAGTGTAAAATAAAATACAAATATCGTTGACTATACACACTGTTTGTATGTAAAGTGCCAAGGCAGTGGCGTTCCTAGGACTTTGGTCAAGGGGGGGGGGGGGGTTTGGGCGACTAAATAATTTCATGTACTTATTTTCTCATATTTATATTTTATAATACACAGATATTTTAAGATATTTAAGGTAGAAAGGTTAATATTAAAAATATAAGAAATGTTAAACAAGAAAATAAGATATTTTAAATAAGAACATGAACAAAGAAATATTTGGGTGGTATATTCTCATTTTTTATTTCTAGTAAATCAAAAATTTCTAACACAAATATGAAAGACAGAGAGCACATACTTTTTGGCGTTAACCTAATTGTGTGTGTGTGTACATAAAAAAATATGTAGGTCTAGGAGGGGCGATCGCCCCCATCGCCTCCCCTCTGAGTACGCCACTGTGCCAAGGTTACACATCGTTGTATGCGAATAAATTTTAACATTATAAATAATTAGAGCGTATCGAACGTAAATATTTACTTTATTGTGCGTCAAATTTCTTATAAGTAAAATAGAATTTGGAATATATATTGCTTCAAAATGATTTATCATAAATTGCATATAACAATGTAGAAATTTTCACGTGTGATAAGCGGTACGTCCTAACTTCTTTTATTCGGTTTTCTTTGAAGATTTGCATCAGGTTCGCTAAACAAAAAGCCAAGTGACGACAACTTTGAAAACTTTGAAAATCCGCTTACTTTAAAGTACTTAAAGACTGAAAGATGTTACATGAAACTCTGACAGGAAAATAAATAAATCCTCAAATGATTAATCAATAATATATTAATGCCCTATAAAGGTACAGTTAGGGTTGCCGACTTTTCAAAATTACAGAAAAGGACATTTTTTTGGCAATCTTTTTCTGAATTATACGTAGGATTTAAAATTTACGAGAAAATTTTTGAAATTTTGAAGGTCAAACGTGTTTTAATACAAAGTTAGATAACATAGAGTTTTTTTTACAATAAAGCAAATTTAACAAATTCTTAAAAAATTAAAATCAATATTTTATAACGAAAACAAGCAAAACACAATAAGGTTAATAAACTACTATAAAATGTAAACGAGTAATATCTGATCCGGATAGTCTTTCAATGAGCATGAGAGTAACAAAATTGACAAGTCAACACTAATTAACCACAGATATATTTAACTCTAAGGTCTGAAGTTATCATCAAACACCAAAGCATATATCTCTGCGTCTGCTACAGCTACCTTTTAGAGGAGACTGTAAACTAAATGTTAGTAGATAAATTAGTACCAATACATCAATAATTCAAAAATTCTATCGTTATTTCATTACATTACATAAAATGTGAAATAAATTATTTCATTTTCATATTTATAATAATAAGAAAAATATTATTAATAACAAAATTTACTACAAAAGGACAAATCGCGTCCTTTCCTGGTTTAAAAATCTGTTGTGGCCAGCATAAGACCTCTCGCCATTTCCATATTAGGCTATATAAGTATTGTATTGCACTTCGCTTTCGAACCGTCGTTTTATAACAAAATATTACAGAACTTTACCCAAATATTATTTTTTATTGTATATAACATGTCTTCTGCACACATATAATTCTAATTATATCTATTTTTCATTGTATGAGGAAGTTTCTAAATGTCAGAGATTGTTCCAATTCATTAACCAGATTGGCGGTATTTCTGATGGATATATGCATTTTACCACAATTTTATCTATAATTTCAAATATTTAATTAATAAAACAATAAGAAAAATTAAATATACTTCCCAGAAAAAGCTATCAGAATGTCACTAAAACTGTTGATATTTGACAATGACATGTGTCATTTAGAAACTATGTTATAAACATTGGACTTTGCCAACTGGTTTCCTTAGTGCCTTAGCCTCTGCGATTAGTTTACTCTATAAATTATATTGTATTTATTTCTAAATCTATACAAGTTATAATTAAAATTTTAAGTTTATTAGATGGAGAATTTTATGTTCTTCAATATTTAATAAAAAAAAACTCTCAAAAAATTATATTTTTCTAAGAAATTACTACTTCTGGTTGTTCAATTGTTACCAAAACCTTTTTAGCTCTTTCCAGGAATATAAGATTGAGGACACTGCAGTTAAATATTTTTTAAGTCTTATAGTTTTTGAGAAATCGTGTCTACAACATCCAGACATACATACACACACACACATACACACACACACACACACATACAGACATCATTTTAAAAATGCTATAATCGGATTCTAGGGACCTTAAATCGTGCTTATTCAATAAAATCTGGATATGCTAATTTTAGCATGAATCCAATACCTCTCTTAGCAAGAGGTAAAAAAGGACAAGGACAAAATATGTTCAAAAAAGAACAGTCCTTTCCAAAAAAGGTCAGTTGGCAACCTTAGGTACAGTAAAGCAACGTTCAAGTTAGAACGGCGGCTATTATTGCAACAGGTAATTAGGATTAAGATGTGAAACTTGATAGGTTATTATAAAACTTGATAGGTTATTATATTTTTCATCATCATCTGTGGCACTACGGCCCTTGGTGAACCATGGCCTCCTTCAACATTGTCTTCCAAACTATCCTGTTCTTTGCTTTCTCTTTCCAATATGTTAATTTCAGTTTCTTTAGGTCATTTTCTACGTCATTCATATATCTTTTCTTCGGCCTTCCTACAATTCTCCGGCCGAACGGGTTTATTCTAAACACTAATTTAGTTGGATCTGTATTATATTTTTAATAAGGAATAAAAGCGCAAGGCAGAAGATGGATAGTTCGGCGAAATTAAATGGTAACTTCTTATATTAGAAACTTATATAGCGATATTAATATAAAAGATTTTAATAAAAGGCATCCAACGTAAAACATCAAAGACGATTAAATTAAATTTGTACTAATTTTATTATACAAAGTAACAATTAATTATAATTAAATGTTATAATTATGTATTGCATGGCTGAAATTTTTGTAATACATTTTACAAAGGTATTCGTATTATGTATTTTAATCTGACATTATTTTGATTAGTAGAGATAAAGTGCATCGCCAAAGAATAACGCGTTGTTATTGTGAAAACGCATTATTTTCTTTTTTGAAAATGAAACTGGAACAGCTAAAACGACAAATGGGGTTATAACATGAACCATGAAAAATATGTTAGTACTAATCACTGTTTAATATGTGCGCTCCGTTTAAATCCACACGAAATACAATTAATTTATTTTCCACATACCTAATATAACATATCACAGTTGCTCATATAAGTTTTAAAGCTACGTAGCCTTCTTGGATGGACATTATCACCTTGTGGTTCCAGCAAGATGGCGTCATACTACAGTACAATTGATTTATTTCATCAGCAGTTTCGCAGTCGTAAGATCTTGTTATTTGGCACCATGCGATTTCCTTTTGAGGACATTCTTCTCCCTAATTCATTGAAATTTTTGCCAATCATAGAAAAAGTCACATTGATTATAAAAAAATAATTTGTTTCATTTAAAAATTAAATTCGATGCTCTTAAGGACATCTTTACATGTAAGTATGAAAAAAGAATTTTTCTTTGCCTGCAATGTTAGATGTGTTTGTATAGAATAAACGCTGCGTCTAAAACAACGCTACCGTGATGCATCAATATAGTATATTGTACAACAAGAGTGGATATGGGCATTCCACTCGAGTTGTACAGTATACTTTTTCTACGACCAAGATATTTAAAATGTATGAATGAAAAAACCTTGTATACAAAATTGTATGTACCAGCGAATAGGTTTAATTAATTTATTTTTTTTTATTTAAAATTCAGTGCAGTATACGATCTACTGATTTAGTAGCATTAAAATTAATTCAGTTGTTTTTCATATCCACCCTAGAGTGGATATGACTATCATATCCACACTGTTCAACGTGCGAATTTTTCATATCCACCCTAGAGTGGATCAGAGCTGGGCAGTAACTAGTTACTGTAGGAACTTAGTTACTAACTAGTGACTTTTACGTAACTTGTAACGTAACTTAGTTACTTTTTAAAATATGGTAACTATAACTGTAACTTAACTTGCTGCGGAAAAGTAGTTGGTAACTTTACGGTTTTTAGTTACTAGTTACTTGAGTAACTTAAGTTACTTAAAGTAATTCAGAAATTAGAATGTAACTTAAAAAGTGGAATGTAACTTAGTCATAAAAAGTAACGGGGGGATTAAAATTTCTAAGAAATATTTTGTTGAGACTGATGCCTTTTTTAGAAACACTAACTAAAACTGTTTTGTTTTAAATAAATGTCTGCCCAGAGTGGGAGTGTTGAGCGCAGCATCGCTCATACCCTCTGTAATGTGTGACTTTTATTTTAATACATAATTAAATTCAATATTATTGTTGATGATTTCAAACCATAATACATAATAAAATAAGTAATTATATTCATTAATAATAGAGTCTTTGTACGGTAAACAGAAAAACTGGAAATAACACATTATTTTAACTTTTAATTCTATAATTAAAAAGTCACTAAATGTTAAATTTGACTTATAAAATATATTATTTTCAAATGTTTTCTTCGCTTACAAATGATACGTTTTAATGAATTATAATTAAACTGCCACTAAATCATCAAAATTATTCCAATTTTCAGCTTATACAAAAAATAGTGTATTTTGTTCGTTGTTCGAAGGGTTGCAAGACTTGAATTCGTCTCATATTTACAAATTCCCTTCTCACAAGAAAATCGACGTCTGATCCGAGGTTCCAATAAATTAATCATTATCCACTAATAAGTCTAGGAAATAATGTCTGCATGTGTTATACATTATAATGGTCATGTCATGTTAGAAAGTAGATTCTTTATATCTTGGTATAAGAAATCAAAATTGAAAAATAAATTAATAAATTTTTAAAAAATCACAGCAACCGGGCCCTGCAGGCCCCTTGTCAAAGCGAGCCCTAGGCCGTGGCCTCGTGGGCCTAGGCGGTAATAAGGCCCTGTAGGTCCGTTAACATTAACAATAATAAACTGATTGGGTGTTACCAAGCAATAACGTTAAAATTTAGGTTAACGTAGTTAGTGCAAAAACTCCCTTATATGTATACTACACAATAACTAAGTCAACAGTCTAAATCTACACTTCACGCCATTAAAAGTAGTTAGAAAGTAACTCAAGGTAACTAAGTTACTTTTAATGAGTAACTAGTAAAAAACTTAGTTCTTTCACCAAAGTAACTGGAACTTAAGTAACTTAGTTACTTTTTTTTGGAGGTAACTGTAACTGTAACTAGTTACATTTTAAAAGTAACTTGCCCAGCTCTGGAGTGGATATGACTATCATATCCACACTGTTCAGCGTGCATCATATACAGTAGGTAGTAGGAAAAAATAATTTCTCCACGTTAATTTCTTTAGAAACTGATAGTGATATGACTTCCATATGAGAACACACCATCAACGTACCTTAATTGAAGTTTCTATTAAATAAAATATTATTACAAAACGCATACCTAAAATACTCATGTATTTGTGTTTGTTTATTACAGTTAGCTATAAAACAAATGTAAAAGATAAATATCTATAAAACCTATACATTTTTAACCAAACCTCACATTATTTAACGTTCTACTACTACTACTATACCGAATCCAAAACTTTTGTTTTTCTCGTTTTTCATAAATATTGATAGAAAAGTTGGGTGAAATTTTGGCTAAATATATTTAGCTAAATACATATAACAACAATAGCTTAACGCACAAAAGTCATCTTTGAAAACTCGGGCAAAGAGGTTAGAGCGCCAGAAATTACTATATTTTCCTTTATTTGTATAAAAAGCAAATCTTTTCGCACGATCAAATTTCATTTTTCAGGTGAGGTAAACAATTTCGCCAAAAGTTACTAATTCTTCATGTTGAAAACTTTGTTAATGTCCAAATTAATTATTAATTGAAACTACAGAAAATCAGAACGCATAGCAACACAGCAATTACATTGAACACTGAACAGGCAACTGTCATCGTAGCAGCATTTCGCGTGATCGACATATTTTACATACCGCTCACGCGAAAGTTGAAGAAATATTTCCGTGATGCGTCGCGGTAGCGTGGTTCTACACACTTCGTAAAATACAGGTAGACTATATCATGAATAAAAAGAAATTAAAAAGTAAATGGTATATTTTACATGGACATGTAGTCTAATTTCTTCTGCATGAAACGTCAAACTGTGAGCTACATAACCTATCTTTTTAAATAATGCTATGTAATATTATTTTATATTATATTGAAATGCTCGCATTTTAAAAAAATTCGCAGTTGCAACAACGCAGTTCCTGGACTTGTGATTAAATAACTAAATGTTTATTTGTCAGATTTTTATTTCAATAAGACTTTGCTGTCAAACAATAGGTGCGTTTAATTATTCGTTTCGATGCATTTGGAGCTGTCAGTGTCATTTTAGATGTCTACTTAAAGCACAAAAAGCATTATTTTTCTCCTCAAAGTCAAACTACAGATTAATTTATGTAGTAGGTATTGTGCTTGCAAAAATATAGTGCTCTATACGCTGTGTAAATAAAATTCAAAATGTAGGTTTGTATATTTATGCACCATGGTTATTTAATAATAACCGCTGTAATACGTGGTAACTACGAGAAATCACGCATTCTTAAGGTTCATTCACAGCTACGAAAATAAGAAATATAAATAAAATTATAAATAAGGCTTTATGGTTGGTGTTCACAGCCTCGAAAATAAAACGTAAATTAACATCAACTGTCATTTAATATATTCATAATTAACAAGCAATAATAACAACTTCATACCTTTTAAAACACTGTATGCAATCATATATGTAAACCTTTCTCTTAAAACAGCTTTTTAAAATTATATTTAAATTGAAATCCTTTTGACAGACCGTATATTGACAGCTCAAATGACAGTTGTTATGTATGTACTTATTTTTGTGTAAAATATTTAAAGGCTCATTCACAGCTATGAAAATAAGAAATATAAATAAAATTATAAATAAGATTTCATGGTTGACGTTCACAGCTTCGAAAATAAAACGTAAATTAACATCAACTGTCATTTAATATATTCTTAACTAACAAGCAATAATGAGAACATACCTTTTAAAGCACTGTACGCAATCATATATGCGAACCTTCGTCCTAAAACAGCTTTTTAAGATTACATTTAAATTGAAATATTTTTGCCAGAAGGTAAATTGACAGCTCAAATGACAGTTGTTGTGTGTGTGCTTATTTTTGTGTAAAATATTTAACATTTGAAAATCCTTGTGTTTATGTCTTATGTTTAATTTTATTTTCGAGAGCTGTGAACCCTTTCATAAGAATCTATTGTTTATATCGTTATTTTTATTTTTATTTATAATTTTATTTTTATTTTCGGAGCTGTGCATGAGGCTTAAAGGCTTATTCACACCTACGAAAATAAGAAATATAAATAAAATTATAAATGAGACTTTGTGGTTGGTGTTCACAGTTTTGAAAATAAAACGTAAATTAACATCAGCTGTCATTTAATATATTCATAATTAACGAGCAATAATAACAACTTCATACCTTTTAAAGCACTGTACGCAATCATTATGCGAACCTAAGTCTTGAGACAGCTTTTTAAAAGTATATTTAAATTGAAATCCTTCTGCCAGAACGCAATTTGACTGCACAAATGACAGTTGTTATGCATGTGCTTATTTTTGTGTAAAATATTTAACATTTGCAAATCCTTGTGTTTATGTCTTATGTTTAATTTTATTTTCGAGAGCTGTGAACACTCATAAGAATTTATTGTTTATATCGTTATTTTTATTTTTATGTATAATTTTATTTTTATTTTCGGAGCTGTGAATGAGGCTTTATTATTCTTATTTTTTTTTAAATTTTGCATATTTTGTTTATTTATAAACTAAACAAAAAATTATTTTTTCTTCAAACGTCATAAAAGTGGCATCTTTTGTTATTTGATTCACAAGGTAGAAATGAAATAAATAAATATCCATAGCAACTACATAAAATGAGCGAATAAGAAGTAACTTGTAAAATAGAAACCTGTCATATCGCCCCAAGGTAACCAAGATAACCTACAAATTGAAATATAAATAGTTCATATTTAACGAAATAACATTATTGTAAAATAGCAGACTTACATATTGGTAAGGACGGTAAGAATAATTAGAATTAAAGTGATAAGAAAAGTTCATATTGCTTTTCAGAGATTCCTCGACATATCACATCCTTAATAATAATTCAAATTCTGATATAATTGCGCGCAAGGAGAATACAAAATTGCGTAGTTTTTCTTTAAAGGTCAAAACGTGAAAATTTTCACTTGAATGTTTGTAACAAAAAGTGAACAAATACGAAAGTATCCATAGCAACAGAGTAATTGAAATCAGCAAACGTCCTTCACGTAATATATTTATAATTATTGCAACGTCAAGTTGTAATTATTTTATTTAAATACGTATGGGGTCCCGTGGCCGCGTGCCTGAGTGTCTGGTCGCGAACCCGGGGGCACCGGGTTCGATCCCGACAGACGCCAAATATTTCCAATTTTAAATAGCACAAAAGAGTGACCCCTGTGGTGCATTCTCCACACCAGCTATGAGTGCCCGTGTGGTGACGCCTGGTAAGCGCCCACACGGTAAAATATATCGTCATCATTACCGACGTCTACATGTGCTGTAGATACTGGCACACCCAGAAATGGGTAATATGCCGTGATGATATATTTATTTATTTTACTTTATGTTTGAAGAAACAATATAATGTGTCATTCGGAGTAAAAGTGTCATTGTGTGCCTCGCAGGTAATTGTTCGACTCGCGTACCGCTCGTCGTGCAAACTTACATGCTCGCCACACAAAGAAACATTTTTACTCCTAGTAGCACAATATACTATTATTTATATTGTCATTGGTAGCAACATGTGTTATCACACACGTTACATTTTAATATAGGTAAATATTTAATAAACTTAAATAACAGTAGTAGTGAAATAAAAATAAATACATGAAATTATTTTAATATTATAAATATAAAATAAAAGTTTTCCTCCCAATAAAATTTTATGTTTTCTAACCAAATGAAAATTTAAAAATTCAACTGAAGTGTAATTTAGAAACTCTTTACCCTATGAAAAATTGTCGTAGCCCTTGAGCATTAAGTTCATTTTGCGAGTTTGTATAAAAATAAATTTCTTTATGATTTTCCACGCAATTCACTCGTGTGCAATTTCCGCGCTGAGATTTCAGTCCAGGAATTCCGCGAATTAATTTAAAAATATGAATTTCATTAAAGCGGCTACCGCTGAATGCCACGAAGAGCGCAATTCAAATGCAAATAATTCCACGCGCAGCTGACCCGTGACGTCATCATCCAAATTATTTATCATAATCGTATTTCACGCCTGTCAACGCTTACAAGATGTCTGTATTTTTTCCGAGGAAATCTAATTATGCTTCATATAATACCACAAGACGCTAAATTTGACATTAATTTCATGATTCTTTTGTTATATTTTGTACTTTAAGGGTTTTTCCTCAAGTTAAGAAATATTCTTTCAGAGATTTTTGATTCGTTAGCATGCATTTGCGTCCATATTTTAATATAATTTAAGAAACTCGTATACTTACTGAAAGAAAAATGCGCATATTTAATTAAACAATACAATCCGGTAATGTTCTCATATTCATTGGTTTTTTACCTCTCTCTAAGAGAGGTATTGGGTTCATGCTAAAAATCACATACCCAGATTATAGTGAATATGCACGATTTAAGGTCCCTATAAAACGATTTTAACATTTTTACGATGAAGTATGTATGTATGTATGTATGTATGTGTGTGTGTGTGTGTGTGTGTGTGAGTGTGTGTGTATGTATGTATGTATGTATGTATGTGTGTATGTATGTGTGTATGTATGTGTGTATGAATGGATGTATGTGTGTATGTGTGGATGTTGGAGGGACGATTACTCAAAAACTATAAGACATAAGACCAGTTTAACTGTGAATTCCTCAACCTGGCAATCATGGGAAGAGCTGAAAAGGTTTTGGTAACAATTGGACAACCGGAAGTAGTAGTTTCTTAAAAAAATCTTCTAAATATTATTTTTTGGAAATTTGTTATTACAAATATTGAAGAATATAAAATTCTCTAACTGGTATATTGAACATTTTTATTATACCTTCTATAGATTTAGAGATAGAGAGTTTTATATATATATATATATATATATATATATATATATATATATAATCAATTTTATCCATCAAACAACCCATGGACCCCAGTTGAAAAATTTAAATGTTTGTAAATGCCATAAATGTCAGTGTCAAAAATCCAAACACTTTACTGAATGCTTTTTCTGGGAAGTTCATTTAATATTTCTTATTTTATTATATTAATTAAATATTTAAAATTATAGATATAGCTGCCGCACGTTAAATGGACACTATTCTTGAATACCGAAAACCTAAAATATAATAGTAATTGTAATAAGCTATTTTTATAATAAGGAAAAGACTCCGTCAACATCTAAAGTTGGTATAAACAGGAACGGGAATCATTTGTAAGCCAAAGTATGTACAGTAACAGGTCAACTAAACACGCGATTGCTATGCATATATTTCACTATATACCTTTAAGAAATCCCGCCAATCTCGTCAATGAATTGGAAGAATTTCGAACATTGAGAAGAGTAGGAGGAAACTTGTTCATAGAATGAATTGAAAAATAAGGAATAGATGTAATTAAATTATTTTGTATGTACCAGAAATGTTAAATATAAACATAATATTTATGAAATTGGCGAGTGGTATTGTGCTGGCCACAACAGATTTTTTATTTTATTTTTTGGCTATTCTTTTTTTTTACTATATAGATTCATATAAGAATAAGGCAAGTCACAAAGTTAATATCTGCAGTATTCAGCACAATACTCGTATCTCCTTATAAATCTATTTTTCTATTTAGCGTTTACAAAATGAATTTTGTGACAGTTTTTATGACAAACAGTGTTACGAGTACAATGGACAATTGTGTACAATTGTTCTTGGGGATTTTTTAAATTAGTAACATAGAATAAGTGTCAAAAAATATCTTTCATTTTAGTTGTCATTACTCATGAACAATAACTGAAGTTGGATTTTTCTAATAAAATATTTACATCAAACAGTAAAGCACTCTTCTGAAGTAAAATTAAAAGTATGTAATTATTATTCATATATAAACTTTAATTTTAATCTAACTTCTAAATAAGTGTTGTCAATATAATAAATTAAATTTCAAATGTTTACTGAAACTGTCAATGTTACCAACCTTATGTTTAAATTTAATACACGTATTGCAATGTCCAATTGTCTTTCCATATACCATTTATTTTATACAGTGTGATTCAAAAAATTTATTGTCATAATTTCGAGTTTTTTCAAACAGTATTCAAATATAATATTGTTTTAGAACCTCAGTAATTCTCTTTATATTGTTAACTTATACGTATAGTCCACAGCCTGCTTGGTTTCGCTCATTTATGTAATATTCCAATTCATTTCTTACTCAGTAAAAAAGTCGTTGTTATTTCTAATGAACCACAGGGTCAATGAGAAATGGATAATTTAACATTAAAATTGGTTCGTTAATTAATTTATCCGGATGAATTAGCACTGTACCATGAATAATAACGCTGAAAGCCATATTAATTTCCATTAAATTATGGGTAGAGTTCATTAAAATAATTAACAATATTTTGTGAATGTGTGTAACCAACCAATGTAATTACTAATGGACAAGTGGTGAGCTAAGATAGAAAAAGCGGTAGACAGTTACAGTTCGATTCAAACGCAAGAAACCTCTATACAATAGTTACATTTTAAATATATAATATGCATATACGAGTATGTGTAGAATGAATTTTTGCAACCTAGTATATCTACTCATATAAGTCCATAAAAGTTAAAAACGATGCTCTAGTACAAAATTTACTTATATTCAAAATATGAGTCTTTTATGGTACCAGTGTGTAGACATATTTTTCGTTATGTTGTGTGAATGAGGTGTCAGCCATGAATAATATATCTTTACTTTCGAGTGGGAAATATATCATTATGGAATTCTGGGTGTGCTGATCTTCTATACTCGCCATCAAATGAGTATGGATTGATGTTCAACTATTTTCCTTCTTCACACCCTGCCCCTTCCCGCGGGGTTGTCGTTTCTTCATAACTTAGCATTTACAACATTGCCCCTGAATTGGAAACAGTATAGAAATCTCCAGTCCATACTCATTTGACGGTAAATATATTGCGAGTATTAGTAGATTTCGGTATTGATAATATACTATTTGTAAAGTTAAGGGCGTTTCTCATGTGTCACCTGACGGGCTCTCAAAGATGTCAAGGAGGGAGCACTATAGGGATCACTTTTGGGCTGTTTGAATATTAGAAATAGTTTGAAATTTTCAACTTTGACATTGGTCCAAATCGAATCCGCGCGGTTACTAACAAATTTTGTTTGTTGCTATGGTTACGTATTTACTAAGTAACTAATGATTAAAGAAATATTTATCCGTTATAATTCTCAAATGTTATTTAGGATATAATAGTTAAAAGTTCCATTTTATTCTGTAAGAAGGAAGTTTAGAATATGACGCAAAGCAGAACGGGCCAAACCTTCGAAGAGAGGCATACGTTTGTCCAACAAAGTAGACACAAAATGTTAGGGGTGAAAAAACTCTGAACTTTTAAAAATATTTTATATATTTATATTTTGTTTGACCAAACAAAGTATAAATATATAAAATATTTTTAAAAATTCAGAGTTTTTTCATCCCTAACCTTTCATGAAAATGAACTCTGATCTAGAGTCGTTCATCAATAAAATAAAAAAGTAGACATACTGGCTCGTAGTATGATCACGGTTTTAATTAAAACGCTGTTTTAAGAAATGTCAAATTTCATTATTTAATAACAATAATAAGTAATATCAAATTTATCAAAATATGATTTTAAAGCAGAACATAGTTTGCTATCAAATATTTTTAAAAAATCGTTCTTTAAACATACGGGTGAAATTAAATATTTAAATTTGAATTGGATATTTCTAAAAACAGTGTTTCAGTTAAAACCGTGATCATACTGCGAGCCCTTGTGTCTACTTTGTTGGACAAACGTATGCCTCTCTGATCTTTCAGTCAGGAAATAGTTGAGACGTTCATAATTCAAAATTCAGAAAATTATCCCCAAAAACACAAGAAAATAACATATCTAGTGTCAAAATATAAACAACAATAAATATTATTACACCTCATATATATTTTTTTTAATTTGTTAAAAAAGTGTACATATTTTTCATTAAAATGGATTTATAAAGTACGGCTTTTTTAAACACAATAAAACTGCATAAAAGTGCACTTATTTAAAGAAAACGCGTGAAATAATGAAACGTTACGGCACATTTTTCACAATTTTATTGCAGACGTAAAAATAAATTGTATGCAACTCGAGTAAAAACTCTCTTATTCACTTATCGGATTTGACGAACTCGCCTGCTGCTCATTCGGTCAAACTTCCTATCATGAAATAAGACTACAATTTTTATTCTTGCTGCATAAACAACTATTTTATATATTTATGTATTATTATATAATAATCATACAGTATGAAGAATATATACGGTAACGACATTGTGTTGATTTTCATTACAAGCTACTCTGGTTGAAGGGGGAAATAATGAGGAGCTCGAAATTTGAATCACATTCAAATAATATGTATACTTCGTGCAGATTCGTAGTATTTATAATAAATATCACGTTAAATTTTAAAACAATCATACTTGAGACGTTTCATAAGATTTCACTGTCTAAATCAACCTCTCGGTCATTTATGAGAGACTGGTCCACTTAACCAGAATCACATGCGCATTTCGCTCTTATTGGAACTCATTAAATATACATTTTTTACATATTTATATTTGAATTTTGTTCATTTCTACATCACAATTTATCATTTGATAATAAATTGAAATTTCACGCTCCTCATTATTTCCCCGTGCACCGAGTAGCTTGAAATGAAATAACAATGGTTTTGATAAGAGTGTCGCTACCATTTTGTGCCTATAGGAACTTTTGGACAGAAATCGGCAAGAAAGGTTGTAGTATCAAACAAAATAAATAAAATATAAAATGGAGTTTAAAAATGGTCGAGCCCAGCAGGTTAAAGAACTAGTATAATATTGTAAAACTTTAATACGTATACGTATTATGCTGGATCCCGTTTTATGTGTGAATTGTTTTATTCTAAAGTGTAGATATAACCTAAAACACAATTATTTGTTTTATTGTAAAACTACCCGAACTAAAAACTTTCTCCAACTCCGTATTTATTGTGACAATATAGCTTGTTTCCAAGCGCGGAACACGGTCACGGTACACGGCAGTTGAAACAAGCGTGAGATAGCGGTTGATAAATGCCTTGCACCGCCATGTATGTTCAGCTACCTCATCATAAAATACATTATAGCTAAATTAACACGAGTTACCCTCGCTATCTTATCACCCTTGTGATGCAAATTGCTCACGATTTTGCATACCGTTTTTTGCTCAGTGGAGAGAATTTTATTCATTGCACACGATATGTAAGAGAATGAGAAAATAATAAAAAGTTGGATTTGAATTAACACGAAAGATAAAAATCTATTGTGGCCATCACAAGACCTCCCGCCATTTCCAGTATTGTACATATTTGACATTTCTGATACACACAAAAACACATATCTTCTTTATATATTTTTATATTTTTTAATTAATTCTATTCACTCTTATTTTTCTAATGTTCGAGATTCTTCCAATTCATTGATGAAATTGGCGGTATTTAGTATATTGAACTCGAGAAAAAAAACTTGTTTAAAACTCTAACGTATAGATGGCATGGCGTGCGAGAAAGTTTTAATTTGAATTTGACATTAGTTCATGTTTCTCTCTCTCTGCTCTCAAAGATATTAATTACTTCACAAATAAACACATAAGTAGTTACATGTAATTTAAAATATCGATACCAAAAAGACAAATTAAAATACTAACCTCCAAACTATTGTTGAAACGTCAAACAAAAGATCTACATTACCCGTTCAAACAAACGCTATGGCCACAGATCACAGACACTATTATAGATAGGAAACTGTAATGCTGCAAACCGGTACTATAAGTACAGCGCCCCCTGGTCATGGGAAGAAGAAGTTTTATGTATAGGAGGCGGAAATTTTGAATTGATTCGAATTCAAAAACTTAATACTTGATAATAAATTTGAACATCTCACAATGAGCCGATGTTGAAATTTATTTATATCAAATATTAAACTATTAAATTATATATATTTTATATTAATAATAAAATGAATGAAATAGTAAAAATAATACAAACTATTTTTCGTGTTAAATTTTTTATTTTTTAATAATTTTTCGTATTTCTTCTCTGCTATTTTTTATATTTTCTTCTAATTCTAATTTTCTTCCCATTTAATATTCGGTGTTGAACATTTGTAAATAATTTTTGGGATTTGAAAATCGATGTAAAGTAACATCTGTAAAATATATCAACAATTATAAAATATTAATAATGAATCTAAGAACTAATAAAGTACACATGTAATACACACCTGTCGCAATGCAGACTGGAATACAGCAATTGCTGCGCGGCATGATGTCTGTCACAAAAGTTTCTCACACACAAATCACAAATATCTGGTGATAAATTGTTTACTGTTTATATCACAAATAATCATAAACAACCACAAATAAATGTATATATATATATATATATATATATATATATATATATATATATATATCATAAATAAACAAAATCACAACTAAATTAAAAATATATGTCAACCAATTCAATAATAATCGAGCTGTCAGTAAGCTGACATTTTCAAATTTGAAATAAAATTTTATATACTAGCGCCATTTATACGGGGGAAGAAAAGTTATAATGCTGGCCCACTTTGTGTAATAGGAGATTCCACCGCATGGCTATGGCTTTACGATAATTCTACGTCATGCATGGCGGTAATTCAAATAATCAAATTTCATAATTTTTTTTTCTAGCTAATTAATAAAAATTTTGTCAAAAAAAAATATGGGTAGCAAGTTTTTACCTGCTCTTCAAAAATATTAAATAAAAAAAGGTATTCAAGTAGCCCATTACCTTATATTGTCCATTTCAAATTAAATATTAGAAAATTGCAAAATTTTGTATCGAATGCATACTTTTCTTTAATATTATTGGTAATAGTTCTTAAAGAACAGAAAATGTGTTTACCATAATTTTTAAAAAATTAGTAAGCATACCTACTAGCCAATCTGAAAACATCGACTATAATTTCTTTGACCAGTAAATGAATTCCCTTCCCCTTGCTCTCGACGAGTTCTGTCAATGTCATTATTTTCTGTTTCACCAGTACATGTTTCGAAATTGGAAATATGTTTTTCCAAAAAATAAATTGCAATTTCGAAAAAAGTTACTAAGAAGCATTATTGCTCTTGCCGAGTTCTATTACCGGTTAAATTTAATGTACTTATTTCTGTTACAGTCTGTACATTGAAAAATAAATGAGTACCTGCAGCTTTGAGTAGGATATTAAAAAGTTGTTAGTGGTTGAAATAGCCTACTGCATTAAATAACTGGTTTAGATTCGGACAGATTGGATTCAAATCCTATTTGGATTAATTTGAAATCATTTTAATCCTATAGGCATTCCCCATTGCAGCAATGTAAATAAATAATATGAGAACAATATCCATTTCAATCGTAATGTCAGTTTGTTCTATTTCTTTTACAGGAAACCATCTATGAACTAAGATTGAACACTCTTTCCAAATGTTCAAATGTACCGTGTGTAGAATTGAAATATGTAACATGCCGAATGCAATATTAATTTTTTAATTGGGTGATTGTAGTTTCTGTAATTAAATTAGACCAAAAGTGTAAATACAAAAAAAAAATAGAACTAAAAACTGCATCTAACGAACTCATTGCTTAATTGTTTTTGTTTTTTTTATTTAATAGTAAGAAGCAAATAAATAGTGGTTTTCATGAAGAAAATTACAAAAATTATTGCAAATGCTGCGACTGAAAAAATTAAAATTAACAGAAGAAAAAAGAAAAAAAATGGTCCTGGTGAAAAGAGAAGTACTTTGTGTCTAGGGTGCACGGTCCCACCATAATAATAATTCACACTAGTTGAAGATATAATGCATTGACTTGATTTCATAATTTGTGTTTTTTCCCTCTCTCGCAACAAGATGCAACTACATGATAATAATATGCACCATTTAGTGGAATTTTATTCATCTGCGAATTATACTACATACATTAAAAACTCATTTTCTACTGAATCTGGTTTATTAATCATATAAAATGTAGTTAAATAGTTTTATATGTATATTTTGAGGATTATGAGTTTTATTTTTCATGTATATTTTCAATGTTTTGTATAATAAACATAAAATATAAGAATACATGTCATGTTGTTGTGCACAATTCTTCAATTAGGGATAGTATTTTGATAATGACGTGCTTTAAATTTCTGAACTAGAAGTCAGTAGGCAGTAGGCTAATCAGGGTATAGGAATACCTGTGTTTAAAACTTTCTTGAATACCAGATAGACTTCGCATTCCACCATGTATTCCTTAAAGATTAGAACAGATTATTACTAACTAACCAAATCGTACCTATTTGCGTATACATTTAGCCTAAGACATTCTAAAGCTCTGAAGTGTCTAAATTCCTCGAATGGAAAAGTAATTTAATTTGTCAAAAGTAAAAACATTACAAACAGTTTGTTTTCTTATTGGAAGTTTCATATTGAAGGGAGTAAATTTCAAATATCAGACATCTGACGTATATTTTAGTTGTTTTTTTTTTCTCTCAATTTAAAATGTATGACTTCTCTTCTTGACAATATGCATATTTCTCTGGTGAATTAACATCTACATATCGTTAAAAGAATAAGTGTAGAAACATCTGTTGATATTTTATTTTGTTTAAATAAGCTGCATACAAAGAACTTATTTTTAATGTAACCTACATAAAAGGAGAAAAGCAAATTTTTTTAATTAAGAATAAGTCTTAAACAACGCTAATTTCGTTATATTTTTTTCCTTCTTGAGATATTTTGAATTAAAATTTAAGACCTATTTATAATGAAGTAACGTAAAACGCAACGCAACGACGCAACGTAATCAGTAACGCAAACACAAAATATGCGATTTATAATAACGCCGAAGATAGCACTTCTAACCAATCAAAATAATTCTGTATACATCGTTGAAATTCAACTCGCTTATTTAGTCTTTATGACACATGACATATAAATAAGTGTATGAAATTATTTGAATCGAAATGGACAGTGACGACAATATAGCAGCGGCAATGTTCTTCCTGACTCAGTAATTCTCGATTAATTCGATTGATTTTCTATCATCCATAATTATTCTTCGTATCGCTTTGAAAATCTAATCGGGTCTAACCAGAAAATGTAGAATTTATTATGTAATTTTGACAGTTCACGAACATGTCGATCATGTCGATAATACAGATTTTTCTAGTAAAACTGTAACACTGAATTCTGATTGGCTAGCGGTACAAAAGTAAGGTAGAAAGATGAAAGTTGGTCAGCTTTGGCGTTGCGTTGCGTTACGTTACTTCTGCGGCTCTGCGTTGCGTTTCATTATAAAACGGTATATGCTTTACCTTACATTTATCTTTTGCGTTACCTTACTGCAACTACGTTACCGCTTGCATTACTTCATTATAAATAGGCCTTAAATGTTTCATAGCAAACGGCATCTAATAAAACTGTATCAGCATACAAATTTTCATTACTTTGGTATTCGATTCAATTTCTAAAAGAAATCTGTCTTTATGCTTTATAAAATAAACCATATTCAGTTTTAGTATATCACAGTACAAGATTGGTAACATTACATCAGAGCGAGAAAACACCGCGATCCTCATAGGGTCTAATTTTTTTTTTTTTTTAATTGTCGAATTTGTAAACTTACGTACCGGGACGTACATAGCGATGAAATATATAAATAATAAAATAAATGTCAAATAAAACAACGGTAAATTTTGTAATTTGTGGAAAGATAGTTAACGATATAACATCAACAAATAATTCTTTATTCGGGTGTAAAGCTAGTTTGCATTCTCGTGGTGCACCGAACGGGAACGAACGGCCAATGCTAATGATCTGCTGGTCATAGCGATCACTACACGTCACATTAGTCGTGGAGGTACGAAGTAAACAAGACTATACAATCTAGGGTAAATCCCTAATAATAATCATTATTTTGGTATGGAATTTGTACAAAATACATAATGTGTGTTCGTGCTATAATTTTATTGGATTTATAGGACTTTCGGTATGGAATTTGTAAAAAATAGTATGTGTTCGTGTTACAATTTTACTGGATATATACATAAATAAATACATCAATTTGACGAAAGGTCTTGTGCTGGCCACAACAATTTTTTTTAAATTATAATTTAAAAATTACTAACTAAATTTGATTAACTCATTTTTGCTGGAAATGGCTGAGAGAGGACATATTCAGGCTTATTCTTGCGACCAGGGATGGTAACCGAAACCAAAACCGAAACCATTAACCGAAAAAAAATGAGAACCGATACCGAAACCTGTACCGAAATTCGAAACAAATACAAAACCGGAACCGAAAGCAAAACCCTTTTTTACCTCTCGCTAAGAGAGGTATTGGATTCATGCTAAAATTCGCATATCCAGATTTTATTGAATAAGCACGATTTAAGGTCCCTATAATCCGAATATAACATTTTTAAAATGATGTCTGTGTGTGTGTGTGTGTGTGTATGTGTGTGTGTGTGTGTGTGTGTGTGTGTGTGTGTGTGTGTGTGTGTGTGTATGGCTGGATGTTGGACGGACGATTCCTCAAAAACTATAAGACATAAGACCTGTTTAACTATGAATTCCTCAATCTGACATTCCTGGGAAGAGCTGAAAAGGTTTTGGTAACAATTGAACAACCGGAAGTAGTAGTTTTTAAAAAAAATTCTTCCAAATATTAATTTTTGAAAATTTTTGATATTAATAATTTTGAAGAACAAAATACTACACCTGATACATTTAAATTTTTTATTATATCTTCTATAAATTTAGAGATAAAGACGCTATAATATATAGTATATCGGGATATAACAAGTCGAGTAGGCGAAACCACACTAAGAAAACCAGTTGACAAATTCAAATGTTTATAACATAATTTGTAAATGACAGATTTCAATGTCAAAAATCAAGGGTTTTAGTGACATTTTGATAGCTTTTTCAGGGAAGTACATTTAATCTTTCTTATTGTTTTATTAATTAAATATTTGAAATTATAGGTAATATGCATATATCCATCAGAAATACCGCCAATCTGGTTAATGAATTGGAAGAATCTGTGACATTTAGAAACTTCCTCATACAATGAAAAATAGATATAATTAGAATTATATGTGTGCAGAAGACATGTTAAATACAATAAAAGACAATATTTGGGTAAGGTTCTGTAATATTTTGTTATAAAACGACGGTTCGATAGCAAACTGCAATACAATACTTATATAGCCTAATATGGAAATGGCGAGAGGTCTTGTGCTGGCCACAACAGATTTTTATTTATCGGTTAACCGCATTATACATATACAGGTCTCTTTTTAGTTATTAAATATTGTAAATTTTTATTAGTAAAATACTTATGTATAAAAAAGTATAAATATAAATTTATTTTCTATTTATTTATTTATTATTTTTTTTTTTGTCGAAAGGTATTTCAATTTTCAACGTTGTCAACGTAGTACCTCAATCGGGTGGCGCTCGAAATCCGTTATATGTTACATTTATATAAGCATTTAACATGGGAAATTAGGATATTGTTTACGTGTTTGTGGACACTTTTTGCATCATTATTATTTATTTATTTATTGGGCTTCAACTATAAAGGTTATTGCCCTATAACAAATTAACAATAACACTATACAAATAACAATACAAGAATATGAAACTATAACTTATAACAATAAATAACACAA
The DNA here is from genome assembly GCA_943142095.1 of Ophonus ardosiacus. NCBI lineage: Eukaryota > Metazoa > Arthropoda > Insecta > Coleoptera > Carabidae > Ophonus > Ophonus ardosiacus. The sequence continues at coordinate 34,674,021 of OW964827.1, read as the reverse complement.
CAATATAAAAAAGGTTTGACAATACACAATATAATGTTACAAAGATTTGAAATTAGCAATATACATGTAATTAATTTACCCTTTTGAAGAAAAACTTGGAATTGCATCATTATAATAATTTTTCAAAATTAATAATATTCTTATTCTCGTAAATTACTTTTGCAAAACCGAAACCCTTTTAGTTAAACTGGTATACCAAAACCGAAACCCAAATCAAAACCGAATTTTTATTTTCACGATGACCGAAACCGTAACCCAAACCGATATTTTTTATGGTTACCATCCTGCTTGTAATCATAGCAAGATGACTAAAATAACAATTTTCCTAACAAGGCTGTTAGCAATATTGTTTTGATTTTGTATTTAGGTGGCGCCCTTGTGATTAACGTTCAACAATTTCAATATCATAACAATTGTTATAACTTAGCAATGAATTTAGGGAAATTTTTGATGAGATCTAGGGACATTAAGCTGTTGACTGAATATATTAATCATTTGACGTTTAATCTAGTAGTCATGGCCCGTATTCTAACATCTTGAAATAGCGCTACTTCCGAAAAATCGCTACTTCAACTGTCAAATGTGAACTTTAATATTAAAAATAAAAGAAATAAAAATAAATTAAATTATAAATGCCACTTATTTCAAATTTTATAGGTTTCATTGCGAAAGCCTTTAACATCCGAATATTCAAAATCAGAATATTTAACACCAGAATATGCAGGCACAGAAACATTTAAATGTCGATTATTCAAGAACCGAATCGTGCATCGCCAGAAAGCGCTTTGCCCGAATAATTCATAAACCGAGTATGTGGGCGGGGCCAGGAGGAGTAAACGTTAGATTATGTTTACGTTGGTTAGCGATGGTTCTGCTGATATGCTTTCGGGCAATGCGCGATTCTGTGTTTGAATATTCTGGATTTGAATGATTTTGTGTGTGCATATTCTGCTTTTGAATATTCTGATTTTTAATATTCTAGTTTTGAATATTCGGGCGTTGAATATGCACCTGGTTTAATTTATAAAAATATGAAACCTATTCTTGTCTTATTCATAAAATAAAATTTAAAAAAAATCGAAATAGCGTTACTTCATTAACGGATTACTTGAATCACTAAGTTGTTGTTGTTCTAACCTTAAATTGTATCTGAAATAATTAAGTTCTAATATTTAAAATATAAAAAAAATATTGATTATTATTTTACTTCTGTTCTTCGTTCTCAATTGCTTCCAAAAGTAAAACAAAATCTATATTTGCCATATTTATTCAAAATATACTTAACTTTAAAATATAACAATATTGCACTCAGGCGACAAGTTTTAGTTCTCGCCTGTCTAGCAATCAGAAATAACAATTATTGTTGCAATAATAAGGTAATAGAGGTCACAAGAATTTGGAGATTGCCAAAATAACAATATTATTATCAAGCGTAACAATATTGCTCAGCAGACAATTGCTAAGAAACATCAATGATTACGTGAATACAAATTCATCATTGTATTGCAATGTTAACAATATTGTTACATATAACAATTGTTATTTGCTTAACAAGGCTCACAAGGATAAGGCTGATTACCAGGTCACCCGCGATTCATATTTCGATTTCTAAAATATACTATTTCATCTTGTTTTCAACAATTTTGAATCCCCTTCAAAATTTCTATCCCCTTTCAGTAATTGACACTATCTCTAAGTTTTGATATGAGTTCGATATTGAGACGATACGCTATATTAATAAATATTATTATTGTTATTTTTATTATTTGTTATTATTATTATAATTATTGTAGTACGGTAATATATTTATTTGTTTATTGAAAATATATTTTGTTGCAATGGTCATTGCGTAAATATTTGTTGTACAATTGATTTTTTCTGTATCTATGTCACTAGGAAACAAAAAATCCGAGCTCGGCCGTTAAGACGAGATAGTGAAACCACTTGAGCCAGCGTCACAGGGCTGGGTCGCATACCTGCTGCACACATCTGCGAAGTGTCAGTCACACCTTTATGTTGTTCTAGAACTTTCTGTGAGCCACCCACTAACCACCCACACCAGTGACGTAGCGCCTACCCCCGAAACACCCTAGTTTTGGAAGGAGACAAGAGGGATATTTGGATTTAAATACGAGAGCTGAAGCTACACTCATGAGTCTTGTTTAAGCAAGACCCAGATGGTTGACATGTTGAGTAACCCAGGCTTCTGGCATCCTAGGGCTTGGGCCTCTGGCGTGGTTGACACGTTGGGTAACTCGAGTTTCTGAATTCATCCAAATTTTACTCTCGGCTTGTCCGAGGTAAGTTCTCCAGATGTGTCCTCAACTCCGCTTTCCAATACTTCCCCCCTTTTTCCACCCGTTCAGCTGCTATAGCTATGTCAGGCACGTCGGGTTTCTCCCCTTTTTCCAATCGCTCAGCTGCTATGGCTATGTCAGAAACGTCGGGGTTCCCTCCTTTTTCCACCCGTTCAGCTGCTATGGCTATGTTAGGCACGTCGGGTTTCCCCCCTTTTCCACCCGTACAGCTGCTATGGCTATGTCAGACACGTCGGGTTTCCCCCCTTTTTCCACCCGTTCAGCTGCTATGGCTATGTCAGGCACGTCGGGTTTTCCCCTTTTACCACCCGTTCAGCTGTTATGGCTATGTCAGGCACGTCGGGTTTCCCCCCTTTTTCCACCCGTTCAGCTGCTATGGCTATGTCAGGCACGTCGGGTTTTCCCCTTTTACCACCCGTTCAGCTGTTATGGCTATGTCAGGCACGTCGGGTTTCCCCCTTTTTTGTCCACCCGTTCAGCTGCTATGGCTACGTCAGGAACGTCGGGTTTCTCCCCTTTCCGCCCGTGCAGTTGCTATGGCCATATCCGGCATGCCGGGTCTCCCCTCCTTGTCCGCCCCCGTTTCACCCACGGCGAACTTATTTTGGACAAGTTATAAACAATTTATCTTTTTGCTCAGAACTACAGTTTCATGCCAGCGTAATGAGTACGGACAGTATTGGTTTTTTTTTTGTAAACTGTATAACTCACGGTAAATATACTAATAAAAAAATGCTTGTTGTTGTCACAATGATATAATTAATTTTTATATACATGTCCTGATATTGGTTGTCAATCAAACGTAATTTTGCGAGTCTTATTAATGTCTATTTGCAAGGTTGCTCATATTAAATTATTGTGACACACCTCATTGTTACTATATTGAATTTGTTATAAATTATTTGTTGAAATTGTGTCTAGATGCCTCTCTGTGCGAGGTTTTAGCTGTGGTTTCCCTCATACGTAAGGCGAATGCCGGAGAGCGGACCGTTCCACAGCGGGGTGTCATGTTCAAACCATTACGCTCAATTGTATTTCTCATGTTATTTGGTATTTACTTTCATAATTAATTTTCAATAAATGCACAAAGCTGACATATTCTGTCTGCTTTTTGGAGAGAACATTATTCTTTAATTTTGTCAAATACCTGTCCCGATTCCCCCACTTTTAACAGCTACTCTGTATTACGAACGAAGTAAGGGTTACTTATTTAATATAAAAGGGTAAGTACAACTTTCAACTAGATGGAGGCCAGGTATGTCACCTTACATAAAATTGGTGCCGTGACCAGGATAGGTATGTCGCGTTACAATATGAGTTATTGATATAGGCAGGCTCATGCGTGTACATATTCATTTGCATGATATTGAAGGAAATTTGGCATGTGTGTAACTACGACTCCCTGTCTGTTCACTAGTCAAACGAGGCAACATTACGAACGATTTCTTCTCCTTCCTCTTTACTCTGTGGTGCGAATGGAAAACACACACTTGGCATGCGGGCGAATTTGACATTTTGGAAACATATAAAGTGGAAAGGTATACGTTTCCCTTGTTTATTTAGAGATAGATGTAAAGTTATATGGAATATATTATTGTTATAGGACAGTAGAATGCACGTTTAGTGATGAGTTTTCGCATAAATATGTTTGGATAGATTGATTGAAATGTATGTCGGATAATGTGAGTGACTGTGTTCATATTTATATGATAATACTGCACTAATTTAATATCAAACTATATAAATATATTATGGTTCATAATATTGTAATTTGTAATTTAATATTTAATGTATTGTTTAGAGGTTGATTTAATAGATTTAATTTACAAACATTGGTTTACGAACATCAATTTAAAATTAATGACTTATAGCTGCGATTCATATGATTAAAAATAGAATGAAATTTTATGGAACCTGTAATGCAAAATTTTGCTGAATCAAAAAGTTTTTTTTCACGTGCATGTATAAATTTACATTATGTATTAAGCGTAGCAAGGAAAATTTATTAAAACATTAACAGAAACAAAAAAAATATACATAAATTATTTAATAATTCTTAGGGCCAGTATTTTTGTCGCATCGAAAAATTAATGCACGTGTAATTTTTACAACTTGTGCTATAATTTCGATGCTACATTTTTCTTTTTACTGACAATTAAGTGAACGCACAGTTTATTTGACAGTTGTGGATAAAGCATTATATAATATTATATTCGCATGAAACGGGTATTACTCTTTTCAATGATTTACGAGTACATCATTCGCCTTCCGGGTCGTGATGTAAACTTCATAATTATTAGTAATAGCATACATTACAGGCTTATTGAATAATATACTATTATTACACAAAATTAGCCTACACGTTTCCTTCAAAAACAACCAATGAAACGGGAGTAATGAGCCTGTTCTGTAACTCTGTGGTTAATTATTAACAACTGGTTAAAAATACTAACCAATCAAGTATGTTCACATATAACAATAATCTGATGTGTTCAACACAATACATACCTACATATTTACTAATCTTGCAAACTATATTCAGTTTCTTTGCATATATCTATTGCTTTACATGATCCATTTCGTTAATGTGTTGTTGTAAACTAATATTTGACATTTTGATAACACGTGCTTAATCACATCTGTTTGATTTTTAGTGCAGCAATCATATCAATTTTTTTATATCTAATATTTATGTATTGGAAAATATATTATTTTTACTAATCTTAATTTTATTAGAATAAATACAATCTTCTTAACACGGTTTCATTATTAATTTTAATGTAATAGCTTCCTGACAGTGACATTTGTTTAAATATGTCAAAATTGTTATCAAAATATTATGTTTTTGTTTGACTCATAGGCGAGATGATATATAAAAATAAATTATTATATAATTTAATATTTAAAATTATTTCAAGTTATTTACTAAATGCTATTATCGTTATTCATAATTAAATTAATAAGTAAAACATTGAAAGAAAAATGAATGCAATACTTACATGTTGTTATAAAATTCAATATTATTTTCTATTAAAATCAACAATTCCAATAATGTATATTTGGTTAATCGAAACCGTTGAAAAAAAATCATGATTAGAAAGAGCATGAAAATGATCAGATCTTTCATATATTTGCCTCGGTATTCCGTATACAATTATATCCAACGCAACTAAATCGTCATCATCGTCAATAAAATCAGCCTTCCATGATTCTGATAGAAATTAAAAACGTTTGCATTCAATATAACCTCACTACTTACTTAACTGCAAGATAAACTGTCAATTTCGGAGTCTTAAATTTATGGAAGCCTTAAGATATTCAACTTAAGGCTAAACTAAACTTAAATTCTTAAGTGGTGTCGGTGCAACTGGGCATAAGAATTTATTTGCGAGAAACTTTTACCCAACCGGCAAGCATACTTGTATATTGTAAGTACATGTCACGTCTTACGGCTTGATAGAAGTAATAGTTAAAAAATCCCTAAACCTTAACTAAAAACCCTTAATCTAGATACGTATTTCGGCAACTGAGTTGCCATCATCAGTAAACTTACGTATAAGAACAGATCAGTTTTGGATTACTTCTTAGACATAAATTTACTGATGATGGCAACTTAGTTTCCGAAATACGGATCTAGGTTTAGGGATTTTTCAACTATATCTATTTAACCTTAGGCTCCAATAAAGTTTTATTCGAAGAAGTAGATGAGATGCTGATCATATAACCCAAACCAAATGCTTTTTGTCTTTCTATCATTCTTTGGTAACTACGTCACAGCTTTCGAAGATTTTCTATGTAAGGTGCAGAAAGAATAAACTTCTACGCGGATCATTGAAGCCTTTTCTTTGCACCTTACAAATTATGTTTGAGTTTCATGTATCATTTATAAAAATTAGAATGTTTGAAAGGAAACGTGTAAAATTAAATAATATTTCTGTTAATTAACATTTTAGAATGCTTCTGAAATGTAATAAACAGTTTATTTACAGTATTTTAATTTTTACTTAATAATTTTTGATCAAATTCTTACGTTTTACACAGAACAGTCAAATATTTGTGAAGTTGATGCCAACTTTAGTATATTTTTATTTTGTCATATTTGCATCCACGGTTTCATGCAAATTAGCTTTCGTTTCAGAAAATTATTTCGCGCAAAACAATAGCGACAATTACATTTTTTAATTTTTTTTATATCAGCGGTAGTTTATAGTAGCCAAGTACGCATCAAATTTAACTTATGTGTAAAGAAAACCCTAAATATAACCAAAATTTGAAGCAAATGATCTTCAAAATTAAAATATGTCCTATTTGAGAATTTTTTACAACATCGTACGGTACCATAAGAAGTTGTAAATTTATTACCTTGTAATCACTGAAATTGCATGGTCAAATACGAAGTTGTAAAAATGCATATAAATTTATGGTAATGTAAAACAGGCTTTACAAATATCCACTGTGAATTCCCTATTAAGTATTCCGATGAACAGCTATAAACTGTTTTCTAACTTTGCAGACTTGTACATTGAAATTTTGAATCAGTAAAATTACTTTTAAGCACAAACTGTACAATAGCATTACAATGTCAACTATTTGTTTGTGCGTGCTAGCTTTCCAAACAAATTGAAAATCATTTATTTAAATGTGCAATTCAGAGAAAACCGCAATGAAATGTCAAATGAGTATTTATTTTACTCGATATCCATTGTTCAAAGTTTGAATAACGGTTGTCATGAAATTTTAAAACATTTGAGAGTAATTAATAACGATTTGTAGGTACTGAATAAAAAAACAAAATGAAATTTGTCACAGTATGATATATTTCATGATGTTTTTTTTTTGCTCTTTAATAATATGCCCGGAAAGGGAAATTATTGACCAAGAAGAGAGATAAATATGAGAAAATAAAAACTTAATTAGGTAACTGTTCAGTACATTTGATCATTACCGTTTTCAGTAAATACAGTTCTTAAATTGCATGTTTAATTTTCCTACAAAGTTATTGTTTGTTAAAGATTATAGCTTTTATACCATACGCTGCATAATGTTATTATTATTATTATTATTATTATTATATCCGTCTCACATATAACAGTCATTGTTTACGCTTTATAATTTATTTAAAACCTGCAATAGGGTAGGTACTCTCTTTGCACGGTACTTTTTACAAGAAAATATGAAAATATTAGCTCTGATTCATAAATTTGAAGTACTGATTGTAGAGTATTTTTTTAAAAAATAGTGAAGGTCATCTATGAATTGTATGATATATGATACAAGATACTGACACAGTATTGTGACACTAACAGAAAATAACGTTATTCGCACGGCTATGCATCAAGGTAATGTAGCTGACTTCATAAATAAACTTTAGAGCGAAAGTATTATCAACATCGAACATCGTTTTAAAATGGAATATCCTAACTTAGACCGTGACTGATGTTGCACTTTTATCACCCTAATATCTACATCTTAAATTTATATGCCCTAAATATGTTATTATTTAGGATTTTAGGAATTAGATTTTGGGGTTTTGTAGGAGCTCATCATGCTTTGAAATTGACCCGAATTAATTAAACAAATCATGTTCGTTGCTATAATCTCTGCTAAATATCAAATTTCTGTCAAATGATATCTTCTTAACTTCTATTTTATGAAATATAATATCAACATTTAGTCTAAAGCATCAAATTAAATCGAATTGTATAATTCATTTTTGTTTTAAAGTGTTTACAAAAACCTAAATATTAAATGCTAAAATCAAGGCATCGAACCCGAACCTGAATAGAACCAAAACCGGAACCAAACCATAACATTTTAGCGAAACCAAATCCAGAACCGAACCTCAGATATATTTTTCAATTGAAACCAAACCCGGTATTAAAATTCGGGTTCAGGGTTCAGCTCCGTTTCAAGTTCATTTTCAGTTCGAAACGTAAACGTAATTGTAATATTTACATCCGATCGACGTCTTTTGCGTCTGCGATGCTGCCTGTTCGTGCAAATTGTGTAACATTTTTGTCTTGCGTTGTATTATAAATTCCGGCTCACATTGTAATTTTTTTCTATATGAAGATTGTTATTAAAAACACATTACCTAATTCAATTTCTACTAAGTCGAACCGTACCTGAATCCAATACATAAACCCGGAACAAAACCGTAATTTTTATTATTACATGAACCAGTACCGCACACGAATCCATCTCTCAAAAAACAAATTTCGTATATCTCAACGTGATATTAATAATATCTCCACATAATTTCCAATGTTAACGTTGACAAATACAATTGACAAATGTCATAAATTATAAAAAATATTCATTTATTTCCAGTGTGCAAATATAATATCACAAAAGTAACTAATAATCCGTTGCCTACGTAAGTAATTCCTAGCTGGGCATTGCATTGTTTGGTGAAATCCAAAATGGATAATATCAGTTTAGGCAGTTCTTAAATTTAGGAAATTCCTTGCTAGGCAACAGTTTAGGAATCGGTGGTGAAATCGGCCTTAAGAGTTTTTGAAAGACAAGCGTATTATATCCACTCGTGTAGCACACGCTTCTCGTCATGCAAATGAATATATGCATGCCAATTTGTTAATTCGTTTACGATACAGATGACCTTGATCGGACTTCTTACAAAAATTTTACTGTACAAAGCAAAATATTTGTCCTTTTCCTTGTCTTCCTTTTTACCGCTGAAATTCTCATATCGTACTTTCTTTCTAGTGTAAGCAGGTTACAATATCCTAGCTCATACCCAAAAAGGTTAATAACACTATATTGAAATTGCAATTAATATTTTTAAAAAACAAACTATTTAAACAAAACTTATTTTTTACATTTAGATTATTCATATTTTTACAATTTAATTCTCTTTGCCCCGCCAAATTTATTGCCGTCAGTAAGGCCATAAAATTAACTCATGGGTCAGCTGCGGGATATATACTTATTTGATAACCTGGCAACAATAATTTATTCTAGATTGTTATAGTACTATTAGTTTATTACTATAGTAACACTATTAATATTATATTTATCATCAATATACCACCAACAGCGACTGACCCAAGCTTAATTATTTTTTAAGACCGTACAAAAACTGTCTTGGCCTATAGCAATATTAAAATAAGGGGTTACTGGCTATAACAACCTTCGGGTTGTATATGTTGTTGCGATTTCCCTTTTCATTTAATTTAACCTATAAATTTGTACCTAAACCCCAGTCAACCAAAAATAATGTGTCAAAAATTCCATTTATGTATTTTTTAATTTCTAATTTAATAATTAATAAGTGATTTTGCCTTAAAATTATTAAGTCGTACATATCTATTTGATTAAATTTCATTATCTTCGTTTACCAACCGATAGTTCACAGACTTACATATACGAAAATTTGTATTTAAATTTGAATTGTAATAAACGACTTACATAAATACGAATTGGTAGTGGTTGGAAGCTTTTAAAATTTACTTGACATGAAAGTAAAATATTAGTTTTATGAATGAGAAACGTAATGAAAATCAGGGGTTAGGAGGGTCACTGTCGCTGCTATTCGCATTTTCAGTTGTCGGATAAGACACGTGCGAAGAGATATTAGGTTTGATACGGTTTCTATAAAAAATAAATATTTATGAAAACCATAAAATAATAGTGTTACTATAGTATTTAAATAGTACTATTATAACAATCTGGAACATATTATTGTTGGCAGGTGACAATTTAAGTATAAATTATGCTGTTCCTTGAATGTATTTTATTGTTAAGGAAGATGTTCTCAAGTAGACTGTATAGCAGTATAGCGTCAAATGAACAAACCTACTACCCATTTTAGAATTATAGTCAGTTGAGTTTGAAGCTTAATAACTTGCTTTAAAAAAATTCAAAAATTATGAAATACACTTTAAATTATGGACTATACATTTCTACGTAACTACACTTTTCTTAATTTTTCATCAACCACTTTCACACCTATTAAATACTTAATATTGGTTATCTGTAAGCCTGTTGAAATTTTGAATGAGAAAATGAAAAAAGAGCCGATTTTCAGATGTTTAAAATTTTAGAGGGATTTCATATGAGTTTTAGTTGGCAGTAACTCGCCAATCGTTCATCGGCAAAAATAGTGTAATACACGATACGAAAGAGAATTTTATACTGAACTCAAATTTTAAAACCGCATCATCGTATCTTTAACAAGTTCAGAGTGGTGGATGAAAAACTAAAAAATTGCAGGAATACGTTAACAATTTTTATAAAGCAGTTATCGATAACTTACTTCCTTCGATGCCATGTCGAATGTAAACTGTTGTAAATAGTGAAACCTATTACACTAAGTATCAAGTACGTAATATTGTTTGTTTTTTTGAATAATTTAAATATTTTCATAATTGTTTTAAGCAAATGGCCATAAACCTGAATATGCGCCATTTGTCCAAATTGGCGGGAGGTTCCCTTGCTCCGATTTCGGGAAAATATTGATATGTTATTCAGCGCACTTTTCTGTGACTGGATTCCGTTAAAAAGCTTTTGTTGTAATTACTTTAAGGTAAAATCATAAATTTGCTGGACTATAAAAAATCTTTAGAATGAAAAAAAAACTATAAACAATAATTAATATTTATATATATATTAGTTAAATAATAATAATTAATGATTGTCAAAAAGTAATTTGTAAAAAAACGTAAAAAAAATATAATAAAATATGATTTAAATGAAGCATTCATGTAATTTTCAATAGTGTTGCCAGAAGTCGAGACGAGACGAGACTTGGGGTCGGTCTTGTCTTGGTCTTGACTTGGTCTCGACTAGAGTGGTCTCGTCTTGGTCTTGTCGAGACGAGACTTGATGTCAGTCTCGTCTCGTCTCGAGTCTCGACAAGACTCTCGACTTTGCTTCCATTAACATTTTTTTTATAATCCCATCTAATAGTGCATAAAATTCTAAGAACAGCAGTACAATCGCGATTCAAAAATTCCAAATAATATTTGAGATATTTATTATTTTTTCTGTAAATATCATCAACTTGATACTTGAGCTCTTGAAATAATTAATATGAAAATATACATACATACTGAGTGTTGCTTCTTATTAATAAACATAAAATATGAAGCAGTAAGTAAATGGACAAAAATCCTCAAAAAAGTAACTTCTATCGCTATTTTTTTTATATTTTTCTAAATAAATGTTAAATAAGTAGATAACTAAAACTTAGCCTTTCGCGTATCCCCTAGTACGCGTACCACAGGATGAGAACTTCTGCTTTATATCAAAATTTTGACGAATGTATTTAGAATAATAATGGTATATTCAACAAAAACTGTAGGTAGTTACATAAACACAATTCTCTAACAAAAAAAAAAACACTTATTTGAAAAACAAATAAATTATAATAAACGTACTTAAATTTATAAAATTAGTAAAAAAAAAATAGTAACTAAGAAACTTTAATAATAACAGTTGTACGGTTTAACAAATTATAAATAGATTAACTTTCCAAAATCAGTCAGCTTTACTATAATCATAGAAACAGCTGATATATTCAAAAAATTGTAATTGACAGATGTCAGTGTCAAGTACAATATACATAATGATTGTTCGTGTTATAATTGTATTGGATTTATAGATTTTTTTCCAAAGAATATTCGGTATGGAATTTGTAAAAAATAGTATATGTTCGTGTTATAATTTTATTGAATATACAGAATCTTTTCTAGGGAACTTTAGATGTGGGATTGGTACAAAATACATCAAATTGACGGAAGGTCTTGTGCTAGCCACAACAGATTTTTTATGTACCTACTAAAACTTCTTTTACATGTTGTAGAAGGTTGAGTTAAAAATAAAATCAAGCCATGGAGTAAAAATGGATAGAATTTTTTGGAGATATCTAATAATTCTTCATTTGGTATTTCTTTCTCAAGAGGTTCCTCTTTCCACTTATGAAACCATAATAATGATTCCTCATAAAAATTGTCTATGTTATGTTTCATTTAATTCTTTATCATACGTTTATACTTTTCTTTATTACATGGTTTTATATTTTTAGGATGCAAAATTGTTAGATTGACTAAAGTATTGTATTCGGAAATATTTGGATTTGGGTTGGGCAAACCTACCTGCTTTTATTACTAGCAGATGTCTAAAAGTGGTTGTTATTGTCTGGTAATATGCAGCATTTATAGCACAGGCCGTTATTTATTGTTCCATTATTGGATTTTTACAAGAAAACAAATGTTGTGCTATTTTTCACCCATTTTTTTTTTAAATTATATTATATTAGGGAATTGGAAAAACAGTTTGTTTTACACATTTGTGCATACAAAGTTTTAAGAAAATTGTTAAAGAAGGGCTTGTACATTACGACTTTTATATTTCTATTTTCTTTAAGGCTTTAAGTTAACGTTAATTATTGTATTTAAATTTGAATTGTAATAAACGACTTACATAAATACGAATTGGTAGTGGTTGGAAGCTTTTAAAATTTACTTGACATGAAAGTAAAATATTAGTTTTATGAATGAGAAACGTAATGAAAATCAGGGGTTAGGAGGGTCACTGTCGCTGCTATTCGCATTTTCAGTTGTCGGATAAGACACGTGCGAAGAGATATTAGGTTTGATACGGTTTCTATAAAAAATAAATATTTATGAAAACCATAAAATAATAGTGTTACTATAGTATTTAAATAGTACTATTATAACAATCTGGAACATATTATTGTTGGCAGGTGACAATTTAAGTATAAATTATGCTGTTCCTTGAATGTATTTTATTGTTAAGGAAGATGTTCTCAAGTAGACTGTATAGCAGTATAGCGTCAAATGAACAAACCTACTACCCATTTTAGAATTATAGTCAGTTGAGTTTGAAGCTTAATAACTTGCTTTAAAAAAATTCAAAAATTATGAAATACACTTTAAATTATGGACTATACATTTCTACGTAACTACACTTTTCTTAATTTTTCATCAACCACTTTCACACCTATTAAATACTTAATATTGGTTATCTGTAAGCCTTTTGAAATTTTGAATGAGAAAATGAAAAAAGAGCCGATTTTCAGATGTTTAAAATTTTAGAGGGATTTCATATGAGTTTTAGTTGGCAGTAACTCGCCAATCGTTCATCGGCAAAAATAGTGTAATACACGATACGAAAGAGAATTTTATACTGAACTCAAATTTTAAAACCGCATCATCGTATCTTTAACAAGTTCAGAGTGGTGGATGAAAAACTAAAAAATTGCAGGAATACGTTAACAATTTTTATAAAGCAGTTATCGATAACTTACTTCCTTCGATGCCATGTCGAATGTAAACTGTTGTAAATAGTGAAACCTATTACACTAAGTATCAAGTACGTAATATTGTTTGTTTTTTTGAATAATTTAAATATTTTCATAATTGTTTTAAGCAAATGGCCATAAACCTGAATATGCGCCATTTGTCCAAATTGGCGGGAGGTTCCCTTGCTCCGATTTCGGGAAAATATTGATATGTTATTCAGCGCACTTTTCTGTGACTGGATTCCGTTAAAAAGCTTTTGTTGTAATTACTTTAAGGTAAAATCATAAATTTGCTGGACTATAAAAAATCTTTAGAATGAAAAAAAAAACTATAAACAATAATTAATATTTATATATATATTAGTTAAATAATAATAATTAATGATTGTCAAAAAGTAATTTGTAAAAAAACGTAAAAAAAATATAATAAAATATGATTTAAATGAAGCATTCATGTAATTTTCAATAGTGTTGCCAGAAGTCGAGACGAGACGAGACTTGGGGTCGGTCTTGTCTTGGTCTTGACTTGGTCTCGACTAGAGTGGTCTCGTCTTGGTCTTGTCGAGACGAGACTTGATGTCAGTCTCGTCTCGTCTCGAGTCTCGACAAGACTCTCGACTTTGCTTCCATTAACATTTTTTTTATAATCCCATCTAATAGTGCATAAAATTCTAAGAACAGCAGTACAATCGCGATTCAAAAATTCCAAATAATATTTGAGATATTTATTATTTTTTCTGTAAATATCATCAACTTGATACTTGAGCTCTTGAAATAATTAATATGAAAATATACATACATACTGAGTGTTGCTTCTTATTAATAAACATAAAATATGAAGCAGTAAGTAAATGGACAAAAATCCTCAAAAAAGTAACTTCTATCGCTATTTTTTTTTATATTTTTCTAAATAAATGTTAAATAAGTAGATAACTAAAACTTAGCCTTTCGCGTATCCCCTAGTACGCGTACCACAGGATGAGAACTTCTGCTTTATATCAAAATTTTGACGAATGTATTTAGAATAATAATGGTATATTCAACAAAAACTGTAGGTAGTTACATAAACACAATTCTCTAACAAAAAAAAAAAACACTTATTTGAAAAACAAATAAATTATAATAAACGTACTTAAATTTATAAAATTAGTAAAAAAAAAATAGTAACTAAGAAACTTTAATAATAACAGTTGTACGGTTTAACAAATTATAAATAGATTAACTTTCCAAAATCAGTCAGCTTTACTATAATCATAGAAACAGCTGATATATTCAAAAAATTGTAATTGACAGATGTCAGTGTCAAGTACAATATACATAATGATTGTTCGTGTTATAATTGTATTGGATTTATAGATTTTTTTCCAAAGAATATTCGGTATGGAATTTGTAAAAAATAGTATATGTTCGTGTTATAATTTTATTGAATATACAGAATCTTTTCTAGGGAACTTTAGATGTGGGATTGGTACAAAATACATCAAATTGACGGAAGGTCTTGTGCTAGCCACAACAGATTTTTTATGTACCTACTAAAACTTCTTTTACATGTTGTAGAAGGTTGAGTTAAAAATAAAATCAAGCCATGGAGTAAAAATGGATAGAATTTTTTGGAGATATCTAATAATTCTTCATTTGGTATTTCTTTCTCAAGAGGTTCCTCTTTCCACTTATGAAACCATAATAATGATTCCTCATAAAAATTGTCTATGTTATGTTTCATTTAATTCTTTATCATACGTTTATACTTTTCTTTATTACATGGTTTTATATTTTTAGGATGCAAAATTGTTAGATTGACTAAAGTATTGTATTCGGAAATATTTGGATTTGGGTTGGGCAAACCTACCTGCTTTTATTACTAGCAGATGTCTAAAAGTGGTTGTTATTGTCTGGTAATATGCAGCATTTATAGCACAGGCCGTTATTTATTGTTCCATTATTGGATTTTTACAAGAAAACAAATGTTGTGCTATTTTTCACCAATTTTTTTTTTAAATTATATTATATTAGGGAATTGGAAAAACAGTTTGTTTTACACATTTGTGCATACAAAGTTTTAAGAAAATTGTTAAAGAAGGGCTTGTACATTACGACTTTTATATTTCTATTTTCTTTAAGGCTTTAAGTTAACGTTAATTATTGTTTTAAATTTTTTCATATGAATGAATTTATACAATGTATTTTAATTTTCTCTGTATACGCGAGTGTACTTGCATTTTGCATGTGTTCTTACGAGAAATGCTTAATACCAGTTTCTTAGAATATCTGATACCAATTTTCCCAAATTGTTATACCTGTAACTACATATTTTAACAATGTCCCTTACATTTCACTTTGTTGAGATAAAGTTTTACTTTCATTATACATCACATAAAAGATACATAAACTTCTATCTTTTGAAGCACATATTTTCAAATTTTTTTTTACTAAATGATATATTATGATTTTTTTGTTAGTTTTTAATGATAACACTAGAAAATGTTTTATTTTCATTGGTTGGAAAAGTATTTTTACATAAATTATGGATACAAAGTTTGAGAAGAATTAAATCTTCGTTTTTTTATATTTTTACTGTTTCTTTACAAAATAATTATGTAACTGATTTGTTAGTATTAATAGATTACATTATTTGCAATTAATATATTCTTATTTCTACATGCGATATGTATTCATATACATATTTCAGTGGAAGAATTATTTAGTTGAATAGGAAGTACATCCGTTGAAAATGTAGAATATGGTTATTTTAAAACGGGAATTTCCCTAAGATCGTAAAATCTTTGTGCGCATTTTCGTAAAATTCTAAGAGTCACAATAGATTCTTTAAAATTAAAGAAAAATGATGTATGTTTGAAGGGAACGTTACTTTTGTTATAATATATTAATCTAATAAATAAAACTGAAGTACATTGCTAACTTGCAGAATGCACCACAGATGTAACTTTTGTGTGCTATTTGAAAATTGGAAATATTTTTGAAGATGTAGTCAGTATTTCATATACCCAGTTGTACCAATATATTAATTGAGAATTAAACAAAAATTAAATTAAAATCAACATGTGTAGTATAAAATAAAGGTTGTTCTTAATTTAATAAAAAATATTGGTGCATTAAAATAACATAAGAATTCTTTCATTTCATCCCACTTATATTCTAATTTAAATTCATTATAACTTATGGGTTATTTAGATGAATAAGGAATATATCATATTTACATAAATTAATGTTTCTGGGACACAATTATGAAAGTAGAAAATTACAAAATTTGAAAAATTAATATCTCTCTTATTTATTCGAATTTTCAATCAGTATTTACAGCAATATTCTCAGTTTTTGAAGCACTTTTAGAATAGGTATATGTTTAAAAAAATACCTTTGATCTGAAGTCGAGAGTCTTGTCGAGACTCAAGACTTTCTCGACAAGACTTGATGCTAGTCTCGTCTCGTCTCGACTTTTCTAGTCGAGACCAAATGATGGTCTCGTCTCGACAAGACCAAGACGAGACGAGACCAAGACCAAGACTGGTCTTGGTCTTGTGGCAACACTAATTTTCAAAAAAATTGCTCTGTTTGAAGCACTGTAGCTCGTTATCTATTAATTACAGAAAAAAATGTTTTAGATAAAAGTTGTAGAGAATTTTATGGTCAACAAATTAGATAATAACTATTTTTGCCTAATGCAAATAAGTGAAGAGATATTTAGAAAAAAACACTTTTTTGCGCATTTTTTCTCAAGTTGGCGGTGCTTCCCGAAGGCCCCCGAGGGGGAAAACTTGCATTTTTTATTAGGACCCCTAAATATACAATATATCCAAAAATCAAAAATATCCGACCTTTTGTGGAATAAACCCTTATTTTTCTACCAAATGACTGGACTATAAAGGTACGGAGCGAAAAAAAGAGTATGTTATACATAAAGAAATCAATGAAGTTCGTATTGATTGTTAACCACTATTAATTAAGTAATATTATCATATGAATTGCTGGTGTTGCCCATTCGCAGGAGGGTTCATTTTATATTATTTGTAAATTAGAAATAAATAAATTCATCCCAATTGATCATACAACGCAATTAGCCACTTTAACTTAATTTATTATTTGATCTTAAATAATCATTTTTCTTCGAAATTACTTAACAAATTTAAAAAAATATTCTGAAATGAATTTTGTATTTTAGTCATAATATTTTAACGTAACAATACTAATAAAAAAATCTGTTGTGGCCAGCACAAGACCTTCCGTCAATTCCATGTATTTTGTACAAATCCCATACCAAAAGGTCCTTGGAACAGATACTATATATAATCATGTAAAATCGAACACGAACACATACTATTTTTTACAAATTCCATACCAAAAGTTCATTTGAAAAGGTTCTATAAATCCAATAAAATTATAACATAAACTACACTAAGTAATGTCCTTCCATCTTCTTTTTGGCCTTTCTCTGCGTGCCACATGCGAGCAACACTATGACATACCAATTTTAAATCCTATACTTTTTTCCATATTTGGTTTTGCACTTGCAACTGACATCTGTCAATTAAATTTTTTTGAATAATAATGTCAGCTGTTTCTATGATAAATAACAAAGCTGACTAATTTTTGAAAATTAATTTCTTTGTAATGCTTTAACTCTACATCTATTGAATATGAAGGAAAATGAATAATCAAACCATATAGAGAAGAGTATTTTCTTTAATAAATATATTAAGAAAATGTCAAAAAATAATATTTAACTGCATTTTTTTAAGAAAAACTGTTAAAAACTTCAAATAAGGGTACTTCCGGTTGACCAATGATAACCAAAATCTAATCAGCTCTTCATATGGTTGTAAAGAAGAGGAATATGAAAGAATCATAATTTTTAGAATTGTAGTTTTGGAGTTATCGTCGGAGAAAAATTTGTCACACACACACACACGGACACACACACAGACACACACACAGACACACACACAGACACACACACAGACACACACACAGACACACACACAGACACACACACGGACACACATACACACATACAGACATCATCTTAAAAATAGTAGATTCGTATTGTAGGGACCCTAAAACGTGCTTATACATTAAAAACTCACAACCGAATTTTTTGACCAAAAACAATACCTTCCTTTTGACGGAAGGTAAAAATACAACGAATATTTTGATACCTATTTTAAAATGTAACAGATATTTTGAAAAGAAGTCAACTCTAATGCACCAAATTTTACAGGAAAAGCAAAAAATAACATCAATTAAAAATAAATTTTCGTAAAATCGAATAGAAATACATTAAAAAAATAACAATACACAGGCCATCCACAAATTATACCCTTCTAGCGAGAATGATAATATTTACTTAATAGAAATTGATTTAACAAAAAGGAATTCAACTTTTCGGCCAGTGTGGACATGAGTTGTAATTAATTTTAACTTGAGCTTTAACTAAAATTAACAGTATACCGCCACTATTGTTCCAACGATCAACTGTTTTTATTTTGTGATATAATATCTCATTCTCGCATAATAGCCACCGGAAATATTCTTACTGAAGGTATAGGAAATGTATCTTGTTATAACTTCATTCTGTCTTCTGTATTTTATTTACCTATTGTTCAATTTCTTTATATAGTGACACGTGTACATCTGGATTTTCCATTCCGTGTAAAGGGCACAACACAATGCATCTGTTCACGTTTGGTAAACAAGCAACGCAAGAGTTACTTCAACATAAACTTACTTTATTTCCTTTGCATATAGTTTGCATACGATCTGCAGAACTGCATAATGGATTTTAGCATTGCACACATGAGGAAAGATAACCTGGATATTGCGTTTGTCACCAATACGATGCAGCACGGAATATTTCATTTCCTATAATTTGTAAACAACTTCACGTACAGAGAATTTAACATGCATGTTATAATCGGGTATAATTTTCACTTTACGTACGAGAATATCATTAAAATGTTCACCGGTAACTTTTATAAAATTAAAATATAAAATCACGGAATTGTTTATGGACCTACATTTTTACCTCCCGCTACCCTTGGCAAGGGAGGTATAGGGATCGTGCTTAAAATCACATTTCGAGATTTTAGTACATGACCACGTTTTAAGGTCCCTAGTATCCAATTTTAACATTTTCACGATATTGTCTGTATGCGTGTATGTGTATGAATTTTGTCTTCGCTCTAACTCAAATACTCTCATTCAGAAAATTCTGAAACCTTGTATTTCTACCCTATTCTAATATGAAAAGAAGCCATTAGATTTTGTTGTAAATTGGACAAACGGAAATGTCACTTTACTTGAAACTCATAATGGTTTTTCTTCAAAAAATAACATTAAATGCCATTTTTTGCATTTTGTCATTATGAAAATTAAAGAATATTGAATTTTATACAGGTATACATTAATACTTTTTTCTACTCCCATGCGTGAAGTGAGTACTTCACGTATCAATTTTTATGTGTGAAGTTTGAGTTTTTGCACACGGTGCGTGAAGTAACATTTCAGGCACCGTTTAATATGTTAAATATTACAAACTGAATTGTATTTTAATAAAACAAAGCTGTTAAACACCCGTAACGTTGTTAACCATGGTTACACAAGTCGATAATACAGAGGCTTTACGTTTAAAGAATGACAATGTGAAGAAAAAATATATTTTATTGCAAGGTCGTAGAAAAAGTATAGTATGTAACACGTGTGTGAAGCCTATTTTACATTCGGGTGGTTTGCAACACCCTCATGTAAAAATGTCACCTTCATACACTTGCCACTTAATATACTATTTCTATATATTTTACAGATCAATTTAAAAATATTTTTTTAGGAGTCGCGAAGCCTAAGATAAACACAAATCCTTTGTTACACAGTTCATAATTCAAATGAGTGTAACTGACAGTAAATGCCACTGTCAAAAAACTAAAAAGAAAATATTAAATAAAGCAATAGTTTTGTGCAATGGAACAGTTTGCAGCGTTAGTAAATACATAGGTATGTATTTAAATGAATAAAAATTAAATAGCGGTAGGTTTTGTGTTGGCCACATCAGATTTTTACCTTCCGTCACCTTTAGGTAGGGAAAGTATTGTCTTTGGTCAAAAAATTCGGTGGAGAGTTTTTAATGAATAAGCACGTTTTAAGATCCCTAGAATACGATTTTACTAATTTTACATTGATGTCTATATGTGTGTGTGTCCGTGTGTGTCCGTGTGTGTGTGTGTGTGTGTGTGTGTGTGTGTGACAAATTTTTCTTCTACGATAACTCCAAAACTGCAATTCTAAAAATTATGATTCTTTCGTATTCCTCTTCTTTACAACCATATGAAGAGCTGATGAGATTTTGGTTATAATTGGTCAACCGGAAGTATCCTTATTTGAAGTTCTTAACAGTTTTTCTGGAAAAAACGCAGTTAAATATCAATTTTCGACATTTTATGATCATTAATATGAAAGAAAATCTTATTCCCTATACGATTTGATTATATATTTTCCGTCATATTCAATAGATATAGAGTTATAGAGAGATTAAGAGAGGTTAACTTTCAGAAATCAGTCAGCTTTGCAAAAATTATGGAAACAGCAGATATGTTCAAAAAATTCTAATTGAAAAATGTCAGTGTCAAGTGCAAAACCAAAGTGGAAAGTATAGGATCAGAAAGTAACATAAATAACAGAGTGTCCCTCGCAAGTGACTTGTAGTTTCAATGCCGGGAGTATGAGCAAGGCCAAAGAGAAGATGGAAGAACTGTGTAGCAGAATATTTGAGAGATGAAGAACTGTGTGAAGAAGATGCGTTGGATAGGAATGAGGAAGTGTGAAGTGCAATTTACAGAATGTACATTCGTTTTATACTTATATTGGATTTATAGAATCTTTTCAAATGAACTTACAATATTGAAACAATCTCATTCGATGTCAAACGAATTTATATTTCCGTGCCACAGACGTCAGCTTGTCATTGATTGTTGAATTTCTAAAATTTTAGCAGTCAGTGAAATCTATATATGTAATTTAACATGCACATGAAGTACACACGGCTACATTACGGGATAATAAAACATTTATTGCTATCATTTACATTTTTATGGTTATGCAACATAATGCAAAGGTGTAAAATTTTAATATGAAATTCGAATCAAGCTCTGAAATTCTCTTTAGCTACATTTTATTCCATTTTCCGGAGATTATTCCGAGATAATCACTAAACCTATTATACGGAACTTAACATTTTTACGGCGATTTTTAAACTACAAACTATGTAGCGCTGTGTCGGTGTTGAACATAAATTACTTGAATCTATTTTGTGATTTTACTGTTCTATTAAATATTCACATCATTTTAATGAAGTAAGTATTACTCAAACGTTTATTGCACTCTCAAGATACTTTAAATATAAATCACGGAACTACTAGTTTTAAGTAGAAAGTTAATAAAACTTAATTAATATAGTTCATTCAAATTTCATAGGGATAAAAATCGTTAAGAACGTGTGAGAGGTTAGTTTATCTTTCATTATTGAATGTTAAGTTTGTTTTATATTATACTTTTTTTAGCTAAATTGTACAGCTAGGGACACGCATGATAAACTCTACGGAGAATCTTTGAACGAATCACTGTCAAATATACGGGATGTTATACACACCACCCGCTCCTGGCTTTTTTTCAGAAATGCAATGTCCTAGAGGTTCAGAAAAAAAATGTCACAACGTAAATTTATCTGAAGATTTAATGTCAGTAGTCTCGATTTCCGGAATTTACCGGAAATAGGCTTAAATACACTCAGGTTCAGAATTTCAAATGGGAACCTAAGTCATGACTTCAGGGCAGACAAACTGAATTTTGTATTGAAATTAGGTATAACCAAATCATTTATAATTAATTTAATTATTATGCCACAATTTAATAAGATATTTGATATTTCGTTATGAAGTTTTTTTAAGCAGTGCGGCTCCAATAAAAAAACATGAATATATCTCAAACAAACTATTTAGGGACATTTGCTGAAATGAACTTGTCATCTTATTTTTATGTGTTTAATCCATGGTGTAAGTTAGACCGTTTAAATCTGAGACAACCTGAATAAAAGCTCTGTTTTTGGCGCTTTCCATTTTCTAGAGGTAGTATGACTGATTTCAAAACTTCAAGAAATGTACTTCAGGTTAACCAATTGTAACCAATACACAGCAATCGTAATTCTAGGAATTAGTATTGGAATTATCGCGGCCGAAATTCTATTTATTTATTTAAATGATGTTTGACTGGATTGATAATTATTATTGTAGGACAAAATTGAGTTTCTCCGTTATTTTGTCCTATATTTTCATATTGTTCGGCGTAAGGTATAACTCAAATGAAAAAAAGTATACTACGAAGCGAACTAACTTAAATTTTT
The DNA here is from genome assembly GCA_943142095.1 of Ophonus ardosiacus. Classification (NCBI taxonomy): domain Eukaryota; kingdom Metazoa; phylum Arthropoda; class Insecta; order Coleoptera; family Carabidae; genus Ophonus; species Ophonus ardosiacus. The sequence goes on along the minus strand of OW964827.1, from coordinate 34,651,013 downwards.
AGGTTACATTATAATAACGAGTACATAACATATTATGTTAATCACGTCACAGTTATAGGTACGTATTTCGGCCGATGTATTATTATTTACTGTAAAACCATTTTATGCTTATTTTTTCTTTTTTTTTAAATCACTGCGGCTCCTTTTCTCTGATTTGCGACCCCTTGTTCCATTTTCTTTGCATTATGTTAAGCGACGAAGTCATACATTGGTCTCAAGAAAAGGAAAAATATTTGTTTGTAAATTAATTTCTTTTTCGTTTCGTATTGTTCCGAATAATAAATAATGGATCACATGAACGTAAACTAACACCCCCGAGTTAAGTAATTTTACTGGTTCGGCTCGAAAATTATCCGCACCATACCAAAATAATGACTTGTTTCTTTATTTTGTTATTTTTAGAGAAGCTTCTTTAGTTAAAGAAGAGTGCAGAATTCAGCTCAGGGACCGGCAGTATTTATTCAAAATTTTAGTCACCCGAACTGATTAATTACCATAGTTATTATTTAAAAATACATTGGAATGATTAAAAAACAACTGAATTTGTTATTTAAGTCATAGTTTAATCACCCCTGATTAAGAGTAAATACTACAGGTCAGTATATTTAAGGAAACATATTTCACTTTGTTTAACCTGTAATGAGGTAATACAAAGTAAATAGAACTACGCCAAACTCCAAAATGGTGACGATTAGTGACGTCATAATTGTTACGCCTCCAAACATCTTGGAATTACAGCAGTAATTACGTCACCCTGAACGTCATATGTCTAAATTAAGCGCCATTTGTAATCATACATGCCAGGCAGATGCCAGGGGAGACGCTGCGTAATGACGTCGCCTTACTAGCGACACTGCCGGCAATGAAATGAAAATGCGGCTTCCGTATGTAAGAGAGTGCATTCTCAACAGATATTGTTACCTATAAGGAAAAATGTTATGGGACCTTCAATTGCTTTGTGTGGAGTGGGATACGAACAGAAAGTTTGTTTACTCCACGGAAAATTGGATTAGAATAATGATATTTGCTTCTTTTCATTGGCAAATTTGTTTTTGCAAAAGGAAATATGTACATTTTGTATTTCCAAATATTATCATTCACACTTTTTTATATCGTTCTTTATTACTTTAGTACTTATTGGAGTGTTTTTGTTTTATTTTTTACGAAACAAAAATGAATTGAAAATAAAATCCCAGTTTTTATTGGACAATACAAATTTGTCATTGACATTTGTTTCATTCACTAGTCATATTGTGACATGTTTTCACTTGATATGAAATAAAATTACTAATAATCAATAAGTAAAAAATCTGTTGTGGCCAGAGCACAATACCCCTGTTAATTCCATTTTATTCCATTATATTATATTTGTTCATTTCCAATAAAATTGAGTAAAACTTTAAAGCGCTTTTTATATACCTATAGAATATTCAGATTAAATAAAAAATGCACATAAAAATTAACTGTATCATACAGGCTTAACTTAATATTATTACATCGTTTCTCTTCTCACAGCATTAAATAACGATATATCAAAACTCTTCAAAATATTACTATGTACGATGCCGAAATACCTATATACGAGAAAAGAAAACGAAAATATTCAAGCTATATATATATATATATATATATATATATATATATATATATATATATATATATATATATGCAAAATGGATTCTAGAATTAGACAGATACAAGCCTACCTATATAGTATTAAAACAAATGAAAATATCAAAAATAGAGATAGAAACTGGAAAGAGCACGCAGTAGTAGAAGAATATTAGAAAGGGCAATACATTTAAAAATAGATTGGGTAAAAAACAAGAAAAAACGAATACAACGCAAATTAATTTCAATATTTCGCATTTGCCAGGTGTGTTTAGAGAACGGTAGTTACAAAGCTTATAAACATTTGTTTTGTGGTTCAAACATTATGCATTTATTTGAAATATACGTAACAACAAAACGTGCAAAATAAAATCTGATTAGTGATCTGCAACTTTTGTTTGCCACATTTTTGTCTAAAATTAATAGAAAACTTCATGAAAATAAAAAAACAAATATTGTATTCCCTGTATAATAGATTTTAAGTCGACACCCATAGCAGCTGTCATAGCAGAAAATTAGAATTTTTTTGATTTCTAAAATATGTTTGATTAAAAATTCACAATGTCTCAATACTCAATTAATTTCATTAAAGAAAATAAATATTCAGTATTCGTATACCACCATTTGTTGAATGTTTACATTTATATGTACATAAGAAAAGACCACAAAGCGGATAAATGCAAGAGCAAGTATTAACTTATTATTATTATTATTATTATTTTGTTTTTATTTCGGTGTCTTATCTATAAACGCACTGTTTTTGGTGCTTTTCATTTTCTAGACGTGGAATAACCTCAAATTGCGGTCAGTCAACAATAAATTTTCATCTGGAAGGTTAAAATTGTTAGCGATTGCCGTATGAAACTTGTTTTTTTTTTTTTAATTATACTATAAAGTATAACTAAACTCACATTCAACAAATATGAGTAGTAATCTGCGGATATGGGCCAATGACTTCTTTGCTTAATTATGGCAGACGAAAGTTAAAAATAATTATTTTGTTGAACTTTTTTTAAAGTAGTATTTTAAAGACAATTGAGGAATTTTGTTGTACGTAAAAACTTTTTAACTTAAATAACATTGGCATCGTTACAATACAAGTTTCTATGAACAGAAACAATCGTTAATCTTTGATTAATCGTTTGTATTGTCTGTGACAAATTTTCCAAAGTTTCGAAAAACTTTTGAGCGGACGGTAGCTATTAGATTGTAGTTTTTCTTGTTAACTTCCGGTACATTAATCATGTCACCGTTCCTTTCGCATCAAATTTCGTTGGGATGCACCACAAAACCGAAATACATGTAGGTGGCAACTTTTGTCACTTAATGCATTTATGTAAATTAATGATACTTACAGTCTTAGCATACGAGAAGCTGTTAACCGGATTACAGCGTGTTTAGCATGTGACAGTGTTTTAATAAGTGAATAATGGAGGATGCGTCTTGTTTATTTCCACTGAAATGAAATGCTTTAATTTCGTTACAGAATCGGTGATGTGAAAGCTTGAATAAACTTCTACTTTAATTATATTATAGCGCTTCACTGCTGACGTATGATGAAGAATTGATGCAGAAATAAAATTATCAACTACTGGCAACATAAATATTTTCTGCTCAAAAATGTATTTAACTCAATGCCACGCACCTCACCTTATTGCACCATCTCATGTAATTATCGGGATAGATGGAATTTTGCACATTTTCATATAAGAATATGTTTCTTTTTTGTTAAGGCTTTTTAAAACTAACAAGTTTGCAATACTCAATAACATATAACAAACTCTACAACTACTGCATCCATATAATAATCCAACAAATTTTTACTGTTATTAGGTATGAGTTTTTATTCTTTAAAAAAATATGTATTCACAAGTTGTAATATACAAAATTTACATAGATAACAACTTACGACAGCATGTTCATTATAAACGCAATCAGCGGAATTTAGCATAAGAAATCTATTTTCACCCTGCCTGAATTACTTTCCCATTTAATTTCTTAATTAACTGTCGCTATACAGGTGTGTATTTTGTGCAAAAACAATTCATTCTGAAATCAGTCGATGAATTGAAAATGACACTTTACTTGAAGCTCTAAATAACATTTTTAATTTTTTAGAAAAATGCTTTCAAATATCCCGTTTTTCGCGATTTTTGTTATAATAGTAAAAATTATTTAGGTTTCAATAATTTTTGTTGATACTTTTTGCATATATTTTTAAATAAATTTAAATAATAATTCAATTTTAAATATGTTAAAACCTGTCCCTTAATAGTATGTATATTAAAACATGAGTTACAGAAGGCAACATATTCTAGCACGAGTTACACATTCATACATGAACGGGCGAGTGGACGAACGAACGATTGTTTTAATAGGTTTCTGTAACGTGTGTTTTATACTAGTTTCTCTGTTTAGGCTTACATTTAAATTATTTCTTTATAAAAATATTCGACATTATTTGTGTTTTTATTCTGTCCTTTGCCTAGATATTTATCTTATTTTTTGCAGTCACACTATCACGCCAATACGATATAATAAAATATCACCTATAGAAAGATATATTTTTGTATTATTATTTACTCAATTATTCCAACAAGAACTTCTTTCTTCTACATTCTACGAAAAACTTGTTGAGTTGATCCTGCGAGTGACTAGTAATGAAATGCACATCAAAACCCCGTACCAACCCGGAGACTCCGGAAGCAGTGAGAACCGAGCCCAAACCACGCGACTGAGTCGTTTTTACCCGACAATGTTCATTTGCTGGCCAAGCCTTCCGTTCTTGTTAAACGAAACGATATCATTTTCTGTGTAGGCATTGCCAAAAGTTTACGACCAACACGAGAAAAAATCATAAAGGAGTAACTGACTTTGTAACATGACATTAGAGGTTATTTTTTTGTGAATTCCATGTTTCAGCAGTTATTGCAAAGCTATCCATATCCTATAATAGTAAGAAGTACTAAAATAGAAAGATAATTAATTTAATTAGCAGTGAGCTTTAAGTAAAGGATCACTTATGCGATATACACTAAAAACTAATGAGCTCTTCCCACATTAGTATAGAATGGGTATAAAAAATTTCAAATTTTTCTGATTGATAGTATTTGAGTAATCGTGTCCACAAGATCCACACACGCACACACACACACACACACACACACACACACACACACACACACACAGAGAGAGAGAGAGAGAGAGAGAGACACACACACACATACATACCTACAGACATCATTGTCAAAATGTTAATTCAGATTCTGGGGGATCAAAACCTGCTTATTCACTAAAATCTCTATATGCGATTTTTAGCACGATGCCTATACCGCCCTTACCTAGAGTAGCGGGAGGTAAAACACAGGAATTCTACTTTTTAGGCAAAAAGCAACTCCACCGCGGATTGTAACGACTAATATTATATTTGCACAAAATTATAAATTTGTCAGGTATATTTTTGTAATTATATCACAGTATAAATATAAAGAGTAGTTGCACTCCTCAGCGTTGCATTTGATCTAGCGATTCGACAGCACACCGGGTAAGCTTCACCTCCTGGTTTATAGGCGTGAAGCCTTTGATCTAGCGATTCCAGAGCACACCGGCTAAGCTCCGCGTCTAGACTTTATCATCTTTCGGGGAGCTGTAAAACTAAAATTTACACACCAAGAGGCGAAACTATCATATTCTAGGTCAAATATTTCGAAACCAAATATATGGGGAGTGCAACTACTGTTTATATTTATAGGAACTTTGATTATATTTTGTAATATGAAACATTGTATCTTTCATTAAAAATGTTGCTGTGGTTATTCAAAATGACGGACTAAATTGGGTTCGAAAAAGGAATAATGTTAAAGGACAGGTTTTTCAAATAAAATAAAAGCATAATCATTGTAAAAACAGAATTAGTTTTTATGTTCATATAATATGTATAGCGTATAGACGTAATTTGCTATAAAATATTAGGTTTAATGTATGAGACAAAGTAATCAGTTAGGTAATTGTTTAGTTGAGATCACGTCAGAGCGAAAAACTACAATTGAATTACAATAGAAAACAAAAAAATCCCTTTACTGAGTCATTCCTATCCACAATGGCTAATTGGATTAAAAGTTTAAAATAATTAAATTAAGGGAGAGATCTTTCCAACATACCACAGGAAACCGGAAGTCAAGCGGTTGCTTAAGGCGGTACCTTACCTTTACCAAGTTTCCCAACAGCCTGCGACGCTTCGTGCCGTGTCAGGACGCGTCTCTGTCATCAGACAGCCTGAATAGCAAACAGGGAGATTTAATTATACCGATATTTTGTTTTTAATCTTACAGCAACACTTGACATCTGATGCATATTTCATGAACTGTCACGAGAAGACGTAATTGAGTGTTTGGTGTCTTATAAAGTTTAAATTTAGTTTTGAACATGAAAGTTTTATATTCTTTCTGGTAATATCTATCTGAAAGTAATATTAATATAACGCTGGAAGTCGGGTTTAATTCTTGACAGGGCTGACCTATTTTCATATTTTAAATATTCCTACATATTTCAAACAAATGGACCTAAGTATATGCATCTAGCTACTCCAGAAGTATCTAGAATAACTCATATTATGTCATTGTTGACACATGATAATATTTACCCTAGCCCAGTCATATTTATGTGCATAAATCCCAATAATATTTCAGAATCATTGCGAATATATTATATACAAATTAATATTTCATATATTTCGATAGTAAATACATAATAACACATTTGAAATAATTCAGTAAAATTGCAAAATATTTGGTTTTTAAGGGTGCGTTTCGAATAGAGTATTTAAAGATTTATCATTTAAAGCCTATTGAAAAAACACAGAATATTGTGTTATACATCAAAATTCATGATTTTTATTGGGCTATTAATTAAAACTATTTTAAATAAATTTAAAAATTTATTACAAAATATAAAAAAAATATTTCTTTAATTTGCCTTCTCCTTATAACAAAATACTTTTACGTGATAGCTATTATTATAGACTTACTAAATAAATCTTTGTTTTTGCAAATATTGCTCTAAATTTGTCTAAAATGGTTTATTTCGTTCGAGGTGAAAAATAGAATAATTTTTAATATTTTACAGTTTTATCACTGTGCGTAGTGCTAGCTTTTCCCGTAGGATGGCAGCACACTTAAGTGGCCGGTAACACAGAATATGAAAAATAGCGCGCACAATTACTCATACAATGAATAGAGTGATTAGATTGGTAAATATTATAAATTTTGTACCATAATTGCATTTTTTCTATCTGACAACAATTAGATGGCATTTTGAATTCCAAAATCACATTATTTTTCACAGTATTGAATTTATTCGACACTTTTTCGAATTTTCTATTTTCGCACTTCGATTAGAAAACTCTATTTTCTAAATTTTAACGCGTGCGAAAAAAAAACGTGTCTTATATAACTTGTTCTTTAATATACCCACTATTATATGCTTTGTCAAAAAAGTATACATTGTCGTACGCGATTTTATAAAGTATTTAATGTATTTCATGTAGTCAATAATGTCTTAATTTTTCACATATTTGTAGTACTAAATCGATTCTTCTTTCTTTAAATTTTGAAAACCAATGTACCTACTACCTATATATATTATTTACATGAATTGTTATAATATATCAATAATGTTAAGGAAAAAAGCCTCGTGTTTATTACAGGTAATTATCTGTCTACTACCTAAACACCCACCCCCCCCTCCCCCACCCCATCGCGCGGTGCCTTTACTCCCCTTTCGAAATATTGCTGTTCCCGTCTGGCTTCGCTTGGATTGTTGATTTCATTCTGCGTACAGCTCAACCTCAACCGATCTTGGGTGACAGTCCTCGCTGGTGTAACTATCATTGTTTTAGCTCTGTCAATCGTTTATGGATTATTTTAGAGAAAAATACTTCAAATAAAAGATGCATAAAATTAATTTTTGTATACTGTTATTTGAAGTATTTTTCTCAAAAATAACCCAGAAACGATTGACAGAGCTAAACCAATAATAATAATAATAATAATAATAATAATAATAATAATAATAATAATAATAATAATAATAATAATAATAATAATAACAACTTTATTACCCAACAGTTATCCAATTACAGGGTAAACAATGCTAGTCACACCCCCGAGGACTGTCACATTAGACTGGTTGGGCTTACGTATATAACTATTTTTTAAATGACAACAAATAGATGACATTTTGAATGTCTAAATTAGGGCTGTCAAAAGTATTCGGTTAACCGGTTAACCGGTTAATCGGTTAACCGGAAACCGGTTTTTCAATAATGAAATATTCGGCTAGCCGGTTAACCGGTTTTAGCCGGCTTTTAATCGGTTTATAGCCGGTTTTTAACCGGTTAATATCCGGTTTTTAACCGGCTTATAGCCGGTTTTTTAACCGGTCAATAGCCGGTTTTTAACCGGTCAATAGCCGGTTTTTAACCGGTCAATAGCCGGTTTATAGCCGGTTTTTAATCGGTTTCTAACCGGTTCATAGCACTCTTTTTTTTAAAAAAAATTAATTATAACCTAACGTCTAAATAGCTCTTGACAAAATGCCATATATCAAAATAAATAAATTTCAAATGCTTATTGAAACTGTCAATGTTACCAACCTTAATTTGTTATTATTTCTTTTAATAATATTTTTGAAATAAAAGTAAATTACATTAAAATAGGAAATAATTCATTAGTCACGTGATATGTTTTCCGCCAATCAACATTCAGAATTTCCATAATTACATGTCTATCACAGCGATGATAAAAAACAAAGAATATCACCTTATTTCTATTCGTTACTAACTGCTATGGCATTTTTACAACATTGACAGTTAATTTTAATAAAAATTCATTATATTCTCTCATTAAATATAAGCTCGTGAAATTAATAATGAAGAAAGGGGTGAAAGGACCAAGCGTTGAATGGTTTATAGATGAAAACAAAAGGCATAAATGGTCCACGTGTATTGTAAAATTCTTTATTCGCAATCATTATAGTAATATACCGATTCCTAACCTTTTGGAGGTTGGGAAATACGTCATTCTTAACTTTAATGACATTCTCTTAGGTTGGAAATAACAGATTTTACCTCTTGGGTTGGAAACGTTTATGTAGAGGTTGCCTAGCAACATTGTCATAGATCCTTATAATAAAGTAAGTTAAAACAAATTTTAAGAGAGCTGTCAAAAAATATTAATAAAATTAAAGGTTAAAACTCCTTGATTTATTTTGAAAATTATTGATTTAAAATGAGGATGATTGTGAATAAAATAAGATACATAACCTCAGTGGGAGTTTCATTACAGCCTCGCGCTTTATCTCACCTCGAGGCTTCGCCTCTCGGTAATATACATAAGCCCTCGAATGTAATGAAACATTTCCCACCTCGGATGTAATATACTATTATTACGGACGCTTCGGGCTTAGGGAAAGCCCATCTTCAGCAATCGTTGAATATGCAGTAATAATTAAAATTTATGACAAAATTTTTTTAAAGTTGTATTAGACGCGATGATCTATATGAACAACATCGAAAACAATTTTAAATACAGCATTTCAACAACCTTCCGAATCAATACGGAGTTGGTGAAACATGAATAATAATCGAAGATATTGCTCGCATACGTATATCATATACCATTGCTAAACAATAAATTGTCAAGATTTTAGTGCACACAGGGAAACTTTGCAAAGTTTACCGAAATTTATTTCCCAAAGAAGAAGTACGATGTTTCCTAAAAGTTAACGGCGCCCTTAAAACTCGATACGTTTTGAGGAAACTTTTGAATATGCACCAAATTAAAGGTTATAAACCGGTTTTCTGACCGGTTAAAAACATGTTTTCCGACCGGTTAAAAACCGGTTTTTTGACCGGTTAAAAAACCGGTTTTTTGACCGGCTGAAAACCGGTTTTTTGACCGGCTAAAAACCGGTTTTTCTGACCGGTTAAAAATCGGCCGGTTATTGACTTAAAACCGGTTATTCGGTTTTTCGGTTAACCGGTCTGTAAACCGACGGTTAACCGGTTAGCAATTTCAGCAGATTTTGACAGCCCTAGTCTAAATGCCATTATTTTTCGTACTATTGCGTTTATTTTTTACTTTTTAAATCTTCACTTCTGGTTCTAATACAAAAACCCAATAATTTTGCAACTAGCTAAGCTACTGTATTCTGCCGTATCATAATGCCATAATAAACCTCAATTTGAGTACTTTAATGGCATGATAAAAGAACTGAATACTAAACCACGCCTCATCGTGATTTAATTGGTCCGCCATACTTCGGGACTAATTTTTTTGACACGGTCCCGCGGTCGAGACTCTAGCCACGTCCAGTATTTAATTTAAATCATAATTTATATTAAATAATTTGTTTTAAATAAACAATAGTAGACTCATACGGGTATCATAATAAATATAATATTATAACATATAATAAAAAGTGGATCTCAATAGAAAATCAACTCCTACTATTTTTTAATATAAATAAATCAAAATCTAGAAACATAAAATACGAAGTACTTAATATATTATTGTTTATAATATTAGTTTTCAACTTTGACTGTTCCGAGTCTATTTCTTTACATTAGACTAAGCCAGTTTTGTAGTAAGCGGTAACAACTAAGGCCTTACTATACAGAAGGCCGGCATACTATGCCCTCCACTTTTCAGAACGTCACAGAACTAGGCTGGAGTACATTATGCTTCAAGCAGAAACTCTCAGCTAAAAGTTATAAATTACAATAAAATAGTTGCAAAAATGTTTAAAGGAATAATAATTTAATTGCCTACCCCATAATATAGATAAGGATCAAAGTCCAGATTCGTTTTTTTATCGTTGTTATAGATGTTCATCTTGTGTTATTATAAAATTGTATATTATGCACAAGTTCGAGAAACTGAGTTTTTTACACTCTTGTGGTTGCATCACTCTTGAGCAAAAGTAAGATTCAGGCAATTGTTAAACAATATACTATTTTGTACATACTGTTGAACATTTTAATCATTTTATTTATGATACATGATACATTTATTTCGTATTTTTCATCCTGGCTTCAATAGCACAATATTAATATGGCTTTTACTTATTACTACACGTACAGTTTTCAGACTACTTAAGGACTAAGTGCTGAAAGACTCGCTGTTTTAAAGCAAGAAAAGCGAGTGTTTTAATTGTGTGAATACTGGGATTAGAGATTCACGGGCTTGGCTTGAAGCTTGAAAGCTTGGCTTGGCTTGGCTTGAAAAAGCTTGAAAAATCAAACCAAGCCTGCCTTTCAAAAAAGCTTGATTTTTCAAGCCAAGCCAAGCTTCTGTTTCATCAAGCCCAAGCCAAACCAAGCCTAACATTAAAAAAAGCTTGAATTTTCAAGCCAAACCAAGCCTCCGACTGTCAAGTAGCTTGGTGAAAAACAAGCTTTTTCAAGCTTTTCACAAGAATTATTGACGAGGTCGGCAAAACCGAAATTTTATGGAGGTAACGTACTTTTTCATTGCTTGAGCACAGTTTTGCGAATTTCTCAGAAATGAGGTAGGAACAGTTTAGTAGGCTTCAAAAATTTGTAAATGGGAAAGTTTATCCCATCGTCCCACAGATCACTTATTTTCACAATTTGATCTAACTAATCGCACACTTTAGTTCACGCACACAATCGAGTACAAAATTAATTTATAGTTATTAAAAAAGTTTTTAAATAGATAATGATAATTTAATATAGAACTATTTAAATTTTTAAAAATTCTTATTATTGTTAAGATAAAAGTAATTTATATAAAAACTTATTAATTAGATACATAAATCTTTAAGTTACTGGAATAAATTATAGAAACAAAGATTTAAGATACTGATTTATTATTTTTAAATGTATCTGATTATATTTCACAATTAAATAATATTCATTAATTTTTTTAACTATATATAACTTGATCATAAATATCAAGCATCAAGCTTCTATAAATAATATTTATTATTTTACCTGTTACACGATATTATGCCTTTGTTTACATATACAAAATATTCAGCCCCATTTTGTAAGGAAATTGTTAAGTCTTAGTAACGTTTAACCAATAGAAACAAATGTATAGCCTGTCGTTTTCATATTTTTTCAGTCTTCGCAATTATTTTATTTTATCTGTCATGTTGCTAAGACATACCAATTTTCTTACAAAATAGATCTGATATATATATTAGACGATACTGACATTCAACAATAGTCTACAAAATAAAATTAAAATAAAATAAAATGAAAGGATAATGCTCACGTTAGTATATCGTTCGTAACACGATTTATTTTATTCTAAAATAATAACCTTGATGATTAAAGCACTAAAGCACATACATAATTCTAAGCAGCATTCTAAAAGTAGCATATATGAGAGAATTTCAGAAAATATTACTTATAAATAATGTCTTCATTTTCTCAAACCGATAAAATATTGAACAAACCACGGGTGTTATGAGTCATAATTTTGAAGCTGAATAAATATTATAAGAAATAATAATATACTCAACACAAGGTAATTGAGAGACTACGTATGATGATGAAAAATATCATAGTTTCATTTTGTTAAATGTTTCGCAAATGTTGAATATTTTTGTCAGCTATGGATTTACAATGTTTTGTTGTTTGTTGGTATTTCCGAATCATAGAAACGAGAAAGTTTGTGTTTGTGGAAATGCATGTATACAAAGATTTCAATGCTATTTTTAGTACAGCCCCTAATATTACTCCTAATAAAACGGCCTTGTCTGAGGCAGTATAACAATATAATAAAAATGTAAACCGACAAAGAGATTATTCTCTTCTAAATATTTCCTTGATTCAAGTTTCCCTTGTTTATATGTAGGTATATGCATTAAATAAATATATAATAACGGCTTATTACCTAGTTCTGGGAGGGCCAATGTGCTTTTATTTGCAAATTTTGGTAATGAAAACATATCCAAATTGTTGAGGATACCTTTGTGCTATTTGAAAATTGGAAATAATTAGGGATTTAAACATATGAAGTAACTTTACATGGTTCTGTAATAAAATATCAGCACAAATTTTATAATGTTCAAAATAGAAAGTACAAGTTATTGTCTCACGAACAAAGAAAATATCGAGGAAATACAGTCTATAGGATTTTATTATTTCCAGATGTATTTTTGAAGTATAAAAGGGATACCTACTTAGCAGGTCAGTTTTATCCCATTGTATAGGTAGTATTCCAGAATTATGTATTTATTTGAACACGGTTCTTGAGTGTTTAGGGTATTGTTTTGTTTTATTTATTATCAAAGGGTAAATATTCTATGTATTACACCAAACTTACAGTTTGTTGGGGAGGTCATTTCGAGTGAAAATGGCATTATGAAAATAGATCCTATTCATTTTAGTTAATAAAATACACCAAAGTCAAGTCTACTAATAAACCTATATAGAATGAAAAATTTATAAAGGTAATATAAAAATAGCAGGGTATTTTTTAATAAAAGATACTAAATTTTTGATTTTTTACATTCAAAAATGAAATAATTGAACAAAACATAAATCTATATTTTTCATTTTTATATTTTTCGTTTCAAGGTCTATTATATATATCTGTGTCCTGTAAATAAATGAAATAAAAAGCATTATATGTGCATGCGAAAATGAGTTTGCGCATGAGCATTAAAAAGCTTGAAAGCTTGAAAAAGCTTGAAAAGGCTTGAAAAAGCTTGAAAAAGCTTGATAAAGCTTGAAAATCAAACCAAGCCTAAAATTTTTAAAGCTTGAAGTTTTCAAGCCAAGCCAAGCTTTGGTTCCACCAAGCCCAAGCCAAGTCAAGCCTAACATTAAAAAAAGCTTGAATTTTCAAGCCAAGCCAAGCTTTTTTATTTCAAGCCAAGTAGCTTGGCTTGGTGAATCCCTAACTGGGATTATGTCTTCTCACAAGAGGTTTGTAAAATGCAGGGTGTTTCTGAAATAAGGAAACATGGGTTAACCACAGATTCCTGGGCCCAAAATAACACGATTTAACTAAACTTACCTATGTTCGGATGTGCACTGTAAAGTTGTAAAGTCAGGTATTGTGGTGACTGTCAAGACAACTATCGGAGTAGCTGGCAAGCGACTAACATGTTTTGTTATTACATTTAATTTAAAGCTAAAAGTTAGCCATGTATTGTTTATTTTAAAAATCACAGGCATCTGAAAAAAAGGAATGCAACAAAAAAAAAAAAAAAAGCTTCATAGCAATATAAATAAAAAAATAATAATAAGTCAGTAATGAGCTAAGTAATGGTTCAGAAGTAATTTAGCTCCTCTTTCTTTCATTCCTTTTTTTGGCCTCAATTTATCTTAATACAAAATTATATAATTTTCATAAAATCGTTTCTTTCTTTACTTAGTAGTGGGGCAAAATTATATTTTCAGGAAAGTGTAAAGTGTTGTGCATTTGTGTTGTGCTCCGAGACCGCTGTTGTACTAAACAGCGGACACCCCTTAATCTACGAATTGGACCAACCGTGCTGTCGCCACTTGGCGGTTTTAATCCGGCGAATTACGCCCCTGCTTCTACACTGCCCTCCTCTCGAGTTCCTCCTGCAGGAGCTTCTGCCCGTATTCAGCCCTGCGCCCTTGGTGGCGTCACCTTGCCAGCCTCACAACCACGTGTGAGGCCTCCTCCTTCTGAACCTCCTACCTTACTGAATCTGGCCGTCACCGCTTCCAGACCAGTTACCGTCTGCAGAATTCATCCAGTCTTCCAAGTCCCGTCAAGATCCTGCCTCCTAGTCACATCCCGTTTTTTCTAGTCAAGGTCAGTGCTTCTTTAGTTTTTTGACAATCACCACAATCTCAGCTTGCGAGTTTTTGTTGTTTACTATTTAAAGTCTATTGGTCCTTCGAGCATTTTACATAATTATACATAATTTTTGGTCCTACGAGCCGGATCTTCCACGGTAAAAATTTGATACTATGGAAATCCAATTAAAGTCATTGAAAGCCCTAGCAAAGGGCTATGAATCTCGTATAGTAAAATTGCACGAACTCGCGAAAAAATGCACTCCAACTGACACGCGTAATAATGAACGCTTCTTGGACGAATCCCAAGAAGTCGATTTGTTGAGAGATGAATTTAAAAACGCCTGTATCCGTATAAATGACCTTGAGCTGGCTAATGACACTGGTTTTGAACCTAGCTTCGAAACTCTAATGACTATTGAAATGTATTTTTCGAAAATCAAACGAACGCGTAGCGAGCTAGCTTTGTCGTCTCCCAAGGCACAACAGTCAAAGTCAGGTACGGAAATTAATAAAATTAAAAAACTTCCCCCTATTGAACTGCCATCATTTAATGGAAAAGTAGAAATGTGGCCATTATTTTACCAGTCGTTTAAATCAAACGTTCACGAGAACGTGGCGCTCACAAACGAGCAACGGATTAGTTATCTTATAGGTAAACTCACTGGTAATGCTTTGGAAGTAACGGGAGGGATATTGCCCACACCCGAAAATTACAATATTATTTGGGATGGCTTGGTAAAGCAATACCAGGATAATCGAACAATGGCTAAGCAATACTTAGATAACATTCTAAATATAAAGTCTAGTTCAAGAAACCCAAATGATTTAATAACATTTGTTAATAAATTCTCAGCTTCAGTCGAAGCTCTTAAACAACTCAAAATTCCAGACGTTCTGGATTTTGTTTTATTAAACTGCGCGTCTAAAAAGGTCGATTCAGAGATCGTACAACTATTTGATACGATATTCCGTAAAACGGAATTTCCCTCTTGCCAAACCTTTTTAGAATTTGTCCGGGATCAAGCAAAAATCCTGGAGCGGTCTTCATCTGTAAAAGGCCCACCAAAAATGGCGAAGCATCAGCGCACATTTTTGGCGGCAGATGAAACCCCAATCAAATCATTCAAACCAAAATCTTGTATTTTGTGTAACAGTGCGGAACATTCCAAACTGTATTATTGTGATAAATTCATTAAAATGTCAGTCCAAGACAGATTTGGGTTTATCAAATCTAAAAATGCATGTTATAATTGCTTATCCAATGTTCATGCAGGTAAAGCCTGTGCCTTGCTCACCACATGTCGGGTATGTCACGGGAAACACCATACACTTTTGCATTTTTCAACTCCTCCAAAATCTCCCGCCAAAAAAATAGCGGAATCGGAAAATGACACTTCATGTCATGTATCCATAAACAACCAAGGTTATATTCTATTGTCAACTGCACAAGTTTACGCTACAGATATAAACAAGGGTAAACAAGTTATCAGATGCTTGCTGGATAATGGGTCACAAAATAACCTTATAACTAAAGATTGTTGCAAACGATTAAAATTAAAAATTACCCCCCTTAAAAATTCAAAAGTCACGGGGATCGGGATGACAAGTCGCCCGGCTTTCGGGTATGTAAATCTTAAAATAGAATCCCGAGTTTCGCCCCATAGATACAATTTAAAGGCTCTGGTAGTCGAACATATAACGGATAACTTACCTTCTTGCAAGCTAACCGTTTCCAAATATCCGTCTTTCAAATCCATTCTCTTAGCCGATAATACTTGGAATATCCCGGGAAAAATCGACGTAATATTGGGGGCTCAAATATATCCGTCGCTGCTTCTCTCAAAACGAGTAGGAAGAGCTCCTACAGCTTATGAAACAACGTTAGGTTATGTTCTTTTAGGAGAACTTGACAATAAATTATTACAACAAGAGTCTTTTTCGTCCTTTTCTGCATTCACTCAAAATAACTTAGCATCCTGTTTACATAAGTTTTGGGAGCTAGAAGAAATGCCAAACAATGCAATAATGAGTCCTGAAAATGCTGAATGTGAGAAAATATTTGTACAAACGACCAAACGTTTGGAGAATGGCAGATATATGGTACACTTACCATTTCAGAAGGATCCAGATTTGCTGGGGAATTCTCGTTTAATGGCCGAACGCCGGCTATCTCATTTGGAAAAACGCTTTTCCCAGTCATTAAATTTACAAAGCCAGTATAACGCCATAATAAATGAGTATTTAGAAAAGGGTTATCTGTCAGAAGTAACGTCAAACGAAGACGGATACTTCATTCCACATCACGCTGTCATTCGTGAAGACAAGGCTACAACGAAAGTTAGAATAGTGCTAGACGCTAGCGCTAAAACTCATACGGGGCTATCGCTGAATGATTTATTATACCCGGGCCCAAATTTACAAGCAGACTTGTTCAATTTATTATTAAATTTCAGGCTATTTCCGATAGCTTTGACAGCTGACATAAAGCAAATGTACTTACAAGTTATGGTGTCAGAACATCACAGAAAATATCAGAAAATTCTTTATAGATTTAATCCCTCTGAAGCAATCAGAGTATTTCAATTCAATCGTATTTGTTTTGGCATAAAATCTAGCCCTTATTTAGCAATGAGAACTATCCACCAATTAGCTGACGATGAAGGTCAAAATTATCCAAATGTCGCGCAATTAGTAACCTCTGAAATGTACATGGACGACTTAGTTTTATCGGCATTAAATACACACTTAGCCAGCAATATTATACGCGATTCAATTAACTTAATGTCAGCTGGCGGATTCGAATTAGTAAAATGGGCCAGTAATAATGAATCACTCATTGAAAGCTTACCAAATTCACACAAAACAAATCTAGACTTCTCTCATGGAGAACAGCTAAAAATTCTAGGCATGTCCTGGGCTCTGAAAACTGACACATTTACTTTCCAAACGTCAAACTTTGACACATCACACTGTACGAAACGAATTATATTATCAACTGTTGCAAGATTGTTTGATGTACTTGGATTAGTCTCACCCGTTATACTATATGCCAAGCTGCTAATAAAGGAATTATGGCAAGCTGGGATATCATGGGATGACATCCCTCCCAACTATATTTCTGCAAAATTTGTCAATCTCATGTCAGAATTTATTTATTTGGAGGAAATGTCAATTCCTCGCCATATCGGTATTTCAGAAAACTGTAAAGTAAATCTTGTGGCTTTTTGCGATGCCAGCGAAGTTGCATACGGTTGCGCCATCTACCTACAAATAACGGAAGTTAACAATATTACAAGCAGATTACTATGTTCGAAATCAAAGGTAGCGCCCATGAAAATTATTACCCTGGC
The DNA here is from genome assembly GCA_943142095.1 of Ophonus ardosiacus. Classification (NCBI taxonomy): domain Eukaryota; kingdom Metazoa; phylum Arthropoda; class Insecta; order Coleoptera; family Carabidae; genus Ophonus; species Ophonus ardosiacus. The sequence goes on along the minus strand of OW964827.1, from coordinate 34,633,244 downwards.
TAGACTTGAACTTTGCGCGGCGTTACTTATGGCAAGGTTGGTAAATTATGTCAGTGAAAAAATAATTAAAAAATATCCAATCGAAAATATATATGCATTTTCGGATTCTATGATTGTATTATCCTGGATAAAATCAGCTCCACATAGATGGTCAACATTTGTAAGCAACAGAGTAGCTCAAATACAAGAGAACTTGGACCCTAAATACTTCTTTCATGTATCAGGGAAACAGAATCCAAGTGATCTAATATCCAGAGGAGCACTCCCAACTCAATTAATTCATTGTAAATCATGGTGGCATGGTCCCAACTGGCTTCAATCAAAGGAGGAAAATTGGCCTATTAAGCAATTAAATCCTTTGCCAGTTGATCAACTACCTGAACTAAGATCAAAAACTTTTACTACTACCTCATCTACGAATGATTATTCCGTTTTATATACTTTGGCACAAAATATATCTTCTTGGCACAAGTTACTAAGAATAACAAGTTATATTTTAAAATTCGGTAAAAAACTGTTTTTTAAAACTTATATTTCCGCATCGGATTTAGCCATGGCAGAATCACATGTACTAAGGGCTTTACAAAGTATATATTTCCACGAAATAATAAGAACTCTGCAAAGAGGAAAACTTATAAAGGATAAACAAATACTAAAACTAGCGCCATTCCTAGACGAAAACGGAATATTGCGAGTAGGAGGAAGACTATCCAACGCAATATTACCGTTTGAAGTCAAACATCCAGTTTTACTGCCCAAGTCAGACCACATAGTAGAACTAATCATAGATTATTATCATAATTCAAACTGTCATGCTGGAACAGATTTGCTGCTAGCAATAATTCGGCAAAAATACTGGATCATTGCTGGTAGAGGCGCCATCAAGCAAAAATTGTACAGATGCAACAAATGCTTCAGGACAAAACCGGTTAATACACAACCAAAAATGGGGGATTTACCTAACTATCGCGTAACTGAAGTAAAGCCATTCGCTCATACAGGCGTAGACTATGCAGGCCCAATTAAATTCATAAAATCTAGGCATAAAGGTCAGCACGCAAAAAAGGCATACATTTGTCTTTTTATTTGTTTAACAATAAAGGCCATTCATATTGAAGTAGTCTCGGATTTAACAGTAACCTCCTTTATTAACGCATTTAAAAGATTTTCATCAAGAAGGGGGCCCATTTCTCATTTATACTCAGATAATAGCACCACCTTTATAGGAGCTCGAAATAAATTCAACGAGCTATATAAATTTGTGCAGTCGACTATATTCCACAAAACACTATCCAGCGAATTAGCAATGAAGGGAATAGAATGGAAAACAATCCCTCCCTTCAGTGCTAATTTCGGAGGAATTTGGGAGGCCGCAATAAAAAGTTGTAAGAAACATCTATTTAGGGTCATAGGTAAACAATTGTTAAGCTACGAAGAGTTGATAACACTATTAACACAAATAGAAGCAGTCTTAAATTCCCGTCCTCTGTGTGCCCAAGGCTCAGAGCACAATCCAGAATTGTTGACCCCAGCCCATTTTTTACTTCAAACCCCATTAAAGCATTTACCTATTGCCGAAGTTAATCCCAATTTAATCCATCGTAAATACTTATTAGATTCATTAATAAAATCATACTGGGAAAAATGGCAGTTAGAATATTTGACAACATTACAAACACGCCAAAAATGGCTAACGTCAAGTAGTCCAATAAAGTTGGGGCAAATAGTCATAGTTAAAGAACATAGACTGCCCCCTTTAGACTGGCCACTAGGTATTATTACCAAATTATATTTTGGAAATGACAAAATAGCTCGCGTCGCGTTGGTTAAGTTGGAAAATAGCGTCATCAAACGCCCAGTTAATAAACTGTGCCCACTGCCAGCGCAATAGACAGCTCAATTGTCATCAATTTGCATTATTGTTATTAATTTATTTACTGTCACTCTGACACAACGTCACTTTGACACATTGTCAAGTAGACGTAACATCATTTGTTCATTGTCACTCGATTTTTCTGTCGAGTTGATCATTCGTTCCTTCTCGCTTCCTAGCAACCGTTCAATTGCAGTGCATTGTTGCGAGATCAAATAATTCATTGTTAGACGCGAATTTCTGGCGCCCGGGAATATGTAAAGTTGTAAAGTCAGGTATTGTGGTGACTGTCAAGACAACTATCGGAGTAGCTGGCAAGCGACTAACATGTTTTGTTATTACATTTAATTTAAAGCTAAAAGTTAGCCATGTATTGTTTATTTTAAAAATCACAGGCATCTGAAAAAAAGGAATGCAACAAAAAAAAAAAAAAAAGCTTCATAGCAATATAAATAAAAAAATAATAATAAGTCAGTAATGAGCTAAGTAATGGTTCAGAAGTAATTTAGCTCCTCTTTCTTTCATTCCTTTTTTTGGCCTCAATTTATCTTAATACAAAATTATATAATTTTCATAAAATCGTTTCTTTCTTTACTTAGTAGTGGGGCAAAATTATATTTTCAGGAAAGTGTAAAGTGTTGTGCATTTGTGTTGTGCTCCGAGACCGCTGTTGTACTAAACAGCGGACACCCCTTAATCTACGAATTGGACCAACCGTGCTGTCGCCACTTGGCGGTTTTAATCCGGCGAATTACGCCCCTGCTTCTACACTGCCCTCCTCTCGAGTTCCTCCTGCAGGAGCTTCTGCCCGTATTCAGCCCTGCGCCCTTGGTGGCGTCACCTTGCCAGCCTCACAACCACGTGTGAGGCCTCCTCCTTCTGAACCTCCTACCTTACTGAATCTGGCCGTCACCGCTTCCAGACCAGTTACCGTCTGCAGAATTCATCCAGTCTTCCAAGTCCCGTCAAGATCCTGCCTCCTAGTCACATCCCGTTTTTTCTAGTCAAGGTCAGTGCTTCTTTAGTTTTTTGACAATCACCACAATCTCAGCTTGCGAGTTTTTGTTGTTTACTATTTAAAGTCTATTGGTCCTTCGAGCATTTTACATAATTATACATGCACTGTTTGATATTTGAATAGACTTCTAAATAAAATTTATTTTAAAATTACACGGCGTAGTCAATTTTATTTTTTTCTGTCTAAATCGTTACAGATATCACAACTTATGCTCAGACAGAAAGATTTACTATTGAATGTCTCTCAGAAAAAACAATAATTTTACTTTATTGACGTTGCCATTAAAAAGTTGTGGACTAATCATAATCGTGACACTCAAATTCTATACACTATTGATTGACTAATAATAACAAATAATATTTTAAAAGGTGAACTACATCCTTATGAATTTTCGTACTAAATTTCATTCAAATCGAACAAAGCGTTCTGTTATTATGTATTTATTTATTTATTTATTTATTTATTTATTTATTTATTTATTTTATTTATTTATTTAGAGAGAGGCCGTGCAACAGAATAGAATCCCAATAACAGCACTGCACTAATACAAAAAAGACAATAAATCGAAGTATACAGTACAGATTACAAAAGGAAAATATTAAACTTACACTAAAGTAACAAAATACAAAGAAACACTTAAGGTAAATTCAAATTACGACTATTACAACGAAAAAATATCTTAGAACGCCAAAGGTTAAACGAAAATAAATCCGAAACAGGAAAAGTGTATGACATGTTATTAAAAGTGGAAACATTTCTATTTATCGGAGTTGAGCTGAGTTGATTTTGTATGTTTTAGGAGAGCAGGAATATCTACCAAATTATTAAAGATTTTATATAAAAATAAAATATCCAGAACTGAACGACGTTCTTGAAGAGATGGAAGCGATATGCTATTTCCTGGAAATTTTCCATTTAATATGGACAAAAATGTATTTCAATTTTAAGTTTATATAAATTATAATAAGGAGACCAACATACTGAAGCGAATTCAAGTTGGGAACGAACAAGACAAGTATAAAGATACACAAATATTTTCATATGAACAAAGGTTTTACATATTTTTAAAATAAAACCCAACATTCTATATGCTTATTTGGACGATAAAATTAATATGAACATCAAAAATCAGCTTACTTACAGATAACTCTAAGATCCTTAATGGTGTAAACTCTATTTAAATTATTACTATCTATGTAATGTAATTATGGAACATTTATTAAAATTTAAATAGGAATCACTACGTTTTAAGTAAATGCTCAATGCATCCAAATCAGATTGTATGGCAAAAACCTCACTGGGGTTCTAACAGCATAAAATATCTTAAGGTGATCTGCATACATAATAAATTTAGAATTTTGTGCAATTAAAAAAAAAGTAAATGAAGCAGAATACTGGCTAAACGGTGTACTTTTGGATTTAGGTAAGTTTAGTTAAATCGCTTTATTTTGAGCCCAGGAAACTGTGGTTAAACCATCTCCCACTATTTCAGAGACAGCCTATATATTTTGAAACGAACAAAATTATTAATACAGTAAAAATTTAGTAAGAATACTTATAAATTCGCAGAGTCTGTGATAATTCGGTTTATTAGAGATCATATTTTATTTTGACATTTAATGACAACAGCTGATGATCCTGGTTCACTCAAATTTATTTTGAAAATATTGGTGATTTTGTGGGCTTTATTTTGAGATAAAAAAAGTCGCGGAATTTTGTACGAGAACATATAAGCCAGTACTTTCTACAATTTTTTCTAGTTACATACATGGAGAAATCGACATTTTTGATTGCTAGGACAGAATTGTTAAATATAAAAAAAATACATGTATCCGAAATTTTGGCATGTCATCAGACGGCTATGTATATCTTTTAATTATTTCCTGCACTACTGCGAACATTGGCTGTTTCCCATACGATTATAGAAAAATATTTTACACTAGAAAAGATTTACCTCTGGAGAGAAATTATTTTAACTTTATATATATATATATATATATATATATACTAGAAAAAAAAAAAAATTGTTTGCAGGGTAATCGCTCAATAGCAGCTGTAGACACGTGTTTCGCTCTTATTAGAGCTCATCAGTACAGCATAGCTAGTTAATAGATGGACATTAACTAGCTATGCTGTACTGATGAGCTCTAATAAGAGCGAAACACGTGTCTACAGCTGCTATTGAGCGATTACCCTGCAAACAATTTTTTTTTTTTCTAGTTTTTATAACTTTACGCTCACGATATATGTATATTTATATATATATATATATATATATATATATATATATATATATATATATATATATATATATATTAAAGTGTTTGACATCAGTCGAATTCGATCCGAGGCCGTGAGATTCATAACCTGACAAGTGTCAATTGAACAAAGCTATATGGATCCAAATTTTCTAATGATGTGTAAATGATTATGGAAGGAATTGCGGAAAACTCAATTTAAAAAGTGTTCGTCAAATAAGATCTTTAAATTTGAGAAAATTTAATTATTAAATTTAATAATTTGAAAGTCACAATTATTATAATGCTGCAAAAATTTACAGACCATTCGGTATTATGTCTTTATTCAAAAATTCTGCGACAAGAATTAGAGGAGTTTAAAGTTCCTAATTGCAATACTTGGAAAGTTAGATTGCTCAACATGAAATTGGTTAATACAATAAAAAATGAAAACTTAAAAGAGGTAATTATCAAAATAAATTTTCGTTTTTCAAGTCGGCCCCTCGGTTAACCCGGCATTACTCGCTAATTCGAGTCCCTCGGCATTACTCGCGCGTGAGAACTTTTCTCACATTACAAAAATCATCTGAAATTAAAGTGTTAACGAAATGAAATGAAAGAGCCGATATATAATTATAAGCTGAATATGTTTATTAAACATTTTAAACAAAACAAACAAAATGTACATGAATAATAGATAGGTATATTTAATTTTTTTTAGGGATAAGTATTTTTTAACAGCAAATATATAATTAAAATTTGAATTTGTTAAACATTTTCAACAAAACAAATAAAATTTACTACAATAATAAGTGGGTATAATTTAATTTTATAAAAATTATTTTTTAATTGTTCTGTCTCAGTATTTTGATCATTTTGTTCACTATCAGCATCGCTACCTTAATCTAGTTGTTCATCCGCACTTAGCTCTTAGATGATGGTTTCTATCTTTGTGTCTATAAACAAAAATATGTAATAAAGATAACAGAAATTTAATAATATATTGTTCCTTACCTCTATTGCGAAACTTTTTTTGAGTACCCGCGCGATGAGAGAAGTACTCACACAGTCTGCAGCAATCACAAAAACTTCACGTAACGCAGCCACTATGCACACTACCCTCAAATGACAAAATATAATATGATGCGCAAAATTGGACAAGAGCATAACTGAGACGACAAGTACCCCCGCCAATTATTGTTAAAGATTTGCGCGTTTTTCTAAAAATGTGAGAGAATATAGCTAGTAACGCCGGGTTAAGAATTCTCAAATTACGCGAAGTTTTAAATATTCTAATTAGTGTTATTCTAAGTGCGGAATCTTGACTCAAAGCTCACGCTTCGCAACGACTTTGAAGAGAAATGGAATTTGTTAACTGAGTCGTTCGCAAGTAAAACGCCACTGTTGTAATGGTTATTACTTTAGTTGTAGGAGAAAAATTAATTTTATACCGACTTAGTTGCTTTTAGACCAGTGCGAATGACGTGAATTGTTTTGTGAAAAGTGTTCTTTATGTTCAAGAATAATCTCAGATATCTCTAATCTTCCCAATTGCGCCTGCGTCATAAAAGCATACAACAAGGAATTAGATCACAATTATTACTCTTATGTGGAAATTACGGCAACGAAAAGAACTATATCATTTTTATTTTACTTTTAGGCCCGCGACATCCACCTCCTAATAACTTTATTCGGCGAATAATTTCTATGGTAATAAATGTTGATACAATTGTATCCATAGTTATTATTTGCCAAATAAAGTTATTAGGAGATGGATATCTCGGCCCTTAATTAGGTAAAATTTCACTGAGTTCCCCATAATATTAAAAATTAACATATAAAAAATAAATAATATTCAGTAATCAGCTACTAGCATTGAGGAGAAGAGAATAATAATACTCATTTTTTTATTTATTTGTACATACTTGTAACTACTAAGGCGCCGTTACTGTTGTTAAAATATTAGATTAGGTTAGTTAAATTGAACCAAAATAGCAGTGAATGTTTATTAATTTTTTCGTCATTAAGTCCCGACAACAATCCCCAAGCCTCACTTGATAATTCCAGTTCAAGGATATCGGGGGGATGCATGTTATATACTCACATACAGTATGTGCGTATATTAAAAGTGATTTTAAAAGCATTTCCCTGTTTTTCTATAAGGCGCAATCGTGTACGTATAAAACAGCATTATATATGTTATGTATATGAAATACGTAAATTATAGAGAAATACTATATTAATGAACTTATTTTATATGAATTAGAACACATATTTACTTAAAATTAAGTAATCATAAATACAATATGAATTATATTTTAAGTTTCTCTAAAATCAGTGTATCTCTAAGCGGCACAATTGACTTTATATACATTTTTTTAAATACAATGAGTAAAATTGAACCCCCACATAAAAATGATTTTAAAAAATAATGCCAGTACCAAACACTCATTTACAAAAATTCTAGGCGAATTTACAATCTGGTTACGTCAGTTCAAATAAAAATAATTGTCATTTGTGGAGGCAGATTGTAAAATCTGTCGTTTTATAAAACGAGATCAGATTGACAAACCTTTGTTGAATTAGTTGTTTTACAATCAATCTAGTTGCCTAGACTGATTACAACGATGAACAACTGTTGAGTTATATTTAGAGAAATTGCAAGCGAAAATGGCCAAATATTAACTATAAATGACTTTACTTCCAAAATAAAATGAAATTCATTTCCACCACTTTTATTTTTAAAATTTATATATGTAGTTACTTAGATATCCAAACTTGATTTAAAAAACAGCTTAAAAAAACAAAGAATGTGCAGTTTAATTCTAAATTTTTAAAATTTCAAGAAGACACTTCTCCAAATGTAATATCATTTTTCTATTTTGGTTATTTAATACGTACCTATTTTATGAAACTCATTTAGATGTTATAAAGTACTTCTGAAATAAACTCAAACCTAATTTCTGTCAGGTTTGTTACTACATCTGAACAATTGTCATTTTAAAGTAAATATTATTTCTAGAATGCGTAGTATTGAAATGAAGAAATAATATAAGTAAAAGTCAATCAGTGTTACCAATAATCAAATAAATAATGAAATAATTGTAATTAATGTTCATAAATTAGAAAATGAAGTAACAAATATTTTTAAATAGAAATAAATAGCATAAAAGTCACGTTTCATAAGACATTTTGGCGCACTTGACCCTTATAACAAAAACAAGTGCGTTAAAATCATGTCTTGTGAAACTTGTATTTTAATGTACTATTTTGCAAATAAGAATGATTATTTCTATAAACGTGCACTTTTTGCGCTTTTCGTTTTCTAGAGGTAAAATGACTCCTTTCAAAACTGAGGTATAAATGATATGTAACCTCAATGGACAATGTATTTTGTTTGTGAAAGCAACTACTTTAGAGAGAACAATAAAACTGATAAAAACAGAAAGTCATGTTTTTATTGTCTCAAATTTTAAAATCTTATAGAATTATAAAATTACCTAAATAGAAAAAAAAAATTGTGTAAAAAAAATGTTTCGGAATGCATGTTATTGCATTTGTCTTTTGTAAAACTTGGACTCGCACGTTATTTATATCTTTTTACTTGTAATTCAATTAAAGTGTTACAAATTACTCTAAATCTTAGTCATATAGCACTTTTTTACTCTTACACAACTAACTTTTATACCTTGAGCAAGATAAGTAATGTATTTCCACATTTCACAATAATAAGTTTATGTGCACACAAATATATTATTGGTCCATATTACGAGTGCACTTTTATATTATATTTTTATAAAAAGTGTGCTCCATGGAAGCGATTTCATTAAAAAAGTATGCTCGTAATATAGCTCGTAAAAAATTCGCAAAATATGATACACAGTTATCTGGTGGCTCTCAAAATAGGCAATAAAATGATGGTTCTGTTTCGAGTAATTTTTAATACCTATTCTGCAACAAGCAAGAAATATGTTCCTTAGAAGATTTTATAATATAATTCTATTTTGTTTCTAATAAACTTGTAAACAAAGAAAAATTTTCAGTTTTCCAACAAATTTGTGGATCCATCCGTACATGTTCAAGAGAATCTTAACTGAAATACAAGCTGCTACAGAAAGTGCTCGCTCTGCGTGTATTTTCTTTGATATTGAACAATTTAAATTCAAAAAATTCAATTTGCCAACAGATTCTATATTGGAATATTTTCCTTATATGGTGGAATCAGATTTATCTATTTGAAATATTTTATTAAACTCATAGAAATTTCTTTCAATTGTATGTATATTTTTTATTTTGTGCCATTTCTATTTTGCTTCTATTCAAGGTTTAAACTTTATGACATCACTGACAGAAATTCAATTAATATTTTCCAATATTTTTTGCGACGTCTCTTTGGGTTTTCACATGCATAATGGTGTGAAATCGGCATGAATAGCCACAGTAGTGAATTTGGAGAATAAAAGGGTTCATTCAGATTTTCATAATTAAATTTCGTCTGGATGTTCAATAATTTTTGTCAATACAAGGAAGCTAACGCATATCCACAAATTCTACGCACGAAATTAAAATTTGTAGCAAATATTTCTCGTAATATCTTTTGCGTCTAAATCATTTTTAGTATAAACTTTTAAATGCAAACTTTATTTGATGATTATGATGCGTGATGGAATTAAAAGCAGGAACTAACCGCGGTTAGATCCTGATTTTAATTCCATCCAGACATAAAGGATACTTGTTCGAGCTCGATAATCCATACAAGAAAATATTCAATATCTAAAAGCAGCTCGTCGTCAAGAATAAGACAGAACAGAAATTAACATGAAGAGATACCGATGAACCGGTTTCACATTTTTTGAAAAGTATTTTAAATAAAAGTTTAAGCAATATTTTTCATAGTAGGCAGTACAAAAATAATAATAGTCTATTGTTATTTTCGTAAATAATTAAATAAAAACTTTGGTGCCAGAAATAGTCATGAGAAACAATCCTCCATTTCTGTGACATCGGAGTACATACAGCACGTCATTCATGACCAATAGGAAATCGTTTTACGTTATTTATATAAAGAAAAGTACGCGACAGTTTGTCACATGTTGAACTGTATGTACTCTGATGTCACATTCTGTTTCAGATTACGTAACTTTTTTAAAATATCACACAAATTTCAGTATTTAATTGTAAAATATCTAATCAATATTTCGTGATATTTTCAAATTTGGGGCTCTTTAAAGAACAATTTAAAATATAGTATTTAGAAGTCATATAAAATATCTTGCAACAGCTGTAATGGAAGTATACCAAACCATTTGCTAAAGTTTATATATTGAAGACTGTTTTTCTGTAGTGAATTTATGTAACTTAGTTACCGTGAATTATATTAAAGTACATATTAAAGTGTATAAATACCGAAGAAGGATTTCTGAAAAAAAATCATCGACCTCATTTTCTCACTGGTATTTGTTCCTAGGACCTTCCTATACCTAGGAGAATGCTCTAACTAACTGAGCTACTAGGTCCTCTGAAAATTCGTGAATCTTTCATATGTCACATACAAAGTATTTAGAAATACATTGGGGTGATTAAAAAACAACTGTATTTGTTACATTAGCCAACGCTTAATTAAAGTATATAAATAGGATTTGTGAAAAATTCGAGCGTCCTATTAGATATAAGAAGGCCCTCCATGGATTAAAATCCCAGTAAGGCCTTTGTTAAAAATGTTAAAGCTGAGATCAAAAATGATAGATTTGAAATTTTTCATCTCAGCTTTAACATTTTTATTTGCTCAATGATATTTTCTTAAATTTTTGAAGTTTTTTCTACATCTATTTGGCTGTAATATGTCTAATTCATTTACTTACATACTCCTAATCTTTGCCAATATAACCAGAAATGTTTCCAAATATATTACCTCCAGTGTTCTCATTTTGCTAATAATAAAAACAATATTTTATTATCTCGTATATTATAATAATTTCATATATTAACTTAAATTCCGAAGATGGCCAAACAGAATCGGTAGTCGAAAAGATTTTATAAAATAAACAAATTTATAAAACACAATGCTTTACTTTGTCAACTAAACTTAAATCTATTATTTGGCGGCTAGGCATAGTATCTTCAAGCGATCGTGATAAATGCTTTTTGACATCAAAACAAAAAAAAAAATATGTAAATTATTTCCTATATCCTGTACTCATTTTGAGTTTCAGAATATTTATCTCTTAATTGATTGTAGAAAAGAAGTCTTGACAGCTCATGGAAGAAACACTGAATATTATTTCCGCAAAGTGAATCATACATTACATTACCTATAAAACCTAAACATCAGTTATAGATGTCTCCAGAGCATTTAAGCCATTATTCTACAGAAAGGAGGTAAAAAAGAATTTCAGTTGTAATTTTCAATCGTGGAAAAAAGTATACCTAATATTTGATTAGTTTTATAAACTATTTAAATATTCGTTTTCTAAACATTCGGTCTATGCATTAAAAAATCGTGCAGTCACTTTTACACAGCGCACATACAGACAACACCAATATTCTAGCCTTTTCGACAGTTTTTCTTTGACATTATTGTTAAACTGCGTAAATCAATACGAAACATAAAAGTACTAAAATATACGCTAATGTATACAAATTATGTTGTCAATACCAAATTATTTCTTGAAAAGCAATAATATTCTAGCCCTTTTCCACAGTTTTTCTTGTATGTATGCGAACTATGTTGTCAATTCCAAATTATTTTCTGAAAATAGCTACGCCTTATTAACAGATTCTATAACCTGTATGGTAAAAAGAAACTACTTCAATTACGTAAATATGTCGTCAGGAATTATACACTTTTTATTGCACAATGCTATTCTTATTCTTACGCGTAAATAAAGTAAATAAATAAATATATCATCACGGCATATTACCCATTTCTGGGTGTGCCAGTATCTACAACACATGTAGACATCGGTAATGATGACGATATATTTTACCGTGTGGGCGCTTACCAGGCGTCACCTCACGGGCACTCATAGCTGGTGTGGAGAATGCACCACAGGGGTCACTTTTGTGGCATTTAAAATTGTAAATATTGTCGGGATCGAACCCGGTTCCCCCAGGTTCGCGACCAGACACTCAGGCATTCTTACGCGTAGAATTCTATAATACACTATTTCAAAAAAGCAGATTCTTTTTCGTAAATTATATGCGTAACAAGTTCAGTGATGATAAGAGCATTTATTACGAGTTGAATTGGTTCTTGAACTAATCGTCTCTTATATTTTTTATAATAATGGGCGCTGAGGGACTAAACACCTCAAATAAAGTGAAATTTAAAAATATGTTTTTTAATAAGCTTTATTATTAATTCCTATAGAAATTACTCATATTACAAAAATCGTAAATAGGGATTAAATTTTTCAGTAAAAAAACATGTTAAGAAAAATTTTACATTCTAATTTGCAATGATTCTATTATTTTTTTTATCCCTTGATTCAGAAAGAAACTCATAGCCTCTGTTTCAGCATTCTCATTATCATAAATCTATTAGCAAATATGAAACTATTTCAATATGTGTCCAATTACCACTAAATTCTCAATCAAATAACTCACTTAAACTGAAATTGCATGTTCTTACTACCTATATTTACATCCCTTTACACACATGTCTACTGCTAACAAGTCCTATGCGACAACCTATCTCTTACCTGGTTAGCGTTTTGCAGGGCTGGTTGGTACTGGTACCCAATATACCCTCTGCTCAACTATTAATCACGAGTAAATGGGGAGGAGAATGAGAACATCCACAAGTGCTAATAAGGGAGTTATAGGCCGAAGGGATGAAGTGAATACTTGATAGAAGGGACAGACTCTTAGAGAGGTAAATGTCCCAATATGTTTATTTAAATGGAGATTGAGAGAAATGATATTAATATTAAAAGTTCATAAATTTTGTGGATTCCTTGTAGATATGTTAAAATTGCACATCTAATATCCTCTGACATTTACATTTTAAGCTAGAATTAAACAAAAATAATCTGTTTTGTCCAGCACAATACCTTTCGCCATTTCCATATTAGGCTATATAAGTTCACATTGCATTTAAAATTTCTGTAACACATGCCAATACATATATTATAAATATATTTTTATATAGCCGCCTCGGTGGCCGAGCGTGTTGAGACAGTGTGTTTCCGGCAGCACTCGAAGCGACCTTCACCGCTTTGAACCTTGAGGTCGTGGGTTTTATTCCCACCAGAGGCTTGGATGTATGTGTGCGTCCTTAAAATACTTTATAAAATGTGAAATTTAACAATAAATTGTAAAAAAAGTAATAATAAAGTATTAGGGCTATAACAAAATAGTTGAAAGCCGACAAAATATTATTATTAATATATTTTTATAATTTTTAATTCATTCTATAAACAAGCTTCCTCATACTCTTCTAAACCTTCGATATTCTTTAAATGCATTGACGAGATTGGCGGTATTTCTGATGAGTATATGTAATTTGTAATTTTAATATTTAATTAATAATAAAATAAGAAATATTAAATGTACATACTTCTCAGAAAAAACCTGCAGTAATGTCTCTGGATTTTTGGCACTGACATATTTCTGTCAATTACAAATATTTTAATTTTTAACTGGTTTCCATGGAGTTGTTTGGGCTATGAAATACAATACAACGGAGTATATTACATATTTATAATTCTCTGTCTCTAAAATTATAGAATAATAAAAATGTTCAATGCATCGGACAAAGAATTTTATATTCTTTAATATTTGTAATATCACAAATTTACAAAAAATAACATTTAGAAGATTTTTTAAAGAAACTAATATTTCCGGTTGTCCAATAGGGTCCTCCACCGCAGTAACAAATTAGAACAAGGATCGGTTATATTAAAACTAGATCTTAAAACTGTATATTAAGGACTATCCAAGTTTAAAAATAGTTATTAGTTTCTAAAATAATCGAGTTTTTATTACCATTTCCTCATCTCTATATCTACATCATACATTTATTCTATTCCAAATTCTTACTATTTTCAAACCTTCTGCTATCGCCTTTTTGAAATACGGAATCCATTTGCAAGTATATAAATGCAGAAAATAACAATAAAATAACAGAAATAAACCAAATAATACTAGTTTAAATTTATGATGCTATGATGGATTACAAGCGTTGGTATGAAAGTAAAAGATATGTTGAATGACATAGGCTACCAGTGGTAATCAAATCTTGGACTATAATATATACGTAGTATTTTTTATTAATTATGACATTAAATCACTTATTATTCACCCATGTTTCCAATTATTGAACACAAGGGTTATTTTAACATATATATACATCTTATAAATGCTGAAAAAATAAATTTATGTGACTTGAAATATTAGCGAAATCCACTGTTTGAGAACAAAATCATCTCTATATGTACGTCATAGAATATTAAAAAAAATATTACGGCTTAACGAATAACAATAAAGACTTTCTAAAATTACATATAACTTTCAGTTTAGATGAAGTTTTGTAAAAAAATATAAAAAAAAATATAGTGGAGGACCCTATTGTTACCAAAACCTTTTCAGTTCTTCCCATTAATGTCGGATTAAGGAATACGTAGTTAAATTGGTCTTTAGTCTTATAGAATTTGCGAAACCCTCCTTTAAACATCGACACATACACACACACACCTACACACACACGCACACTCCCACACACACTCAGACATCATTGTAAAAATATTAAAATCGGGTTCTAATGACCTTAAAACGTGCTTATTCACGAAAATCTGGATATCCGATTTTTAGCATGTATCCAATACCTCCCTTACCGAGAGGTAAAAAAGAAATTAATAATTATGTATAATCAAAGGAACCCGTATAAGTAACATAACATAATGTATTGTTAATAGAAATAGGTTAGTCAATAACAGTTTGTGCTAATTACGTAGTATACTACAATTTACGCTGTGATAGGTTATATACGATTAATTATTCTGTATAAATAACGCTAACACAATACTACATTCTCCAACAAAAACCCTACGTGTTTCTTAATTTCGGCACTAATTAATTAATTTAGTTAAAGTTGTTAAAGTAGAACAGGGTAAAACAAAAACTATGTTATTTCATAAACAAAACGCAAGACAATCAGCTTTTCCAGCACAATGCTCTCTGCTGAAATTTTTAATTCGGCTTAACGGTTTAATTCCGATTCAATTCCTCCTCGCTACCACGACGAAGGTGTTATATTAAGATACGTTTTGCATTTAATATCGTTCAGAAAGGGAATAACCCTGAAAGCTCTAGATTTTTTTAAGAGTCTCAAAAGTTTGGATACAATACGTATTCGAAGTGGCGTAAGTTCATATTATACAAAATATAAGACAAATGAAATATACTGACGATTTATTTATTATATATTTAAAAAAAAAATCATTTTTGCCCGTAGCAATAGTTGAAAGTTAAGTGCTTAAATTTAGATTAAATTAACCTGTGTTTATTTTCGTACGCATAGAGAACATTTTTACCTCCCGCTACCCTTGGTAAGGGAGGTGTAGGGATCGTGTTAAAAATCACATATCGAGATTTTAGTAAATGACCACGTTTTAAGGTCCCTAGAATCCTATTTTAACATTTTCACGATATCTGTATATGTGTATGTGTGTGTGTATGTATGTGTGTGTGTATGTGAAGGGATTTTGTCTTCGCTCTAACTCAAATACTATCATTCAGAAAATTTTGAAACCTTGTATTTATACCCTATTCTAATATGAAAAGAAGCCATTAGATTTTGGTGTAAATCGGATAACCGGAAATGGCACTTTACCTGAAGCTCATAATGGTTTTTATTAAAAAAATACCATTAAATACCATTTTTTCGCATTTTGTCGTTATGAAAATTAAAGATTATTGAATTTTCTACAGGAAATACATTAATACTTTTTCTATATATTTTACAGATAAATTTCAAAATATTTTTTTTACAAGTCCCGAAGCCTAAGAAAAACACAATTCCTTTGTTACACACATATTCACACACATATTTCAAATTAATGTAACTGCAGTAAATGTCACTGTCAAAAAACTGATCACTTCAAATTAATAATAGTGACATTTTAAAAAGAAAATAGTAAATAAAGCAATAGTTTTATGCAATGGAACAGTTTGCAGCGTTAGTAAATCCGTAGGTATGTATTTAAATTAATAAAAATGAAATAGCGGGAGGTTTTGTGTTGGCCACATCAGATTTTTTATTTAAGGCATGTTAAAACCCATTTAACCTGAGATTTGCGATCATTCATGTTTGTAGCTGTTAATTGTGTATTTTTATGAGTATGTTTCATTTATATTTCAGAGTTAAATTGTTAATAGCACTTTGTTCATATTTAATTTGTTACTGAGGTGAGAAAATACAAATAAACAGTAGTATTTTCTATTTCGGTGTTCTTATGAGTCTATAAAAGCACTGCTAATCACTGCAAACACGATGTTTAGAAGATCTATAAGTGTACTATTTTTGGCGCCTTTCGTGTTCTAGAATTGGTAGTCATGCTTTTATAACGGACATATGAATGAATAATTACATGTAACTTCAGAATGGTAAATTGTCGGTAATATTTCAACATATTACTTTTAATTATGGATTTTAATACTTTCTCTAGGTGATAGGACCAGACAGAAAAGAAAATTATAGCTGGGTTACTTACGAAAGAAGAAGAACATGTGAAGTCAAAATCTTTCAACTGAAAAATAATGAAACAAGAAACAATGCGCTCAAGTTTACTTTGTCAAAACGGTAAATTTTATTTATTGTAATCACTACAATTTACATGAATCGTTATACTGCAATAAACATAAATATAACTGACAAAAAACACCGTGATACTTTTAACGTCGCATATAAAAAAAAAAAAATGATTTTATCTGAAATGAGCTGAAACGAACTGAAATTTTGAGCAAAAAGAATAAAGCTTGTCACGTATTCTCATATTCACAATATATTATAAAAGAAACTTTTGTAAAAAAAACCCTAAAAAAATATTAAGCATGATTAAATTTTTTTATAGAGTTTTAATTAAAAACAGTATACAAAATTAGAAAAATATAGAAAAAGATTGTAAAAAGGCTAATAATAAAAAATTAGCCACTTGTAAAGACCTTTTTTTCAATCACTTTGTAGAATCATCGTATTATTTTAAAAGTATTACATTATTACACCAGTACGAGTAGTATATTATTCCACGTTTACTTTAGTAGTAAATAATTATTTATTCAACAAGATTAAAATTGTTGGCTTATTTCAAAAAAGGAACGTTTAACAGAACGAGCAATAAACAATATGGATTTTTACTTGAGTTTCATAATATTTGAGTGATGAGGTTCGTGTCAAATGATCTGATTATATGTATGTAGATAATTACGAAAATACTAGCTACAAAACACAAGATGACGCAATTAAACAGACAGATAAACAAATTCTATATACAGAACAACATAACAACACTTAGAATAGTCATCTTGTGTTTTGTTGTCCGAATTATGTTCTTTCTTTCCATACTTTTTAGCAATACGTTTATTTTAATAAAATAAATATTATGACAAATATGACAATAAAACTCGTCTTTTTCAGAAGTATCTTGATTACAAAAATTTGAAAATGTTGAGCATTTTTTATAAAAATTTAACCACTTGTATTTTGGTAAGTAGAAGAGATAGGACCTATGTTCATATAGCACTTTTTGCTTAAAATGACCTCAGGAATAAACTGTTAAAGTTTGTAACATTAATCTTGAATCTTCCTGTATATATGAGTATAGATTATCATTATTATTATTTATTTATTAGGCTTCAACTACAAAGGTTATTACCCTATAACAAATTAACAATAACACTATACAAATAACAATACAAGAATATAAAACTATAACTTATAACAATAAATAACACAACAATATAAATAAAGGTTTGACAATACACAATATAATGTTACAAAAATTTGAAATTAGCAGTATAAATGTAATTAATTTACCCTTTTGAAGAATAACTTGGAATTTTAAATATCGTCATATAAATTCACTGCTTTTAAAAATTTCAAAATATTCCTTAACTTCTTATGATCTGTCAAAATAAGAGAAAGGTTCTGGTCAATTTTATAAAGTTGCCTGATTTGGTCATACTCTGGGCATGCAACAAGGATGTGATGTATAGTAATTATAACATCACATCTGTTGCACATAGATAGATATGTAGTTATACCAACCTTTCTATTATATCACTTTTCTCTGTCATTTCTATAATTTTAATTAAAAAGTTATTGAAGTTAAAGAAATAATATTTTTAAAATTTCAGGATGTGCATGTAATAATTATCCCAAGAAAATTTAATTTTGCAAATGTAAATATTTTTAATATTTTACTGTAGCAATTATTCTAATTTATACAAAGAAAATAAGTAAGGCATAAATATGATGTGAAATAATTATATATTTAATTAAAAATCATAAAAAACGAAAACTAATGCAAAGTTCTAGAAGTTTAATAAAAAAAGCTTTCATTTCCTATTATGCACATTTGTAACAATTATTGTGGACTCGTATGCGTTCTAAAGAGTCAAGTACATATTGCTAATATGTAAATAAGTGGTAAGCACCCTGGGGCTCGATTCTTGAGCGTTCGTAATCGCCAAGGTCGTTCGCTTTCGCACGAAAGCGAACAAAATTTGTATAACTGTATTCTCGACCCTTCGCTTCGTTACGAATTCGTGGAATACTGTTCGTATTGCAGCGAGTAGGTAAAACCATTCGCTTTCGTGTTGAGTCATTAGCTTTCATGTACTTGGGTTTTGTGGACGTTGTTTCA
Organism: Ophonus ardosiacus; assembly: GCA_943142095.1. Lineage (NCBI taxonomy): Eukaryota > Metazoa > Arthropoda > Insecta > Coleoptera > Carabidae > Ophonus > Ophonus ardosiacus. The sequence continues at coordinate 34,614,254 of OW964827.1, read as the reverse complement.
GTAAGGAAAATGGACGAATTAATTAATTTAATATTGATTGATCGATTACAAAATGACGAATTAAATGAAGAAAATCAAAATGTAATAGTAAGAAATCCGATTAATGAACTATCGGATAATATGTTTCATAAACTATTTCGTGTTGATAAGAGACTTTTTGAATTTTTATTGGATATTGTACGACCTTTTATGGAACCAAAGAAAAGACCGGCTGATCTTGATATATCTTTAAAAGTAAGTTTTGTATTATTTTGTTATCATAAGAATATTTTACAAACTTAACTTAAAAAAGTGATTTGTATTCATTTCGATATTTTAGGTTTTGGTAGCATTACGGTTTTTTACTTCTGGAAGCTATCAAACAGATATTGGTTTTAATTTTAAATTAAACGTATCACAATCATCTGTTAGCAGATGCGTCAATGAAGTAGTAAATGTGTTTAATAATAATAGTGATAGTGTTTATAAGTAAAAGTTGCACTAAATTTTGAATTTATTAGGCAATTATTCTTTTTAATATATTCTACCAGTATTTTCCTTTGGCTTTCGGATATTTTGCAACTATTCTTGCTTAATTCCATATTCAATTAATAAATTTCTACCTGACACTCAACCTTCTTCCACACTCAAATTGACAAAATATAATGTCAAAATATGTGTGAAGTTGTCTAGTGGCTTATGCAACGTTGCCAAATATTGCACTTCGTGTATTCGTGTTCGAACGACACGCGAAGCGAAGAGTTGTCGAGAATACGGTTTAGAGTTTCTGTTCGCATTGGAGCTTCGCTTCGCTTTCGCATTCGTACGAATACGAACGATGTCGAGAATCGCGCCCCTGGTGATGACCAGTTAGTTTTGCTTAAACTGGAAGTCTTGAGCTCTAAGCGTGAAATTATAAATGCAAACAAATACTTCTTCATTTTCACCTACATGAGTTCGAAAGCTGAGTTAAAATTTTATTTTAAAAGGTGTGAATATATTATTTAACATGATAATAGTAAACAATACAACCAAAAAGAATGTCAAACAAACTTATGTAATATTACAAACATCAGAATTTAAAATATTTTAGTTCGAGTTAGCAAGAATAACCATTTGATTATATTTATTTTATTTTTCTAAAAAGAAGACAGGTTTTTTTTTTAGTTTTGAATCATTTCTGTCCTTTCCTTGGAAATTATGACCCATGAAGTCATCATTATGTAACAATACTGGTAACAGCATTAATGGCAACCTAATAGTAAAAGAAGAATTACTTATGCTTGATATTTTGACATTTCTAAGTATTTTTAGCTTTTTGTGTTTACGGATTAGACAAGAAATGCTAGAATATTATTATAAGTAATTGTAAAATTTTGGCGTGAGCACAACTCATTCAAAATAATGTTTTGAACCAATTCAGATTCATGGTTTACTACTTCGCCTTCTAGTGGTGTTTTAAGGACGTAATTTTGTGGCGCCATGACACAAGCGGTTTGAAACGATGCAAACTTTATTTATAATATAAAATACTTGAATTCCATATTTCTGGGGTTCAGTGGTCTTAAAATGATCATTTTTTTAATCACACACTTCAGAATGGAATATTTCACATAATTAATTCAAATTTTGATTCACTACTGGCAATAATGATACATTTTAAGTGAATCGATTGTGCTTACCTACTAGTTTGTGATGTAAGTACTTAGAATTCAGATAAATCATATGTATATTTAATGGTAACAGTTGCACATAATAGTTATAAAAAATATCATTAGATTTACTTTTTACTTTATATGATAAACTAAAAACTTACCAACCGAAATGGGCTACTTGCGTACCTTTTTTTTATTTAATATTTTTGAAGAACAGGTAAAAACTTGCTACTTATATTTTTTCTTTTGGCTAAATTTTTATTAATTAGCCAGAAAAAAAAATAATGAAATTTGATTATTTGAATTCTCGAAATATTTTTTTTAAATAAAATTTATATTTTTATATATGTTTTCAATATAACATTACGTAGTGATAGAAATCGGATTTTCAGTACCACGCAAGTAGCCCATTTAAAAAATAACTCAACTTTGAAGAAAATGCAAAACGGCCTACCTAAAAAGAGAAAACAAATTAATACATTTCTCGTTAATACAGAGCTGTACAATATCAATGAACATATTAATATTAATTATATGAGAATGCCGTATAAATATAAACATACTGGCCATTCTATGCAACTGAGCGTTTCAGTAATGAATGCCGTAAAACCGTGCATTATGATTTGCGGCGTTCTGCATGAAACAATTACATGTTTTGTTTGCTGAACTTTACAGAACATTAAAAAGGTAAATGCTCCCTCGTTCATAATGAACGTAACGTATGCTTATTTTAAAATACACATTTATCCCAGGCGGTAAACTAACGACGAGCATTTTTATAGTAAATGGACAAAGATATATACGGGGTGCTTTACATGCATTAGTAAACCGACGTGCTGTGAACATATATAAATTAATATATTTTGCTAACCCACTAAGTGGGAAATTAAATAATTAAATATATTTTTCGGTTTATTACCCATTGATGGGTATGTCATTAATTTTGTGCCTCTCATCTAAAGGAGGTATAAGTATTATGCTAAAATCGCATATCGAGATTTAAATGACTACGAGTAGCACATGTTAAAGACTTTAAGATTCATTTTAGCATTTTCAGCACGATGTTTGTGCATGAGTGGAAGTTGTCAGGACGATTTCTTAAAATCTAACAGGCTGAAAAAAGTGTTCGAAATTCGTCCGAAAACTAAATTTAAGCGCTTGAAAGTGTGCTTGACAATTTGACTGGTATCCTTTAAAATTTATATTTCGCAGAGTATTTCGTTTAACACATAAATAATAGAAATTGGCATATATCACTATTACTCTACTGAGCAACTGGAAGTAGCTTTCCTTATTACATTTACAAATTTTATTATATTTAGAAGACAAAAGAAATGTGCAAAATAATCAAAAAATAAATTCATGGCTCTATTCTGAACAAATTTGTAAGTCTTACAGATTGTCAATAATAAACAAAATCAACAACAGAAAATGTTGAGCAGTAATTTTTACCTCTCGCTAAGAGAGGTATTGGATTCATGCTAAAATTCGCATATCCAGATTTTATTGAATAAGCACAATTTAAGGTCCCGAGAATCCGATTATAACATTTTTAAAATGATGTCTGTGTGTGTGTGTATGTGTGTGTGTGTGTGTGTATGTATGTCTGGATGTTGGAGACACGATATCTCTAAACTATAAGACTTAAAAAATATCTTACTGCAGTTTCCTCAATCTGACATTCCTGGGAAGAGCTGAAAAGGTTTTGGTAACAATTGAACAGCCAGAAGTAGTAGTTTCTTAGAAAAATTATTCTAAATATAATTTCTTGGGAGTTTTTTTATTAAATATTGAAGAACATAAAATTCTCCATCTAATACACTTAAAAATTTTATTATATCTTGTATATATTTAGAGATAAAGACGCTATAATTTATAGAGTAAACTAATCGCAGAGGCAAGGCACTAAGGAAACCAGTTGAAAAATTCCAATGTTTATAACATAGTTTGTAAATGACACATGTCATTATGTCATTGTCAAATATCAACAGTTTTAGTGACATTCTGATAGATTTTTCTGGGAAGTATATTTAATTTTTCTTATTGTTTCATTAAAATGGTGGTAAAATGCATATATCCATCAGAAATACCGCCAATCTGGTCAATGAATTGGAACAATCTATGACATTTAGAAACTTCCTCATACAATGAAAAAGACATGTTAAATACAATAAAAAACAATATTTGGGTAAAGTTCTATAATTTTTTGTTATAAATCGACGGTTCGATAGCGAAGTGCAATACAATACTTATATAGCTTTATATGGAAATGGCGCGAGGTCTTGTGCTGGCCACAACGGATTTTTTTATAATAATTTGTTGGGAATATTAGTTATGTTCACATATTTTGGTAATGACAATACATATCTGAGGTTCTTTCTGGGTATCACCTACCGGGCTTTCAAAACTGCCATGAAGGAAGTACTACCCTTGTGATATTTGACAAGTAAAATATAATTTTTAAGTATAACTTTGGATAATAAATTAAATAATAAATTATGAGTAGGTATAATAATTTTCTACAATATATTTTAGGAAATCTATATTTTATTGGGAATAACTTATTAATAATTTAATTCGGTTTTTGAAATTACTATCTCCATTTCCAGATACACTCGTAGTTATCTGTCGGATAATTTAATATATATTCCTGCATTTTTCCATCTTCCGATAAGATTATCTGTTAAATAAAATAAGTTTGTTTTATGCTGTTCTCAATAGAAATGTGACAATATGAAGTTTGCTACCGTCTCAGTATTATTTATTATTTTTATTATTATTATTATTATTATTATTATTATTATTATTATTATTATTATATTTATTCTTGCCTAACCGGCTTCGGATCTACATATATTATATATATTTTACAATAAATTGTGGTACTACATCATAAATTAACCCCCCGTTTCTCGATGACTTCCTTCATCCAATCTTGTCCCGACTCTATATCGTCTAACAGAACCGTTTCTTTTCTTCCTTCTCTCGTAACTTCCCTGCACGAAATCCTTAATATGCCTGATAGTTTCCTCTTCTCTCGGGCATAGCCCGCAACTCCTCTCATCACTTGATAGCTAGTATTTATTGTTTCTCTCTTCATTACTACATCTGAACCTGGCAATTATCTTGATTATGATTGCTGCCGTCTCCGTACTTCACGTCCTTATTTGAAGCATCTAGGAAATAAACAATTATTTATTTTTAATTATAATTTAATTATATGCAGAATACGCATATTGTTCTCTACAACATACAAAATAATAATACTGTAACGAGACGAAATTCATCAACATTATTGTTTGACAATTAGAAAGTCAGCCCATTTTTTTGGCTACAACCCTTGAAGTCTAGTGAAAGACATCTGCAAGTCATAAACATTTCAAAATTCCGTCTGGTCATAAATTTAAAGAGAAATCGTTCCTAAATTCTTGTACGGAAAATAACAATGAGACGCCATAACTTTCATGTCACCGCGGGACATGTTCTCTCTGTTGCAGATTTTCTGTCAGCTCAGGTGAGACCTGGGTTCGCGGCTAGTAGGAGGTGTCGTAGATGGTTTCTCAGAAAACGCCCATAAGATATACGGCAATTCTGGGTGGGAAAGACAGCCCCAGAATATAAAGTCATAAAGGCAGAGGGTTGAACACGAACCATGGTGGGTGAGGGTAGAGATATGGGAATTCATATAAAAACAGTCAATCAAAAATTAGGGGAAGTTGAAGTTCTGGAAGTAAAGTTTAAGATGTAGAGATAAGAGACAAGTAGTTTTTAAAATGTAGTGTATAAATATGTAATTAAAAGAAACCGTTCATTACTTATAAATGTAACTTTTGTCCGTCCTGCTATTATGTAAATGGAATGTTTTTATTGTTCAGATTATATATTGTTTAAAACATATTTTACTGTTTTGCTAACATCTTTTGTTTTGTAATGATTTAGTTGTTTAGCTATACTTTCTGTTTGTATCGTTTGTTTAAATTGCAACTTTAATTTAATTATTTGTCTATATTTTCCAACATAATTTAATTCCCTTTGTAATATAACTATTATTTATTAAAAATTCCGTTTTATATCTGCCTTACCTTCTGGACCAGAGCTGGGCAAGTTACTTTTAAAATGTAACTAGTTACAGTTACAGTTACCTCCAAAAAAAAGTAACTAAGTTACTTAAGTTACAGTTACTTTGGTGAAAGAACTAAGTTATTTACTAGTTACTCATTGAAAGTAACTTAGTTACTTTGAGTTACTTTCTAACTACTTTTAATGGCGTGGAGTGTAGACTTAGACTGTTGACTTAGTTATTGTGTAGGATACATATCAGGGAGTTTTTGCACTAACTACGTTAACCTAAATTTTAACGTTATTGCTTGGCAACACCCAATCAGATTATTATTGTTAATGTTAACGGACCTACAGGGCCTTATTACCGCCGATTTTTTTAAAATTTATTAATTTATTTTTCAATTTTGATTTCTTATACCAAGATATAAAGAATCTACTTTCTTTCTAACATGACATGACCATTATAATGTATAAAACATGCAGACATTATTTCCTACCTAGACTTATTAGTGGATAATGATTAATTTATTGGAAACCTCGGATCAGACGTCAATTTTCAATCTGAGGCCCCGCGCTCACATATCTAAGAAAATTTGATGAAAAAGTATCTTTTTATAAATATTTGGGACCCCGCTACGCTAATAACATATTCCCGAGAACCGGCAAAATCGCCAACCGTCCCTAGAAAGGAGTAACAAAATATTACGTTAAAATTTCACCTCAAACTAGAATCGAGCATGCGGTACTGTATAATTGATCATCTTTTCTCTCAGCAGGCAATTTTATTTTTTTCTTTAATAAATAAACTTACATTATAATTACACAAATATTTGTACGTACTTGTTTTTTACTATAAAGAGGGAGGGGGGCCCGAAAAAAAATTTGGCCTAGGGGCCAAAAATCTGAGAAAAAGGCCCTGCGGACCTACATTATAATATAACATAAAAATTAAAAGTGACATTTTATCTTGTGAGAAAAGAATTTGCAAAAATGAGACGAATTCAAGTCTTGCAACCCTTAGAACAACGAACAAAATACACTATATTTTGTATAACCTGAAAATTGGAATAATTTTGATGATTTAGTGGCAGCTTAATTATAATTTATTAAAACGTATCATTTGTAAGCGAGGAAAATATTTGAAAATAATATATTTTATAAGTCAAATTTAACATTTAGTGACTTTTTAATTCTAGAATTAAAAGTTAAAATAATGTGTTATTTTTAGTTTTTCTGCTTACCGTACAAAAACTCTATTATTAATGAATATAATTACTTATTTTATTATCTATTATGGCTTGAAATCAATCAACAATAATATTGAATTTAATTATTACATACATTTATTTAAAACAAAACAGTTTTAGTTAGTGTTTCTAAAAACGGGATCAGCCTCAACAAAATAAGTAAGTAACTAGTAACTAAAAACCGGAAAGTTACCAACTACTTTACCGCAGCAAGTTAAGTTACAGTTACAGTTACCATATTTTAAAAAGTAACTAAGTTACGTTACAAGTTACGTAAAAGTAACTAGTTAGTAACTAAGTTACTAAAGTAACTAGTTACTGCCCAGCTCTGTTCTGGACATATGGCAGTATTAGTATTGTTATTGTTCCAAATAAAATACCTTTGGCTATCCTCTTGGATTGTATAAATTCCAAATTCGGTTTTGGTTATTTACTCATAAATAGCCCGATGGTAGCGACTAAAATAAATATTATTTTTTTATTTTATCCTTGCGCCGGATCTGATTTATCACAATACATTATATGAAACCGAATACAAATCTAGATGATTGTTAACAGTTAATAGAATTATTGATTGTTCATTTATAGAATAGAACGAATCGTTTGTATTGTATTGTATTATATTTGTATGTACTATGAATGAATTGCGATTTGTTGAAGACGATATGGTTTAATGACTACTTTAACAGCTTTCAATTGAATATCATGGCTTACACTGCCTACAGAGCAATAATAGCGAAAACGGTTGTAAAACTGTTAATATTTTTATACTTATATTTTTCTGCGCATCAATTGTGGATTGTGGGTTTTTTATTTGGAAATATTTGGTCAGTAATACGAGATTTGCACCTAATATTTACATAAAACAAATATGCTATTCGTTTACCCGACGGATGTTTAGACAAATGAAAGAATACAGTGTTTTTGTATTAACTTTTACACAGTCAGAATGTTAGTTACAATCCGTTCGCGAGAAAAATCAACATAAAAATAACACGGAGCATGACTTTCTTGCCACCAACTGAGCATGACAAAATAAAATACATCAAATATTTATAAAACAAGCATGATGAGTTTATAATTTACATAGCTCATTGCGTACATCATGGGTTTTTATTAAATATATGATGAACAGGAGGAACAGAACATAAATTTGGTATAATGAAATATTTACCTGGTGTATGTGAAAATGAGGAATGACATAGTCGTAATATACTCGTATAACTTTCTAACTACTACATATAATATATACTAATGATGTTTTAATAAAGGTTAGTCGAGCGTAGTGTGGAGTTAACCGCTGATGAAGTCGTTTGAAGCATGATGTATAATATGTCCGTAACTGTAATAAAGCCGGGCGTGAACTGTGAACTAAATGTACTTTATGTAAGCATGGCCTGCAATATTCTTTTTATTGTACCTGTAAATTCCTTGTTTAACAAACTAAAAAGCGTGCGAGAACTCAACATTAAAACATGACATGCTTTAAAGTTACTAAAAGACAAGAAAGTCATCAATATTTTATTTGTTTATTTCTATTTCTAATTAAAGATAAATGTACTATTTGATGCTTGCATATCGCGGTATAGGTACATATTCGCATTATGCTCTTAAATTCGTCACACGTGCTCTAAAGACATACAATAGGGACTCTTTAATCCGAACCCACGTTAATCCAAACGAGTCAATTTACCTTTTCTTACTAGATTTTCTTTTTTACCTTAGGAATAAATACAATTTTAGGTTAAAAATGGAATAATTCATTTATAAAATTTCACAAACTTAGATTAATTTATAACGTAAATGCCTTGTACACAAAACTGTTTGAGATTTGCTTGTAATCACGTTTCCATCACTGCCACTACCATTTATATATGAACCTTATATATTGCATTTTTCGATAAAAGAATTAACTACATGTTAAACCGGACATAAATTTGAATAATGAAGAAGGTAGTCTCTTTTTGAACATCAAACAATTTAATGGCAGGTACGCGGATTGAATATCACTAGCGAAATCTGCATAATGGCGTGGAGTATGCAGGTCATCAAACACAAATTCATCAGTTAATCAAATTATAATTACCACGGCCCGGCTACTCAACAAGAGGATGTTTTAGATTTTAATGTGCTTTAGAACCTGCTTTCATATACATTAGTTCGTGTTGATTGCACAGCAATTATAGCCTAACACACATGGTGCCCATATACAGTGTGTCCCCGGATTGAGTTTACAAGAGGAAAAAAATTTGTATTTTTGATTTTACGAAAAAATGCAAAGGGAAGAAAAATTTTTGCTTGAATTAAAACGCATGTTTCAGTTATTAAAAGTTTTAATTAATGTAAGGTTTTTTTAATATAACGTTTTTTCGTATTTTGTCCTCCTAATAATACAGTTATTACATTGAATCTAACATGATTTTAGTTAGCTTTGAAATATTGACAAATGATTATTAATTTTAATTTCAGATAAAAAAAAATTAAATGAATAAACTACAAGTATTATGATTTTCGCTGTTTTTTACCTCTCGCTAAGAGAGGTATTGGATTCATGCTAAAATTCGCATATCCAGATTTTATTGAATAAGCACGATTTAAGGTCCCTAGAATCAGATTATAACATTTTTTTAAAATGATGTCTCTCTCTCTCTCTGTATGTGTGTGTGTGTGTGTGTGTGTGTGTGTGTGTGTGTGTGAGTGTGTTTGTGTGTATGTGTATATGTGTGTATGTCTGGATGTTGTAGACACGATTCCTCAAAACCTAAGACTTAAAAAATATTTAACTGCAGTTTCCTCAATCTGACATTCCTGGGAAGAGCTGAAAAGGTTTTGGTAACAATTGAACAACCGGAAGTAGTAGTTTCTTAGAAAAATTCTTCTAAATATAATTTTTTGGGAGTTTTTTTTTTATTAAATATTGAAGAACATAAAATTCTCCATCTAATACTCTCAGTTTTACATAACACGTATAATATTGATGAAAAACAACTTTTGTTTTATATAAATATATAATGTAATGGACCAGATAGGATGTAAAACTCTCAGTTTTACATTCTATCTGGTTCGTTACATTATATATTTATATAAAACAAAAGTTGTTTTTTATCAATATTATACGTGTAATTCACATATTGTTATTCAATGTTTGTTAATAGATGTTACAAATATCATCATCATCGTATGACTTGATTGAACCCTGAAGATGACCATTGTAATGGTCGAAACGTAGGTTTCAAATCAAAAAAAAGCGTACTGACTGCAGTTTCCGATTACTTTATTTTCTTTCTCCACATATAGATATATCACATAATTATAACATATATAAAATAAAATAACAAAATTTAAAAAAAAACTTCATTTGAAATAAAACTATTAATAAAAAATCTGTTGTGGCCAGCACAAGACCTCTCGTTATTTCCATATTAGGTTATATAAGTATTGTATTGCACTTCGCTATCGAACCGTCGTTTTATTTAACAAAAAATTACAGAACTTTACCCAAATAATGTTTTTTACTGTATTTAACATGTCTTCTGCACACATATAATTCTAATTATATCTATTTTTCATTGTATGAGGAAGTTTCTAAATGTCACAGATTCTTCCAATTCATTAACCAGATTGGCGGTATTTCTGATGGATATATGCATTTTACCACAATTTTACCTATAATTTCAAATATTTAATTAATAAAACAATAAGAAAAGTTAAATATACTTCCCAGAAAAAGCTATCAGAATGTCACTAAAACTGTTGATATTTGACAATGACATGTGTCATGTTATAAACATTGGAATTTGTCAACTGGTTTCCTTAGTGCCTTGGCCTCTGCGATTAGTTTACTCTATAAATTATAGTGTCTTTATCTCTAAATCTATACAAGATATAATAAAAATTTTAAGTGTATTAGATAGAGAATTTTATGTTCTTCAATATTTAATAAAAAAAAACTCCCAAAAAATTATATTTAGAAGAATTTTTCTAAGAAACTACTACTTTCGGTTGTTCAATTGTTACCAAAACCTTTTCAGCTCTTCCCAGGAATGTCAGATTGAGGAAACTGCAGTTAAATATTTTTTAAGTCTTATAGTTTTTGAGGAATCGTGTCTACAACATCCAGACATACACACAAACACACATACACACATACACACATACACACATACACACATCCACACACATCCACACACACACACACAGACATCATTTTAAAAATGTTATAATCGGATTCTAGGGACCTTAAATCGTGCTTATCCAATAAAATCTGGATATGCGAATTTTAGCATGAATCCAATACCTCTCTTAGCGAGAGGTAAAAAAATCTATTGTGGCCAGCAAAATACCTCTCGCCATTTCCATATTAGGCTATATAATTATTGTATTTAACATTTCTGGTACACACAAAAAATTGTAATTACATCTATTCTTTATTTTTCAATTCATTCTATGAGCAAGTTTCCTCCTACTCTTCTAAATGATCGAGATTCTTCCAATTCATTGACGAGATTGGCGGTATTTCTGAAGGGTATATGATGAATTATATGTATAGTAAGCGCGTGCTTAGTTGATTCTGGTACCGTACATACTTTGGCTTATAAATAAATCCCCTTTCTTTTTATACCAATTTTAAATGTTGACGGAGTCTTTTCATCGTTATAACAACAGCTTCTTATATTACTATTCCATTTCAATTTGCCCATGTACGAATTTTATATCTTCTTTCTATAATTTTAAATATTTAATTAAAGATAAAATAAGAAATATTAAATGTACTTCCCAGAATAAGCCTTCAGTAATGTCTAGATTTTTGACACTGACATTTATGTCAATTACAAACATTTTAATTTTTCAACTGGTTTCCATAGGCTGATTGATCCATTATATGATGGATTATTTTATATATTTATAATTCAGTCTATCTCTAAATCTATAGAAGATATAATAAAAATGTTCAATGTATTGATAGAGAATTTTATATTCTTTAACATAAGTAATAACAAATTTCCAAAAAATAATATTTAGAAGATTTTTTTAAAGAAACTACTACTTCCGGTTGTCCAATTGCTACCAAAGCCTTTTCAGCTCTTCCCAGGAATGTCAGATTGAGGTAACTGCAGTTAAATATTTTTAATTCTTATAGAATTTGAGAAACCGTCCCTCCAACATCCAGACATACACACACACATACACACACACACACACACACACACACACACACAGAGAGAGAGAGAGAGAGAGAGAGAGAGAGAGAGAGAGAGACATCATTGTAATAATGTTAAAATCGGATTCTAGCGACATTAAAACGTGCTTATTCATTAAAATATAGATTTGGGATTTTTAGCATGAGGTAAAAATAGACACATATATGTAATTTTGAACAACCAGCTTTTAATCATAAATATTGGGTTCAGGCAAAACTGATGTAGATGCCAGCTTTACACTAGTAACAGTTTTGGTGGATAACTATTCCTGCCAACGTCATGTATGCACAACAGACTGCGAAAGTATTGACGTCAAAATCGAGCGGAAATTACAAATCTTGAGAGGGGCTAGTTAAAATTAAAAAATATGCAGTAAAATATTAATATATGCAAAATATGCATTTTTTATTTAATATTTGGCATATATTAAAAGATTTTGTTGATATGCCTAATAAAAACAATATATACAATTTCATTGAATCCACTCTTATTTATAATTATTATTAATTTCATAACAACTTCAAATATATTATTTATATAAATAATTAAATCGAACAAGACAGAAAGTTTTAATTTTACACAAAATTTAATGCCGCAGTTCTTTTTGGCAAATAATTTTTATACTGCATGTTATAAAACTACTATTAGAGCAATATTATATTACCATGCATATAATGAGAATATGATAAAATTCTTCGTGTTTTAGTTAGAACATATTAGTAGCAGTGTGCATGTACTAGCGTTGGTGAACACGATTAAATAGATAATAATTCACTAAACTTATTTATTTAAATGTAATACAATTATATTGTGTGAAAAACATATGAATTAATTATTGACAGCTCGTTTAATATCAATTCAGTGATGAAATAACTCACTTCTCTGTCAGTAGATAGCGACACTTCTTAAGTCTGAAATATTGTCTAAGATCATGTAAAACGGGTTATTTAAAATGTCTGCTGACACCATATTAATCGAGTTGGTTTATTGAAAATGATGGTAATACATTATATATTATTACAAAGTATAAAGTATCTTAAAGATACAATAACATAGTGTGCATCAGTGAGCAATTCTTACACAAAGTTTTAATGAACATCTTATAATCAATAGAAGCACCTTTTGTATCTTAGCATCTCAGTATAAATTGCTCAGACGACGGATTTTTTTTTTATGAAAATAGGCAAATAATATTTCATGGACTTGTTTTCAATGAAATTACAAAAAGCTGTCCTCACATCAGAATGGAATACATTTTGCATCTAATTAATTTTGACATCCAATCAACAAAAAAATTAGTCAAAAGTTGCATTCTGACCTAAATGATCTTCCAAAAGGAACTTTTTGCAATGCGCGTATTTTGATATAATTAAAGGTAAAACTAGTTAAAAGTGTCTTTTTGACATACTTTAATCATTAGTAAAAATAACCTAAGAAAACTGTTCCCCCTGTCTTACAATCGTTCATGATACTTCGATGTGAAAATAAAAAGATGATTTTGTTCAATACTGAGATGAAGACTTTTTTCTGCAATTTCGTTTAGTTTATTGAGCGCCTTAAAGTGATTATTTGTAAGTCGAATATATAGTCCATGACCCGAAAGAAAAATGATTTGAGGAATGTTAAATGCTATCAGAATTTCTGTAAAGCGGCACTATGTTTAGAAATATTTACTATTTTTATTTTATTTTATAAGTTGAGGCCATACAACAGGACTAGGTCCCAATTACAGTACGGCACTAGATTACTATGAAATATATATATATATATATATATATATATATATATATATATATATATATATATATATATAGTACAAAAGTTGTAGTATACAATGAAATGATAAATGTGGTCCAAAAATAATAGTAGAACATGTATTAATATTACAATTTAATCAAATGAATGTGGTGTTTAACACAGTGTTTAAATTTAAACAAACTACAAGAGAATGTATCTAAAGTACAAATTTGTGACGACAGATTATTATAGAGCAGAGTAAGTCTTGTAACAGGTGAATTTATTGCAAAATTAGTTCTAACATTTTTAACTAGAAATAGATCAGATGAACGAGTTAAACGAATTGGAACTTTTATGTGAAACTTCATAACAAGATTTGGGCTATCAATGAAGTTGTTAAGAATCTTATACAAGAATGTCAAATTATGTTGGAGTAAAGGTAGTTGTAAGTTGGCATTGGGAAATTTTCAATTTATTAAATGAAATAAATTTCCGTTGAATTCGCTCAATTCTGTTAATATAAATTGCATAATATGGAGACCAGCAAATGGACGCGAATTCAAGCTGAGAACGAACTAAGCTATAATATAAATAGATAAATGAATTAAGATAACTGAATAGCTACCCAATTCTCAGAATGAACCCTAACATTTTGTAAGCATTCTTTACTATGTAATCAATATGTATATCATATAGGTAGTAATTTAGAATCTAGCATGACATCAAGATCTTTAATTCGAGTTACTCTAATAAGGGGATTACCAGAAAGGCAGTAATTATATTGAATTATATTTCTATTTCTTGTAAATGTAATGGTAGAGCAGAGATCTGTTTGTAAATCTAACGCATCATGAAAGGAAGTAACCGCTTTATAGATCTTCATGTCGTCTGCATACATAATGAATTTAGAATTATTAAAACATTTTATAACATCATTGATAAAGATGATAAAGAGAAGTGGTCCTAGATGGGATCCCTGAGGAACTCCGGAAGTAACATGAATGTAATTGGACGTAAAGCCATTAAAGGCAACACATTGATATCTATCTGATAGGTATGTTTTAAACTACTGGAGCAAACTGCTATGTATGCCGAACATCTCTAACTTGAATAGTAATAGGGAATAATTTATTTTATCAAACGCCTTGCTAAAATCGGTGTACACTGCGTCAGCTTGTGTCCTTTCATTCATATTATGTAAGATAAAATCAGGATATCCTACTAAATTAATATCAACAAATTTATAAAAATTTTAAACGAGTAAAATAAACGTTTATGTACAATTTTTTCTAAAATATGCATAATTTGGAAATAGGCCGATAACTTTCAACACAGTTTCTATTACCTGATTTGAAAATGGGTGTAATTAAACTTCTTTTCCACATATTAGGACAGTGGCCTTCAGCGAGTGATTTGTTGTATATTCGCGTCAGCGGGTAACATAGAGATGAGGCACACGACTTGACAAACACACTAGGGATTCCATCAGAACCAGCTCCTTTATTCACATCTAAGGTTGACATTATCTCTAATACTTCACTTTCATTTAGTAAAATATGACCCATATCCACATTAATATCTGATAAACCATTATTAGGCTTGGTAGGTACAGCACTACTATTTAAAAATACAGATTGAAAATAATCCGCGAACATATTACTAATTTCAATACCGTTACTGGAATTACAATTATTGTAACACATATTCTGAGGTATACCTTACTTCTTAACGGATGAGATTAGCTCCAGAATTTTTTGATGTTAATCGGTATCTCTCTTTCAACGTTATTAATATAATTATTTAGCACACTTTGCTCATATCCTTAACTTGCTTTCTAAGTGCTGAAAATTTTATGTAGTGTGCGGTGTTATTAATTTTTTTTTAATTTAACATGAGCCTCTTGTTTTGTTTTATTAATTTTATTAAATCAGCAGAAAACCAGCAAGGATATGAGTTTGTGGATGTTTGTTTATTTGGAACAAAAGTTTTAATAACATTGTTAATTGTTTTGTAAAATATATTAAGTGACTCTTCAGAGTTTAAGTCAAAGATTATTAATTGGGTCCAATCCATGGCAGATAGATAACTGTTAATCTCATCATAATTTGCATTTTTAAATAGTAAAATATTTTTAATATTGTTCTTTAGTGTAGGTAGGTGATCACACTTATATGAAATGAATAATGGAGGGCGATGAGGGTCAACCCCAATGAGGGGAAGGGTGTAATAGACAACATTAACAGACTTTACATTTGATAAAATTAGATCTAAACTTCTGTTATTCTGGTTTAAGACTCCGTTGAATTGTTTACGATTGCAGTAGGACATGATATCGACAAAATCAGAGGAAACTGTATTATAAATATTGTCTGCAATGTAATAGTTGTTAATGGTGCGCTATTGAAGTAGTGGTAAATTAAAATCACCACATATTAAAAATTTGTCATTCGGCATAGAGTCTGTTATTGTAGTTAAATGGTTTATAAAGGTATTTAAATCTTCAGAGCACTTGGGGGGAATATAAACACAACATATGTGTAGTTTTGTAGATTTTAAATATACTGTTATCCATACTATGACTTAAACGCAATATAAACTGCTTTGTCGATCAGAATTAATTCTAATATATCAGTGGTATGTGCACTATTTCACAGTGATGTTATTTTGAGACTACAGTTGGGTGACTGTTCACCACTTCTCTTGTAAACTAGGGCTGTCAAAAGTATTCGGTTAACCGGTTAATCGGTTAACCGGAAACCGGTTTTTCAATAATGAAATATTCGGCTAGCCGGTTAACCGGTTTTAGCCAGCTTTTAATCGGTTTATAGCCGGTTTTTAACCGGTTAATAGCCGGTTTTTAACCGGCTTATAGCCGGTTTTTTAACCAGTCAATAGCCGGTTTTTAACCGGTCAATAGCCGGTTTTTAACCGGTCAATAGCCGGTTTTTAACCGGTTAGTAGCCGGTTTTTAACCGGTTAGTAGCCGGTTTATAGCCGGTTAGTAGCCGGTTTATAGCCGGTTTTTAATCGGTTTCTAACCGGTTCATAGCACTCTTTTTTTTTAAAAAAATTAACTATAACCTAACGTCTAAATAGCTCTTGACAAAATGCCATATATCAAAATAAATAAATTTCAAATGCTTATTGAAACTGTCAATGTTACCAACCTTAATTTGTTATTATTTCTTTTAATAATATTTTTGAAATAAAAGTAAATTACATTGAAATAGGAAATAATTCATTAGTCACGTGATATGTTTTCCGCCAATCAACATTCAGAATTTCCATAGTTACATGTCTATCACAGCGATGATAAAAAACAAAGAATATCACCTTTTTTGTATTCGTTACTAACTGCTATGGCATTTTTACAACATTGACAGTTAATTTTAATAAAAATTCATTATATTCTCTCATTAAATATAAGCTCGTGATATTAATAATGAAGAAAGGGCTGAAAGGACCAAGCGTTGAATGGTTTATAGATGAAAACAAAAGGCATAAATGGTCCACGTGTATTGTAAAATTTTTTATTCGCAATCATTATAGTAATATACCGATTCCTAACCTTTTGGAGGTTGGGAAATACGTCATTCTTAACTTTAATGACATTCTCTTAGGTTGGAAATAACAGATTTTACCTCTTGGGTTGGAAACGTTTATGTAGAGGTTGCCTAGCAACATTGTCATAGATCCTTATAATAAAGTAAGTTAAAACAAATTTTAAGAGAGCTGTCAAAAAATATTAATAAAATTAAAGGTTAAAACTCATTGATTTATTTTGAAAATTATTGATTTAAAATGAGGATGATTGTGAATAAAATAAGATACATAACCTCGGTGGGAGTTTCATTACAGCCTCGCGCTTTATCTCACCTCGAGGCTTCGCCTCTCGGTAATATACATAAGCCCTCGGATGTAATGAAACATTTCCCACCTCGGATGTAATATACTATTATTACGGACGCTTCGGGCTTAGGGAAAGCCCATGTTCAGCAATCGTTGAATATACAGTAATAATTAAAATTTATGACAAATTTTTTTTAAAGTTGTATTAGACGCGATGATCTATATGAACAACGTCGAAAACAATTTTAAATACAGCATTTCAACAACCTTCCGAATCAATACGGAGTTGGTGAAACATGAATAATAATCGAAGATATTGCTCGCATACCATATATACGTACAGGGTGGGGCAGAAAAACCTATCCGATTTCAAATCCCTTTTTCTCAAAAGAGGGAGCAGGTAGAGTAGTGGGGTAAAAACCGTTAGAAAGCCGGTTTTATGCCATTTGTCAGTAGTCAACATGCCTTGGTCTGGTGAACATCGTGCTTTTGTTATTGAGCGGTTTATCGAATGCGGCGGTTCGATAATTGCTACACAACGTGCTTTTCGAATTCATTTCGATATTGGAGTGACGAAAATCCTCGAGAAATCCATCAGGAACCCCTCCATAGCCCAAAAGTGACTGTGTGGTGTGCTCTTTCCCGCCTAGGCGTCTGGGGGCCTTACTTTTTTGAAGAAAATGGGCAAACCGTAACGGTCAACAGCGAGCGCTATTGTTTCATGCTGGAAAATTTTCTTAGACCCAAAATGGAAGAAAATGGCGTGGAAAATGTGTGGTTTCAACAGGATGGGGCAACCGCCCACACATCGCGACGATCAATGGACATTCTCAGGGAACTGTTTCCCGGTCGCCTCATTTCCCTGAGAGGTGATCTTGGCTGGCCGCCGCGCTCACCGGATCTCACTCCATGTGACTTCTTCCTTTGGGGTTACCTCAAATCGAAGGTTTACCAGCATCGACCAAGGACCCTTCTTGCTTTACGAAGGGAAATTGCTCGGGCAATTGAAGAAATTCCTGTGGAAATGACGGTGAAAATCATGGAAAGCTACCGCGAGCGCCTAAATCAGTGTATCCGCTCCCAAGGACGACATTTGAGTGATGTGCTTTTCAAAACTTAAATTTAAAAATGGCATAAAATTTGCGATATGTTAATAAAAATTTTTTTTGACAAGTTGAGTGGTTTTAATTTTATAACGTTTTGAAATCGGATAGGTTTTTCTGCCCCACCCTGTATATCATATACCATTGCTAAACAATAAATTGTCAAGATTTTAGTGCACACAGAGAAACTTTGCAAAGTTTACCGAAATTTCCCAAAGAAGAAGTACGATGTTTCCTAAAAGTTAACGGCGCCCTTAACACTCGATACGTTTTGAGGAAACTTTTGAACATGCACCAAATTAAAGGTTATAAACCGGTTTTCTGACCGGTTAAAAACATGTTTTCCGACCGGTTAAAAACCGGTTTTTTGACCGGTTAAAAACCGGTTTTTTGACCGGCTAAAAACCGGTTTTTCTGACCGGTTAAAAATCGGCCGGTTATTGACTTAAAACCGGTTATTCGGTTTTTCGGTTAACCGGTCTGTAAACCGACGGTTAACCGGTTAGCAATTTCAGCAGATTTTGACAGCCCTATTGTAAACGTTGGTGATTGGTGGAACACAGTGCGCAGAATGCTTTTCCGCATCAGCTTTCTTTGGTATCACGGACTGTATAATAGCCCGGGAACTAAAACTAGGATATTTCAACCACACTTTTAGCTATCAAATATGATCAACAATCATACAACAAATAATATTTTAAACAAATTTTGAGTATAAATAAATTATTTTAGTTAATACGTTTTCCTTTAAGTTTTAGCCAGTCTCAACACTAAATAAAAGTTTAGGTGCTACAGTTCACGTTTCCGGGCTATTGTGCATCCGCCCATAGTTTTGGGATTTGATTGCCACGGATCTAGTCAAATTGAAATCAAAACATCAAAAACATCGCGTTACACTGATTTTTGTTACGAATCCTTGTGTAATCCATCTCGAGCTATAGATTTTAAATTCTTATGACAGCGATCCCCAAATTACGGCCTCCGAAGGAAATTTATCATCAAACCCACGGCGATTTATTAAGAAAAATCTACTTATTTCGTTATGCTATAGTTATTATATGTTATGTATAATAATTTAAAAAAAAAACCTGCCCACTTAACACTTTATATATCCCTACATTTGACGATACCGAAGAAGATTGGTGCGATAAAGCAGAATATTCCATGTACTGTGTTCCACAAATCACCAAAGTTTACAAGAGAAGTGGGGAAGAATCGGCTAACTAATCCCGAAAAACTTCACTGTGTTCATGCCACTGGTACATTGCAGTTGATTTATTCGATACAGCAGTTCATGTTTTGTGTACAAGTCTTAGTAAAACATTTCTAATCGTATTGCCGCTTTA